>CM046032.1:24352507-24788963 GCA_025215565.1 Flaveria ramosissima
CCAAAATGGAAATTAAGACAAGTAAAAACACGAGTTTGAAAGAAAATTTGGTCTCGAATGAAAGGAATGCTTTCGAATCACCAAAGATTGTTGCAGTGAAAACAAGATCTTCCGAAGGATCAGTGTCCATAACTTCCGAAGTTGTTAAAACTTTCGAAGTATTAAAGGTTAAGTCTAATCTTCCAAGGATGGTGTGGAAGATGAAGGAAGACTAAGTGACTGAAAGTTTTTCATCAACAACAGCAGATGATCCCTAAAGTCTTAACATAGGATCAATTATTGTTGCATTGTCTTCAGTTCATTTTGATAAGCCCAAGACCAATAAGGTTTGGGTTTCCAAATGTAACAAATATTCTCCTTTTGTGCAGAACAACTGAACATCAAGAGAAATGTATGGATCATTGATAGTGGTTGTTCCAAGCACATGACAGGCAATGGCTCTTTGCTTCAAAACTTTGAGAAAATTAATGGAGGGCGTTTGCTTTTGGAGGAGATGCAGGAGGTTACATTACTGGAAGGGGCAGGGTTACAAATGGTAAGCTCAGTATTGAAAAGGTAAACTTTGTCAAAGAGCTTGGGTACAATCTACTGAGCGTATCCCAATTTTGTGATCAGAATCATAACATACTCTTCACTGAGCATGAGTGCATTGTTCTCAAGCCTGGGGTGGTCATTCCTCAAGAGCATATCCTGCTCAAAGCCCCCAAGAAAAGAACATGTACAAGATGGATTTGCAGGAAACATCTCCCTTAGGAGAAGTTTCTTGCTTTCTATCTAAAGCAAATATTGATGAGTCTTTCCTTTGGCATAAAAAAATATGCCATGTAAACTTCAAGAACATGAATAAATTAATTAAGAATGATTTGGTTACTTGAATGCCAAAGAAAGAGTTTACAAGTGATGATCACTGTGTTGCGTGCTTGAAAGGGAAGCAACACAAGGTGTCTCACAAACCAAAGCAAAAGAACTCCATCACTACTCCCATACACTTATTACACATGGAACTCCATTACATTGTTTAAGATCTTGAAGAAATTCATTCTAAAAATTGAGACTCCTAGAACTAAGGATGAGAATCCTAAGATCTTGAAGAACTTCATTCTAAAAATTGAGAATCAATGTGATCACAAGGTTAAGACCGTAAGATGTGATCAAGGAACTGAATTCAAGAACCAAATCCTTGACACATTTTGTGATGAAAAGGATATTACAAGACAATATAGTGTTCCCAGAACTCATCAGCAAAATTATGTTGCTGAGAGGAGAAACAAGACACTTATTAAAGTTGTAAGAACCATGCTGTCTGGCTCTAACTAACCCATGCCTTCGGGGAGAGGCTGTCAACACTGCCTGCTATTTCAAAATAGAGTTTTCGTGGTTGAGACTCTTGGTAAGAATCTTTATGAGTTGTGTCACAAAAGAGAACCTTTCATTGGTTTCCTTAGATCATTTGGATGTCCTTGCAACCATCTTGAATACCAAAGATCAAGTAGCCAAATTCGCTGAGAAATCAGATGATGGACACTTTATGGGATACTCTTCCCAAGCTAAGGCTTATAGAGTATACAATCTTTAGAACTAGAGTAGTTGAGAAGTCAGCCACTGTGACTTTCGATGAGCACACTCCCAGTGTGAAAGGTTCTGGTCCTGATTGGTTGTTTGATCTTGATTTATGTTACAAATTGTTTTAACAAGTCTTGTGAGAATGTTTCAGGATCTACAGGTAACATCTCAAGAGAAGATCCTGACCCAAGATTTTAGCTAAGAAGTCCTAGCATAATACTACTCAGCTCCAGTGGTAACTAACCCTGCAAGTGAAGATCCTATCAGCATAACCATGACAAACTCAGATGATACATTTGAGGTGCCTATAAATTCCAATTCAGGGGCACATAAATTAGATGAAGGAACTTCAAAGGTAGGAAGAGATGGAGGTGGTGACAGTGATCAAGACTTTCTTGATGCTGATAACCACTCCATAGAATACAACATCAATGATGTCACACACTCATTGGATCAAGATTCTTTTGCTAAGTGTGATGATGTGGTGGGTGATCCCTCAACTTAGGATCCACAAGTTACACCCCTATAAACACATTGGAGATGTTGAATAAGGGGTAAGAACAAGAGGATAGACTCATGACAAAATTGTGTATCTGTACTCTTGTTTCTTATCCCAGATTGAGCCAAAGAAAGTTGATAAGGCTTTGAAGGATGAAAGCTGGGTTGAAGCAATGCAAGAGAAGCTACTTCAATTCAGAAGACAAAAGGTTTGGAACCTATGCCTTCTTCCTCAAGAAAAGACTATGATAGGAACCAAGTGGGTTTTTAGGAACAAGAAGGATGATAGTGGACTTGTCATCAAGAACAAGGCAAGACTAGTAGTTCTAGGGTACACACAAGAAGAAGGAATTGATTACACTGATGTCTTTGCTCCTGTGGCAAGCCTTGAAGCTGTTGGATATTTCTAGCTTTTGTTGCATCCAAGGATTTCAAGGTCTACCAACTTGATATCAAGTGTGCATTTTTATATGGGGTGATCAATGAAGAGCTGTATGTCAAACAGCCACCTGGCTTTGCAGACGCAGATCATCTTGATTATGTCTGCAAGTTTGATAAAGCTCTTTATGGGTTGCACCAAGCTCCAAGTAAGTGGTATCAGACACTATCTCAGTATCTCTGTCAACATGTGTTGGATCTTGAAAATGCTTGTGCAACCAAAACCAAAACACTTAATTTTGGTACACCTTATAAAGGTCTTCCGAAGCTATGTAAAGAACTTCCGAAGGCAAATGGAGTTCTTTCGAAGCTAAAGACAGAACTTCCGAAGATCATGTCTGAAGGATCTTCCCAAGGAAGACTCCAACTTCCGAAGACAAAGTCTTCTCTCTTCCGAAGTTTAAGACTTAGAAGAAATCAAGACAACAACTTCCGAAGTATGAAGATCTGAAGAAGTCCTTAAGCCTTGGAAGAAGTAGCCTCTTCCGAAGTATAAGTGGCTTTGGAAGAATAAGTTCTTCCGAAGCCAATTAACCTTCGAAAGATGCTACTATGAACCGGTGGACATAAGTATGGCCCTTCTGAAACTCCGCTACAAGTCTCTGAGATACTGCATGGCGCTTTCCCACGCCCATGTAGTTGACCATACTTTATTTCAGTGTTCACCTTTTATCAGTTAGTACAGTTACCAACTTTAGTTGGTGACAAAAGGTAAGTCATGGACATGTCATGACTACCTTATCTTAGATAATACTTTATCTAAGATACCTTAACTTTAACATTGTAGTATCTGTTTTAGTCATAGGTTTCCAGCCGATATCAAAGTATATCCGGCTATAGAATCTAGTATATATAGTTTCTCATTATAACTCATGTAATATGCTTGTAAGAGTCTTGTAATACTTTGAGTTTAGAAGTAACATATACAAGTACCTTGAAAATTATTTCCTTGTGTTCTTTGTTACTTAGTATATTATAATCAACTCTTAGAAGGGATTCTACATCATCATATGAACTGAGTGTGATTCAAGTGAGTTTGAGAGAAAACAAAGTGTTTAGTGACAAAAACAGATCCTACAGTTGGTATCAGAGCTTTTTAGGCTCTTGTTTGTGATGATCTGCCATCCAAATCAACTTGTTTTTTCACTCCTCCTCTTCACCACACTCAAAAATGGCCCTCAACCCAGTAAGTGATGAGTTGGATGCGATGACTAAAGAACCTATCATCACCCCTGATTGTTTTAGTGGTGCAGACGAATACGCATGCATCAGATCTTCATCAAGATAGCAAACTATGGCAATCTATTGTCAATGTCCTTACAAACCAAAGGTTGCAGCACTAGGTGGAAATGGTGTCATGATAGAGAAGGTTGTAGAAGACTACTCTGATTCAGGCCGGAAGAAGCTAGACATTTATAGTAATGCCGTGACTTTTCTGATAACTGTTATACCCCCAACTCATCATGGTGGGGTTTGAGCATTGCAAAGTCAGCTAAAGAACGTTTGATGCACTATCTCAGATGTACTCCCAGCTCCAACCACTCCAAGAAAGTTCACTGAAGCAACAGTTCGAGAACTTCACTTACATTGTTGGAGAGACCTTAGCTAGCAATACTTCAGGTATATGGATCTAATTTCCTCCATTCAGTCTGTGGGAATTGTCCTTGAATTAAGAGATCTCACAAGAAAATTCATGAGTGCACTCCCAAATGAGTTGACGTCCTACTGTGTCTCTATCAAGAGGACAAAAAATCTGAACTCTCTCACCATGACTGAACTTTATGGCATCCTTGATGGATACCATTTAGAGATGGAGACCAAGAGAGGCCACCAGACGAGCAGACCCTCAAGCCTTCCTGCTAGCAACGCTTTAATGGTTGTTGAAGGCTCAGGACCCCCAACCTCAGTAGTACCTGACATACACCCAGTAGCCATCCTGTTCTTCTGGTCCATACATCACATTCCCTAAGACTCCAAGGTCTCAACATGCTCAGCAAAGTTCTTTCAGGACAGCTGTGCCTTTGTCTCAGGAAATGGGCACTCTAGTGACTATCAGTATTGCTTTGATGATCTAGAGTGTTTCAGCCCAAATGATGTGGAGTATGTGGATATAGTCCAACAGATGGCTCTGTTAACCTATGGAGCGAAGAAGTTCTTCAAGAGAACAGGAAGGCAGTTTCCCCAGAACCCAACAAACATAAAGTTTTGGTTTGACAAGACAAAGGCCAAATGTTACAACGGTAACCAACTTGGTCACTTTGCCAGGGAATGCAAGGCTCCCAAGTCAAATCCGGGAACCCCACAGGCCTCCACACATCCCTCTACACCAAAAGCTACTGGAAAGTCAACTGAGACAGCTGCTCTGGCTCAAGAAGTTGATTGGAGCTTCATGGTACAGGATGTGACTCCTGCTCAAGCACTCATGGCTGGAACAGATGATAACAAGGAATATGAACATCTCTGTACTCCAGCTTGCATTGCTAAGGTTAAGTTATATCAGGACTACAATATGGAAATTAAATCCAATATAAGACTTTAAACATTTTAAAATCTGATTTTAAAAAGGCTGAATCTGACTATCAAAACAAAATTGAAGAGTTAGAGAAAATTATGTTCTTGTTAAAACATGAACATACAAAGTACAAGACTCAAATCAAGGATTTAATATCCAAATTGTCTGAGGCTCAAGCCAAGCTTGTCACAGCTGAGGCTCAAGCCAGGAAGCATGCTATGTCTGAGCAAAACTTCCAAGCCATTCTTGCATCATCCTCTCACTTAAAACTTTGTTATCAAAACAAAGGTGGGTTGGGAACCAATGAAATTGCTCCACTACATTCTTATGAGTCTATTAGACAACCAAGGTGTGGTACTAAAGAGCAAGAGGTTCCATCTGCTAACCCACCTTCCCATGAGTCAAAGAGTGATGCAACTATGGAGACCATCACAGGGAAGAACCAGATAATTTTACCCACTCCTACCGGTGATGATCAACCCCTGACCACCAAAGCCAGAAGAAGCCAAGCTAAGGCAGCCAGAAAAATTGCCAAGAAAGTGGCTAAGTCCAAGTTGAAGATAGACCCAAGCAAAGGGTGTGTTCATATCAACTGGATTCCTGGTGAAAGGAAACTCTGATTCAGGAAAGGAGTGTAGTACCAACACTTCTGTCCTACCAAAGGATCAGAAGTTAAAGGGAAAGACTGCTGATGAAGAAAAGAAGAACAAGAAACAACAATCCTCAAGTTCCCAGAAGATTAACATTGCCTGTATAATGTGTGGTCTGCAAAACCACATGGCCAAAGATTGTTACTACAATCCTGCAAGCACACATTATGCAAATAGTGTTAAGAAGGAAGAAGTTAGAGAAGGTTTCATATTTGGACCTTATCATATGATTTAAGTGATGAAGAAAGGAAAGCTTGTCTCGGAAGCAAAGTTGCTTTCGGAAGAAACTCATTCTTCCGAAGGGAAAATTGCTTCGGAAGACAAGGCTAAGAAAATTCAAAAGAACAAGAGAGTTCCTTTGAGACCTTCCGAGAAGAAGACTGCTTCGGAAGAAAAGGTGGTCAAGGTTTCTTCCGAAAAGAAAGAAGCTTCGAAAGAATGCCAAGCTGCACAAGCTTTAACAAGCTCATCTACTATGATCAACCAAGGGATGGAATGGAAGATCAGAGAATATGCTGCAGCCCAAACCTTTTCTTCAAAGACATCCATTGAACCTTCATGCATAAACTTTGGTTCAATTATGTCACTATCATTGGAAGAACCCAAGACCAACAAGGCTTGGGTTTCTAATCAAAAGTAATCATCTCATCTTATGTGCAGGGACATCCATATGACATGAATAACAATGTATGGATTGTGGATAGTGGGTGCTCCAGGCACATGACAGGGAACAGATCTCTCCTTCAACAATTTTAACATTTTGATGGAGGTCCTGTCTAGTTTGGAGGTGAGGCTGGAGGATATATTTCTGGCAAAGGGAGTATATCCAATGGTAATTTAAAAGTTGACAAAGTACACTTTGTCAAACAGCTTGAACACAACATGTTAAGTGTTTCTTAGTTTTGTGATCAAAAGCATCAAATGCTTTTCACAGAACATGAGTGCATTATCCTCAAACCCGGGATGACAATTCCTCATAAATTGGTGCTTCTTAGATCTCCCAGGAAAGGAGATATGTACAATCTTGATATGAACAATGCTTCCCCAATGGGTGAAGTATCATGTTTTCTTTCCAAAGCTGATGGAGATGAGTCAACACTATGGCAGTAAACAAATGTGTTATGTGAATTTTAAAACTATGAATAAATTGGCTAAAAATAACTTGGTACATGGTTTGCCTAAAAAGTAATTTTTATGCAAAGATAACTATGTTGCATGTCTGAAAGGGAAGCAACACAGGGCATCTCATAAATCCAAAGCTGTTAACTCTATCACCACTCCATTACACTTATTGCATATGGATCTATTTGGTCCCACAAGTATAATAAGCATTGGAAGGAAATCATATTGCTTTGTGATTGTTGATGATTTTACAAGATTTACATTTTAAGAACTAAAGATGAAACTGCTGAAACTTTAAAATCTTTTATTATTAAAATAGAAAATCAAATTGATCACAAGGTTAAAAATAATTAGAAGTGATCAAGGGACTGAGTTTAAGAATCAAGTTCTTGACTCACTCTATAACTCAAAAGGGATTGCCAGACAATATAGTGCTCCTAGAACTCCTCAACAAAATGGTGTTGCTGAGAGGAGGAACAAGACACTTATTGAGGCTGCTCGGACCATGTTAGTTGATTCAAAGCTGCCTCTAACATTCTAGGCAGATGCAGTCAGCACTGCATGCTATGTTCAGAATAGGGTTCTTGTAGTTAAGCCACATGGAAAAACCCTTTATGAGCTATGGAACAAGAGGCCACCGTTCAATGGCTTTCTAAGGTCTTTTGGTAGCAGGTGTACCATACTTAACACAAAGGACAATTTGGCAAAATTTGCTGAAAAGTCGGATGATGCTATCTTTGTTGGATATTCCTCCAACTCTATTGCTTATAGAGTTTATAACTTCAAAAATCAACAATTTGAGGAATCTTCCAACATTGTTGTTAATGAGCACACTCCTTGTGTTAGGGGGAATGATCCTGATCATATCTTTGATTTAAAATTGTTTTCAAACTATTCTAAACCCTCTTGTGAGAATATTTCAGCTGGAACAGGTACTCAAAGCAATTCTGATGAAGACCAACTGTTTGAGTTACCTAACCCTACTCCAAGTTCTCCAAGAGTTGCTACAAACCAAGCTCCCACTATTGGCAGATCTGATAGTATAACCATCTCAAGAGATAGTGGAGCTTCAACCAGTGTTCCACCTAATGAGCCTCAAAACTCATCTGGTGACACTGCACAACACCGAGCTCATGGAAGTAGCATCTGGAAGGAACAGGGAACTGTTAATGCTGCTTCATATCCAACAAATGATGATGGTGTTTCTCATTCATTCAATCAGTCCTCATTAAATGAGTTTGAAACAACAGTTGGTCCAAGTGTCCAAGCTCCTGAGCAAAATATGTCCAATCAGGATCTATCTTTGCAATTGGAGGTGATACCTAGACTTAGGATTCACAACACTCATCCAGCTGAGATAATCATAGGAGAAGTCTCTAAAGGTGTTAGAACAAGAGGAAAACTCACAATGGGAATGTCTTTTTGTACTCATGCTTTTTATCCTAGATGGAACCCAAGAAGGTGGAAGATGCCTTGAAAGATAGTAGTTGGGTTGAGTCAATGCAAGAGGAATTGCTTCTATTCAAAAGACAAAAGGTTTGGAACCTATGTCCTCTACCATCCGGTCAAGTACCAATAGGCACCAAATGAGTTTTTAGGAACAAGAGAGATGATAGAGGCTTGATTATCAAGAATATGGCAAGACTGGTAGTTCAAGGATATACTCAAGAGGAGGGAATCGATTATACTGATGTCTTTGCACCTGTTGCAAGACTTGAGACAGTTAGGATCTTCCTTGCTTATGCTGCATCCAAGAATTTTAATGTCTACCAGCTTGATGTCAAGCGTGCATTTCTATATGGGGATATAGATAGTGAAGTCTATGTGTGCCAACCTCTAGGATTCGAAGACCCGCAACACCCCGACTATGTGTGCAAACTCGATAAAGCTCTCTATAGGCTACACCAGGCACCTAGGCTGTGGCATGAGACATTGTCTCAGTTTCTCTTGAAGAATTGTTACACTAGAGGTACCATTAACAAAACTTTATTCATGAGGAAGTCAGGGAAAGACATTTTGCTCATTCAAGTCTATGTTGATGACATCATATTTGGTTCCTCAAATGACCAATTGTGTAAAGACTTTGAGAGCATCATAAAGAAGAAGTTTGAGATGAGTTCCATGGGAAAAATGGACTTTTTCCCTGGAATTCAGGTGAAGCATATGAAGGAAGGGTTCTTTATCAATCAATCTAAATATGTCAATGACATTTTAGAAAGATTTGATATGAAAGATTGTGAGCCAGCCAAAACACCTATACCCAGAAACCATAATCTTTGTCCTGACTCTGAGGGGGAGGATACAGATCAACATCAGTATAGGGCAATCATTGGTTCTCTGATGTATCTCACAATAAGTAGACCTAATATCATGATTGCAACATGCATCAGTGCAAGATATCAGGCTGCTCCAAAGGTGTCTCACCTAGTTGCTGCCAAGAGAATCCTTAGATACCTCAAAGGAGCACCTAAACTGGATCTCTTGTATCCAAGGAACAATAATTTCAATCACTATGGCTATTCTGATAGTGACTATGGTGGCTGCAATATCAAGAAGAAATCAACATCAGGTGGATGTCAATTTCTTGGTGGAAGGATCATCTCATGGCAATGCAAGAAGCAATCTTGCGTCTCAACATCTACTACTGAAGCTGAATACATTGTTGCTGCTAGTTGCTGTGCTCAGCTGTTGTATATTTAGAACCAGATGATAGACTACGGATTCAACTTCATTAGTACTCCTATCCACACTGACAGCAATAGTTCTATCTCCATTACTGAAAATCCAGTGAAGCACTCCGAGACAAAGCACATTGATATCAGGTTTCATTTCATTAGAGATATTCATCTAAAAATCTGATTAAGCTAATCAAAGTTGACTCAAATGAACAATATGTTGATTTGTTCACCAAAGCCTTTGTGAACAAAGATTTAAATATCTCATTACAACTATTGGGATGATAAACATTGATTAGTCTATCTCATTTGAAAACCTTTTTAAAGTGTGTAATGTCTTGTGTCAAAACAATCTAAGCCCTGTTACAAAAGGTCTTTCTCTGAAATTTCACTAAGTATAGATTCTTCCGAAGAGGAATTAACCCTTAGAAGATGTTTTATATATCTTCCGAAGCAAAATTCCTCCAAGGAAAATCTTCTTCTCAGAAGAGTTTTAGTCTCGGAAGAAGCGATTGATTACATATCAGATCTACTTCCGAAGCTTATAAACTTCTCCATTTGGAAAGCATTTTTTACTCTTGGAAGTAAGAAACTTACCTTCGGAAGTAAAATTGGCTTCGGAAGAAGATTACCTTCGGAAATGTTTTATACTCGGAAGAGAGATTTTACTGTGTAACGAAAATCTTTTGGGCCCCACTCTGTAAAAAGCAAAGATTTTGTTAATGATGTCAGATTATTTAAATGGATTTAACCTTACCGCCCTTCTCACATCATACACCAAACCATCTTTTCATCATATCCAACCCCCAAAACCGCCATTTCATCCATTTAAATAACCCTGACTTATCACTTTAATCTTTTTACCAAAATTATTGCCCAAAGCTTTCTTCGTCTCCGATTAACCCAAGTTCAAACTCATTTCTCTGCAACTTTTTCCCATAATGGCACTTAACCCTCAGCACAACCAGGTCGCACTCCTTGATTCATCCACGGATGCTGACTTCTCAAATATCATATCCTTTCTCACCCAATCTACCAATTACACCACTTTGACTGTTAACCCCACTGTCTACTCAAACCATATGGCTGAATTCTGGGGCAACGGTCAGATTGAAACCCTAAATGGAGTTAGGATTATAAGGTCGAGTATTTGTGGCCAGGAGTTGATCGTATCAGAACAACTCATCAGGGAGCATCTAGAGCTTCATGATGAAGGTACGGAATTCCCCAAGTCAGAGCTAGATGACACATATACCCAAATGGATATGGTGGAGTAGTGAGCAGGTCTACCGTTTATAAGTTTAACTTCTCATATAACTGGAAGTTCCTGCTTCACGTTGTTCTCCACTGCTTGTCTAATAAGTCTGGGGGATGGGATCAAATCCCATATGAATTAGGATGCCTAGTTCATGGGTTGGTGAAAAGTCTCTGTTTCAATTACTCAAGATTTATACTGATCAACCTTATGGGAAACCTCTAGAAGGACACATTCTATATGTATCCCAGGTTCATTCAGTATCTTATCAATAGTGAGCTGGACCCGAGTCAGCTTGTCTGTGCAGCTGCTCTACAAGTTCCTCAAATGAGGTCAACCATCTTCAAAGTCTTGAAGAGAGTGTCCACCAACTACATTGGAAGACACAGTAAGCTTCTTCCAGGTACGATTGAGCCAACGGCTCCTGGTGACATCCCTGTTAACCCCACAGGTGATGAACCCACACCGACAACTACCCTTACTTTGCAAATCTACCTTCTCACCCTATCACAATCACTTACTAGAGATGTCCTAAACGAACCCTTGTTCAATCTACTCTGATTGAACAAGCTCCTCCTGTTCTACCCAAAAAGACTAGAGTGGAAACATGGGCTCCCACTCAGTCTGAGGTCTCACCATCCTTTATTTTTAACCTCAATACGGGTATTGAATCTCCTCAGTCTCAATCCCATGAGCCTGAAACCCAAGCTGAAAACCCTTAGGGTGAGTCTCTATACTCCCCTGAGCAGCCAAAAAGGGACAACCCCACCATAGGCTCAATGCCAATAGACATTAATCAAGGTCCCGGGTCATTAGGCTTAACCTCTATATCCTTCACTGACCTATTGATAGGAACTGATAAGGAGATTGTAAGGATTCCTGTAAGTCTGATGCAGCCAAAACATCCAAAGTCTCTCTTCAAGCATGCACTAAAGAACTGAAGTAGAAATGCTTCGGAAGTTTTACACCATGCACTAGAAATATTCTAAGTGTAAAATCTCCCGAAGCCAAGACCAATATCTTCCGAAGCCAAAAGTGAAGTCTTCTGAAGCTTCAAAGACAAAGTCTTCCGAAGCCAAAGAGTAAAGACAGATTTCTTCCGAAGACTTTTAGAGATATGCCTTTATCTGATGTACTTTACCATAAAGCTGGACCACCTTTCCGTTGCAACTCTGTAAAGTGACCAACTTACATGAGTTGGTGAAAGGTCCATGCTTTTGGTAACTATACATTGAGGTCTTGAGTCCATGATTTCTACTTTATGTACTTTTATCCTTTTTGTAATATATTAGGATGTGAGATATGGCATGTCATAGTCACAAGTCAAAAGGCAGATATGCCTTTTGACTCTACAATTGATTTTGTAGTTGTCTAGTCAATTGTATCCAGCTGGCTTTCAAAGTATGGCTGGCTGTAGGATGTAGTATAAGTATTTCATGTTCTTGTATCTTTCCTTCATGCTTTGTAACACTTGTAATAGAACTTGAGAAAGCAATATACTGCATCCTTGAAAACCAATCACTTGTGTTCTCTTGTTCTGTCTCTTACTTATTACTTGTGTTCTTAGTATCATACTTATGGTTAATCCAGTTTACTGTTTGATTAAGTTTGGTTAATCTCCTCTTTGTGTTGTTGTGTTGTAAGTGACCACCCTTCACCGGTCCTGCAGAGATTATGTCTCTTTAAGGCAATGAAGTTGATTCGCAACACCCTCTCAAGAATCAACAGAGCCTAAAGAGATCTCTTATCTCTAGCCCCTATCAGCAAGCCCTAACTGAGGTGAGTCCCACTGATGTAGAGGGGACTCATGTAGATTCAGCTGCCACTACTGAAGGAGCGTCATTGGACCTTCAGGACAGTGGTAACATTACTGAGACTGAATCTACGGCAACCATGCCATTTGATGACTCTAAAAGAGACATCATTAAGCAAGGGAAACCAGGGTGCCAAGAAACCACATCTGGTGGTGAGGATGAACATACTAGGTATGTTACCTCATCTCCCCATGATTCTTTAAAAGAAGATGATGGAAGTCTGCAACTCACCATTCAAGACCTACTTTCTAAGGTCTCTAACTTTGAATCTAAGGTTAAGACTTTAGAGGATAGGTCTGCCACTCAGCAACTTGAGATTGAAAATCTCAAGGCCAACTAGCTGAGAAACCGATTGAGAGGTCTGTTAAGCATGTACCTATTCAGGTCTCATTGACCTCTTCCTCTAGCTCATCAAGCTATCAGGATGATGCTACCAAAAAGGGGAGAGTATTCAGGGACAAATGCATGAGGAACCATAGAGTCAAGCTCTTTCTATTTTAACTTCAAGATACCCTACCAAACAAGCTTCAGTTTTTCCTAAGCCTTCTCCAATTGTCATTCAAATGGACCAAAGGATGCTCCAAGATCTTAACAGGTTATTTTCCAAGTTCCTGATGGGATCTTCCATTAAACAGCCAAGCCTTGATGTGTCTATGATGTACTTTGGAGCTCAAGTGCTTCAGAGGTTGAATGCACCCTCTACCACTGTCCAAGAAGTTGGTCAACCGAAGGTCCAAGTTGAACCTGAGATTGATTTCGAAGGGGAAATGAGGACTGATGTGTCACACCCCGAGCGACGGCGGAATCATCGGGGCGGATGAATATGAAACGATTGTTCATAGCATATGGAACTAAATAAGTTGTAATAATATTAAATATCATTTTTAGTGAACATTACAAGACAATTATATCATTACAAAACAATCAAGATACAACCAATAACATAAGATTTTTAATTAATCTAGGTCCAAGTCCTATATGAGCACAAGAAGATCTTCAAGTAGTAAACCTGAAACATGTTAAAAATAAAGGGGTCAACTTTGAAAGTTGGTGAGTTCCCATGGGTTAAACACACACACACACACACACACACACACACATATATATATATATATATATATATTATATATATTATATATATATATATATATATATATATATATAAAGGTTTACAAGTAGCAATTCATGTCAATGGTTATGAGTTAGCAAGTTTATAGAACACATACAGTTACAACCAAACCTTGACTTGATTACAAGTATATAAGATTGGCTAAGTGTACTTGGTTCCCATGATGAACAAGCATACGTCATCAGGAGCCGGCAATACATCGGCTTTAGCACCAAATAGGCTTGTCAGGCCCAAAGATCTAAGACGTCCCCATGCTAGCAATAGATAATGATTGTAAACAAAATATGTATCTCATATAAGACTTACAATAACACAAATAACCATGACAGAAAGGTAAAGATGAATTGCATGTGCATTTACAAGTATCAAGATGTTTGCAAGTATAAGTTTATAAAGTTAACATGTTTCATCCCAAAAGGTGTGAAATAAAGTAAAAAGGGGCATGGAGAACTCACATGGAAAACTCACAATAATAGTGATGGTTGTAGAGTACATAAGAAAGCTTGGATGTTCAAGAGTCAAAGGTGATGTCCTAAATGATAAAAAGAAACAATAACTTGAGGTCGGAATTCATTACAAGAAGTTAGGACGCTTAGGAATGCCAATAAGCGAAAGGTAGATTGAAAAACGATTATTGTACCAATTTTAGATTTTGGACAGAATGTTTGGTATCTGTTTAAACAGGTTTTTAAAATAGTAAACTGTTTCATAAAATTATAAAAATTTATATTTGACTAGTTCAAAGTCTCCCGGACAACTTTTGTTCAGAAACATTTTTATGAAAAGATCCGTAAATAGGTCAAACAAGCAGCACGAGACAGAAGGTGCTGAAATACGCACTTATCTTGTGAAGGCTGTTGTTGAGTCGTCCACTTGAGTTTGAAAACATATAAACTGTCGTTGCAAGGGTAATTCAATGAACTTAACATTGGAGTCTGAGTTTACTCAAATTTAGTTTGTTATGATCAAGTTATGGTCGGTTGAAGTAAGATTATATTCTGCCAGAATTGTAGTAAGGCACTTATGTGCACTTTTAAAATCGTTAAAGCATGAAACGGGTTAAATCAATTTATTATGTCAATATATGGTATATTAGTCTTTATTTGAGTTATAAAAATATTCTAAGTCTTTGGTATAGCCATCATTTAGAAAAATAATTTTGTGGAATAACCTAATGCGGCGGCATAGCCGTCCATATGCAAACGGGATTCATTGTTTATGTTAGTGTGTTCTAAGATTGATTTAGGAATGTTAGTGATTTTTATAAGATTAGTGATTATTAAAATGTTAATGATCAAATGTTAATAATTAAAATAAAAAGAGATTTGGTAGAAGAAAGAATAATAGTAAGAACATAAAGTCATTAGAACAATTGGATGTTAGGATGATTAAAATGTATAATATAAAAGCAATAAAAGATTACCTTGGTATTAAGAATTCTTGAAATTTCTTGTAAAATAAAATTCTTCAAATTGATCATAACCAATGGATGAAAGAAAGATATGAGAGTGAAATTTTTAAAGAGTGAGCAAATGAAAAGTGAGGCCTAAGGCTTGCTTTTATAGTTGAGGTTAGGAGTAGGTTATTAATGGTGTTAATGGTGAGTTATAAGTCTTTTAAAAGGGGGTTATGATTGAAATTTGAAATAAATATAAAATTAAATAATTTAAATAAATAAAAAATACTTATAATTTAAACTTTTAATTTATTAAAGTTTTAATTTTAATTTAACAACCTTTTTTATTAAATCTTTATGGACTTTATAAATCTAATAAGAACTTGTAATTTGATTATTTATTTTAATTGAATATTTAAAATCTTATAAATGTTAATAACATTTATAGACCTTACATATTTGTAAAAATAATGATCTTGTATTTTAATCCTTTATTTTAGTTTTATAATTAAAACTCATAAATGACAAATAAACTTCATGAATTTATAAAATTTTATTCTATAAATCATGAAATTACGATAAATTGATTTAATAAATGGAAGTTGAATAAATAGTATTGTTATTGTTTTTGAAGGATTAAAATAAATAAAATTTTTCTAATTAATGTATTTGATTTTCAAAAATTGACCCAAACGGATTCGGGTTTGGGTTTCTATTTTCCAAAATGGGCAGATGTTACAGTCTCCTTACTTTAGAAAATTTCGTCCCGAAATTTAATCATGAGAAAATTAATTTCAAGGTTATTTGAAACTTAGATTTCATTTTTTGTTTGCAAGGGAACTCTTGGGAGAGTTTAGTTTCAATAAGTTTAATTATGATATTTCGCAAAGCTTAAGTTTGTTTAATTTCATGATTCATGATTTCATGTGTTTCTTGGCAAAGGTACAAGATCATTAGTTTAGAATTTTAATTGATAAACTTTTATATTCCAGATGGTTCAAGACGATTAGGGAGGTTTTGTCACGAATATATCACCAAGCATTGAATCGATTCGAGACTCGACTTATCAAACATGAGGAATAAGTTCAAGACACTTTTGGATGGGTTATAAATTTCATAAGAGCTTCTCAAGCAAATAAATTTAACAAGGTTCTTAGATGATCAATTTTTGTTTACTATGTTATTGAGATTTCAAAGTTACATTAGGTTAAGGTCGTTACGAGAATCGTGTTTGTTAAGATTGATGATTTAGTTCAGAATAATAGTATCATTGAAATAAGGTTCCAGAATACGCGCAGGTTTGTGGGGAAGACGTTTAGAAAGATTATTAAGGGTCATTAAGAGAAATGGGATAATGAGTTTTAAGATTCAGGAGGACAAGATCAATGATGAAGCGATTCAAATGTAAGGCCCCGTTCCCGGAAACCTCACAGTTGGTCAATCATTGCACTTAAAACATTATAAAACGTACATTTAATTTGCAGCGGAATTTAAAACTTTCATTAATAACTAAAAACATGTCATTTCATTCATTTACAACATTTGTTTTCATCTCAAATACAAAGACATGTCAAAATACGGATGCCAGCCTCAAAATGCTCCCAGAAGCTTATGCATCCATGCGTGCAACTCCTCAGCATCAACAAATACCTGCCAACTATCATGCTATAAAAAGTCAGCGACGCTGAGTGAGTTCTAGTTTTATAATAAAATACTTAACTTTGTTAAAACCGTTCTTTACTTTATTTCAAATCATACTATACTTTACAATCGTTCGCGATCATGCATCATACGTACATACAGATAATATCATTATTATCTTCGTCATTGCGTTCATTAACTTTGCTCATTTAACATATTACATTATCGTTCACTTCCCTTACTAGATCCGGTCAGACTTTACCCTCTTCGTGGCACTCAGCCACGATTACTGAGGTCGAATGACAACATTCCTGTTTAGTACGATTATTACGATAATTCATTAACGTTCTTTTCATACTTTATTCTTTCATACTTTATCTTTCGTTCATTACTCTTTATTGCTCGAATCTTGTCTCATGCAATATCCCCGACTCACGCTCGAAAGTTGATGCTGTGCCGGGAACTGCTCACAAGCCCCCGACTCATGTCCGAAGACTGACACGACACCGGGATACGCGACAAAGATCCCATATGAGTCAATCACAGGGATTGAACTCCATTCGAGTCTGTTGCAACACAAAGTCGCTCACCTCATATCTATGCTTGGCTTTATGCCACACCCCCGAAGTTATACGTAACTCGGGTAACCATTATATCTATGCTTGGCTTTATGCCACACCCCTACCGAAATGGGTAACAACACCCCTACCGAAATGGGTAACAACACCCCCACCGAAATGGGTAACAACTCTGAAGGTCGGTCACAAAGACTGGAACCCTTTGCGTGCACACTTTAGGATTTGCTGAACCTCACGCGGTTGAGCTTAAGGCATTTAGAGCCGTGCACTTCACTGTACTTTGCTTGCAAGCCTCTTACGTTCACGTTCGTTCATTAAACATGCATTCATTCATTAACGTTCCTCTTTTCATTATCTTCCACTTTACGTTTACATAATACTTTATTACGTTCATTAACGCTCAACACAAAGCCAGGGGAAGACACACGTACATATATAATAGGGAACATATACTTAATCAGAAACATACACCATCACCATACCGGCAACATCATACATGCATAACACACATCAAACATAAGCCATCACATCATAACCAAGCCTATCTCCCCATTTTACCCTTTGAAAACCACTTAGAAAACCTAGGGTCCAAATTGGGCGCATGGGACCTTTCAGGCGCATGAGCATAAAATTCTAAGTATAAAATTGATCTGGGCGCATGGGCACTATTTGGGCGCTTCTGCCCTGCTTAGGCGCACCAACACTTAGCCATTTTAACACTTTGGGCGCATGGGATTCATTTCAGGCGCATGGGGACTTCTTTCAGGCGCATGGGGACTCCTTTCAGGCGCATGGGACTCCTTTCAGGCGCATGGGATTCATTTCAGGCGTATGAGCCAACCTTTAGGCGCATGGGCCTCATTTTAGGCGCATGGGCCTCCCCTTGGGCGCATGGGCCTCCCCTTGGACGCATGGCCAATAATTCAGGCGCATGACCACTGTTCATGTTCGTCTGAATCATTCTGAAATGTTCTCTACGCGATCAAATTCGTCCGATTATCATTCTAATCATACCCAAGCATAAATCTAACATACTAAGGCCATATAGATATGCTAAACCTCATCATGAACCCACAATTTACACTAAAACATACATACATCATTTCGAACATAAAGCTGTAAACCCACGGTTATTTTCAAAACATTTACTTAGTATGCATAATAGCCCCAAAAAGTTCGATAAATCATGAAAACAGAGGGGTTCTAGAAACTCACCTTGAGCAGCCTTTGAGCAACACTCTTCCCGTTCAAGACCACCTTCGATTCAACTATTAATCCCGAAAACAAACACTAAACACCAAGAACTTCGGTCAAGAACTCAAAACCCAGCTGAAACTGAGCTTGTATAAGAGAAGACTTACCTTTGAAGCTGCTTCTTCCATTTTCTCTCACTAGAACCGGGGCTCTCTCTCTCTCTCTCTTCTTTCTTCCTTTCCAGCCGATTGAAGAAGATGGAGAGGAAATGGGCAACCATGCCCCTTTAAACCTTAAAGTAATAATTTGGTACTTGTACACGTTTTTTTCCCCTCCACTTGGGCTCATTATCTTTTCTTTCTAATTACTTTTCTTTTCCTTTCATTTAAATAGAATTTCGGGGTGTTACATCAAAATAACACGATGTTTCGAGTGTAATGTTCGGTTTACAAACCAATGCATTACGTTGACTTATCAAAGTATTAGGTCAACTACAACCTTAATGAAGACATGCGTACCTATAAGCGGACACTCACCCAAGGGTTCCCAGGTAAGGTAAACGGATCCATCGGTTGATTTGGATTTATATGAATACCTTGCCTAGACAGAACACCTCGAGATACAGTCATCCCACTCTTCCAGCATTACATGTTTCAAGTTATAGGACATAGACTTTGACGAGACTTGAAAACCACGAATAAAGATTCAAAGCACATTTTGAAAACCATTTGATTTAGTCATATAATGCTTTAGAATATGATTTAAGGTTCGCGTGTGCATTGATAAGATTCAAAGTATAAGAAGAATCACATAAGACATATAATCGCATAATCAAATATAAACATATAAGGCACATAAAATCCTATCTAAGCATATAAAATACATGAGAGGACTCATGTGTAAGGTTACTTAGTTATAATCTAGGTCATTCCATTTCTAATAACCTAAATCCCTATAACCATGGCTCTGATACCAATCTGACACACCCCGACCGACGGCGGAATCATCGGGGCGGATAAATATGAAAAGATTGTTCATAGCACATGGAACTAAATAAGTTGTAATAATATTAAATATCATTTTTAATGAACATTACAAGACAATTATATCATTACAAACAATAAAGATACAACCAATAACATAATATTTTCAGTTAATCTAGGTCCAAGTCCTATATGAGCACAAGAAGATCTTCAAGTAGTAAACCTGAAACATATTAAAAATAAAGGGGTCAACTTTGAAAGTTGGTGAGTTCCCATGGGTTAAACACTTGCATATATATATATATTATATATATATATACATATATATCTATATATATATATATATTATATATATATATATATATATATATATATATATATATATATAATATATATATATATATATAAAGGTTTACAAGTAGCAATTCATGTCAATGGTTATGAGTTAGCAAGTTTATAGAACACATACAGTTACAACCAAACCTTGACTTGATTACAAGTATATAAGATTGGCTAAGTGTACTTGGTTCCCATGATGAACAAGCATACGTCATCAGGAGCCGGCAAATACATCGGCTTTAGCACCAAATAGGCTTGTCAGGCCCAAAGATTTAAGACGTCACCAGGCTAGCAATAGTTAATGATTGTAAACAAAATATGTATCTCATATAAGACTTACAATAACACAAATAACCATGACAAAAAGGTAAAGATGATATGCATATGCATTTACAAGTATCAAGATGTTTACAAGTGTAAGTTTATAAAGTTAACATGTTTCACCCCAAAAGGTGTGAAATAAAGTAAAAAGGGGCATGGAGAACTCACATGGAAAACTAACAATAATAGTGATGGTTGTAGAGTACATAAGAAAGCTTGGATGTTCAAGAGTCAACGGTTATGTCCTAAATGATAAAAAGAAATAATAACTTCAGGTCGGAATTCATTACAAGAAGTTAGAACGCTTAGGAATGCCAATAACCGAAAGGTAGATTGAAAAACGATTATTGTACCAATTTTAGATTTTGGACAGAATGTTTGGTATCTGTTTAAACAGGTTTTGAAAATAGTAAACTGTTTCATAAAATTATAAAAATTTATATTTGACTAGTTCAAAGTCTCCCGGACAACTTTTGTTCAGAAACATTTTATGAAAAGATTCGTAAATAGGTCAAACAAGCAGCACAAGACAGAAGGTGCTGAAATGCGCACTTATCTTGTGAAGACTATTGTTGAGTCGTCCGATTGAGTTTGAAAACGTATATACTGTCGTTGAAAGGGTAATTCAATGAACTTAACATTGGAATCTGAGTATACTCAAATTTAGTTTGTTATGATCAAGTTATGGTCAGTTGAAGTAAGATTATATTCTGCCAGAATTGTAGTAAGGCACTTATGTGCACTTTTAAAATCGTTAAAGCATGAAACGGGTTAGATCAATTTATTATGTTAATATATGGTATATTAGTCTTTATTTGAGTTATAAAAATATTCGAAGTTTTTGACATAGCCATCATTTAGAAAAATAATCTTGTGGAATAACCGAATGCGGCGGCATAGCCGTCCATATGCAAACGGGATTCTTTGTTTATGTTAGTGTGTTGTTAGCTTGATTTAGGAATGTTAGTGATTGTTATAAGATTAGTGATTATTAAAATGTTAATGATCAAATGTTAATGATTAAAATAAAAAGAGATTTGGTAGAAGAAAGAATAATAGTAAGAACATAAAGTCATTAGAACAATTGGATGTTAGGATGATTAAAATGTATAATATAAAAGCAATAAAAGATTACCTTAGTATTAAGAATTATTGAAATTTCTTGTAAAAATATCTTCAAATTGATCATAACCAATGGATGAAAGAAATATATAAGAGTGAGATTTTTAGAGAATGAGCAAATAAAAAGTGAGGCCTAAGGCTTGCTTTTATAGTTGAGGTTAGGAGTAAGTTATGAATGGTGTTAATGGTGAGTTATAAGTCTTTTAAAAGGGGGTTATGATTGGAATTTGAAATAAATATAAAATTAAATAATTTAAATAAATAAAAAAATACTTACAATTTAAACTTTTTATTAAAGTTTTAATTTTAATTTAACAACTTTTTTTTATTAAATCTTTATGGACTTTATAAATCTAATAAGAACTTGTAATTTGATTATTTATTTTAATTGAATATTTAAAATCTTATAAATATTAGAAACATTTTATAGACCTTACATATTTGTAAAAATAATGATCTTGTATTTTAATCCTTTATTTTAGTTTTATAATTAAAACTCATAAATGACAAATAAACTTTATGAATTTATAAAATTTTATTCTATAAATCATGAAATTATCATAAATTGATTTAATAAATGAAAGTTGCATAAATAGTATTGTTATTGTTTTTGAAGGATTAAAATAAATAAAATTTTTCTAATTAATGTATTTGATTGTTATAAATTGACCCAAACGGATTTGGGTTTGGGTTTCTATTTTCCAAAATGGGCAGATGTTACATGATGGCCCAGCAACTGAAATAGTTGGGACAGAGAGTACATTCCCACAGACTTCTGAAGCAGAAGTCAAAGCCTCGAAAGAACCATTTCAAACTTCCGAAGCTGAGATTGAAGCTGCGGAAGGGCTATTTTCTCTATCCGGTGATCTAGTTGTCACAAATGCAATTCTAGAACTAGCATCTGAGGTCATTATGGAGGATTTTCTCACCCAACCCCTTGCTCAAACATCATCACTATCTATTGCTCCCATCACCACCACTCAACTTGAAACCTCTACTCAAGAACCTCCAAAGTCTAGCATCCAATGACACCAAAGGGAAGAGGAAGATGACTGAGGAAGAACTAATGAAGGAAGAAAGGTTGGAGAAGCTTAAAAGGAAAGGTAGACTCCCAATTGGGAAGTTGCTAGCTGCAAGTAGCAAAGCAGCTGCAGCCAACCAGGAGGCTATCAACAACAAGAAGAGGGTGGAGATCATTGATAGGCTTGTGAAGCTTGGAGCTGTTAATGAAGATGTGCTCCTGCTACCATTAGAGGAGCTAATTGAGTTAGAAAAGGCAACTCTGCTACAGATTCAGCAAAAAGAAGAAGCCGCAAGATTGGCCTTGGAGGAAGAGAGGGAGAGAAAGAAAAGAGAGGCTGATTAGCAGCTAAGGAGTGAAAGGATAACTTTCCTAAACTCAAGGGGTTTTTCTCTAGAGGAATTGACTCCTCACAACAATGACACGATCTTATGGCTTTTCAAGAAAGAGCAAGATCAAATGGAGAAAGAGAGAAAGAAAGCTGCAAAGGAGAAACTAAGGGAGAAGAAGAAGGAGGAGGAGGAAGAAGCAGGACTCGCTGCTGCCATGAAGATAGGTGATAAAGCCTGGATGAAGGAATATCTACGGGCTCATGGCTTCTCTGGTAGGTAGGTGGGTCTAATGTCTAAGAAGACCCTGCAGTGACATGTCAATGACATCAAGGCTGACATTCGCTCAGGGAAAAGAAAAGAGATGTACAGAAGGGGACAGGGGATGACCCTCAAACCAACACTTCAACCACAACCTCATCCCCAACCTCAACCTGAACCAATCCCTTTCCGATTTCCTATCAAAACTAAACCAACCTCTGAGCCTTACACCCCTGAACATACACCATCATCCATACCTGCCTCCTCACCACAACCACCTCAACTACCCATCCTCAAACCCAAAACACTTCCTAGAACCCAAACATAATTACCTACCCATCAACCACCCAAACCATCCCCTCAGCCTTCCAAATATCTCTCCTTAGAGGAGTTTAAGGATATCAAGATAAAGCTCATTAACTATACAACCTTGTGCGACATCTCTTGTGACGAGGGGCCAGTCAAACTAGCCTATGTTGATGGCTTCTTATGTTCCCTCGCTAGATATCAATTCCTTGATCTGCCTGAAGGGACACTGGACCAAGCCGTTAAACTCTTTGGTCTCAACTTGGATTCACTAAATGAAGAAGAGATGAAGCTAAGAAGAAGGCTGGTGACTCTACTAGATACAAAGAAAGGGGATAAGGTGCCTGGTCAACACCTTGTGCCAAGAAAGAAGATCATCCAGTGGAGGTTTGAAGACTCTTCTCACAACTTTGTTGTTGAGAGAGAGAATGGAGAGCTAAACAGGCTTAATGCCTCATCTCTGCTACACTTAAGCAGATTCGATATTGTTGAGTTAGTAGAGAAGCCATTCTCCAACCCCTCCAACTCTAAGATAGTTGCTCACATCAGAAATCATCTGAGCAGTCTTCATCTGGCCGAGCTAACTGCTAGGACCAAGATTGAAGAGGAGTTGAAACTGAGAAAGGAGGAGGAAAGGAAAGGATCAGCAACCAAAGGCAAAGCCTTTCTTTAAATGATTGAAGGTCCTGAACTTGAATCCATATTTAGATGGGAGTATGACTACAACTCCCGTCAACTAACTCTCTTCAAGGGGGCACAACAAAGGGTGCATATCGTTCAGAGTGATAGACTGGATCTCCTATCCACGAATGACTTATACAAACTTCTCAACACCACTTCAGGATTGAACAAAGAAACATATAAGCATCTTCTGTCCCTTGTGCTAAAGGTTTTGAGAAGTAGAAATAAGTGAGGTTTTGGTAGCATCAGCCTAGGGGGAGTTTGTTGGATCTAGAAAAGGCTGGTGCAACCAAAACCATAACACTTAGAAATTTTGGTACAACTTATAAAGGTCTTTTGAAGCTAAGTACAGAACTTCCGAAGGCAAATGGAGTTCTTTCGAAGCCAAAGACAGAACTTCCGAAGATCATGTTTGAAGGATCTTCCAAAGGAAGACTCCAGCTTCCAAAGACAAATTCTTCTCTCTTCCGAAGTTTAAGACTTAGAAGAAATCAAGACAACAACTTCCGAAGTATGAAGATCTGAAGAAGTCCTTAAGCCTCAGAAGAAGTAGCCTCTTCCGAAGTATAAGTGGCTTTGGAAGAACAAGTTCTTCCGAAGCCAATTAACCTTCGGAAGACACTACTATGAATCAGTGGACATAAGTATGGCCCTTCTGACACTCCGCTACAAGTCTCTGAGATACTGCATGGCACTTTCCCACGCCCATATAGTTGACCATACTTTATTCCACTGTTTACCTTTTATTAGTTAGTACAATTACCAACTTTAGTAGGTGACAAAAGGTAAGTCATGGACATGTCATGACTACCTTATCTTATAAAATACTTTATCTAAGATATCTTAACTTTAGCATTGTAGTATCTACTTTAGTCATAGGTTTCCAGCTCGTATCAATGTATATCCGGCTGTAGGATCTAGTATATATAGTTTCTCATTGTAACTCATGTAACATGCTTGTAAGAGTCTTGTAATACTTTGAGTTGAGAAGTAATATATACAAGTACCTTGGAAATTATTTCCTTGTGTTCTTTGTTACTTAGTATATTATAATCAAATCTTAGAAGGGATTCTGCATCATCATCATCTGAACCGAGTGTGATTCAAGTGAGTTTGAGAGAAAAACAAAGTGTTTAGTGACAAAAACCGATCCTGTAACACGGCTATAAGAGGGGTACTATAGATGGAACTCTCTTCGTCAATAGAACAGGAAATGACTTAATGTTGGTTCAAGTATATGTAGATGACATTATCTTCGAGTCAACTAAAAGCTCTACAAAGACTTTGAGAGACTGATGACGAATAGATTTGAAATGAGTGCCATGGGGGAACTCAATTTCTTTTTAGGAATTCAAGTGAAGTAGGTTGAAAGTGGCATCTTCAGAAGTCAGTCAAAGTATGTGCAATACATACTTACAAGATTCAACATGACTGAATGTAAGGTTGCAAAGACACCCATAGCTAGAAACCACTCCCTTAGACCTGATCTTGAGGGGGAGTGTGTAGATAAACACCTTTACAGGGCTATGATTGGGTCTCTTATGTACCTTATAGCCAGCAGACTTAATATCATGTTTGCTACATGCTTCAGTGCAAGATATCAAGCCAACCCCAAGATGTCATACCTGGTTGTTGTCAAGAGGATTCTTAGATCTCTCAAAAGTGCTCCTAAACTAGGCCTTTGGTATCCAAAGAATTCTGACTTTAATCTGTATGCTTATACATATAGTGACTATGGTGGCTGCAACATGACTTCAAAGTCTACATCTGGGGGATGTCAATTCCTTGGTGGAAGGATAGTCTCATGGCAATGCATGAAACAATTATGTGTGTCTGCATCGACTGCTTAGGCTGAATACATTATTGCTGCTAGCTGTTGTGCTCAAGGGCTTTGGAGTCAGAATCAGATGTTGGACTATGGATCAACTTCCAGGAGACTCCAATTCACATAGACAACAACAGTGCTATCTCTATTACAGAGAATCTTATGCAGCACTCAAGGAAAAACACATCAACATCAGGTATCATCTAATTAGGGATAATTGTGAAAAGAGATTGATAAAACTAGTCAAAGTTAACACAAATGAATAATATGTTGATCTGTTTATAAAGTCTTTTGATGAACAGAGATTTAAATATCTTGTATCAGCTATTGGGATGATTAACTTTGAGTAGATTTTCTTAAACACTTAATTCAAAAAAATATTTCTAAAACATGTGTGTCCTAAGTTATCTAAATTATCATCTATATAAGCCCTATTTACTTTGGAAGAAATACTTTTCAGATGATATTCCTTAGAATTCTGGAAATTTTCAATATATTTCCTTCGGAAGACATTAAGTTGTCTTCGGCAGAACATTATGTCTTCAAATCAAATAACTACTCATAAGACATTTACCTTTGGAAGATTTTCTGAAATATCTTCCGAAGCATAAATTTGACTATAAGCACTTATACGTATTTGAAGGACAATTTTCTTCGGAAAGCAATTCACACTCGAAAGATTGACTCTTTTTAAAGAGTAAAACTTCTCCATTTTAATCTCTTCCGAAATCAAATATGTCTCAGAAGCATAAATACTCTAAGTATTTTTCTTGCGAAGCAAATTTCTAAAACACTAAGGATTATCTTCCGAAGTCAATTTAGCTTTGAAAGTTTTTATAAAAGCTTCCGAAGACAAAATACCTTTGGCAGATTTTCAACTTCGAAGAAAACTACCTTTATGTACACTCAACGGTTCCCCCTCTTTCACTATCTTCTTTATCTACAAATTTCTCTAACCTGAATTCACCCACAAACCGATCTTGTTCATACATTCCTTCACAACAAAGCTACCTCCAATGGCCAACCCTGACCGCAGAAACCAACCAGATTTCTCCATGCACCTTAATAGGCAACATAATCAGGTTGCTCTATTGGACTCTGAGAAAGATCCTGGTTTCTCAGAGGTTTGTCGCTTTCTTACTCTCTCAAACTACTTCACCTTCCTCACCATAGATACTCCACCCTATGAGGACCATCATTTTGACTTCTGGAGGACCTGTCAAGAGGTCACCATGAATGGGGAGAAGGCACTGTCTGCCACAGTGTAGGGGAGGACAATCTTCATCACTCCAGCATCAATAAACACTCTATTGGACTCTGAGAAAGATCCTGGATGATGTAGAAAGTGATTTGTCCTTCCCCAAATCTGCTATTAACCATTACTTTGGATGGATAGGTTATGAAGGAGACCTTTTCAGTCAGAACCTTTAGGAAAGGGAAGGTCTCTTCCCAATGGAAGTACCTCTTCCATGTGGTCATTCACAGCTTATCTAACAAGCATGGCGGATGGGACCAGATTCCAGAGAATCTCTCCTTCATAGTCCATGGGATGGTTCAGGTACTCTCAGTTTGTTTATACAAATTTGCTTGCTAACTTGGACTCGTTAGAATACTACATGTTTTCTAGATATGTCCAGCACATTCTCAATTATGAACTAGTCTCACAGTTGAGGAGAACATGTAAGGTTCTAAAATTGGGACAGATGAAGCCCGACATCTTTAAGACAATGAGGAAGCCTTCTATGGGCTTCTCAGGGGTATAAACAACCCTTGTCCTAAAATTGTTAGAGCTCATTGCTCAAGGTGGCACTAGTAGCACCAGCTAGTGTTTAACCCACATCTTCTACTTCATAACAACCCACACAGCCACAAACAACCATCACCTACCAGAGAAAACCCAAACGCACCCCTGCACAAGCTACTCAGCTTGTGCAGGCCCCAATATCATCACCCATGCAGAAGGAAGTGGACACTATAGCTCCCACTTCCCCTTGAGGAGCAAACCACTCCATCTCACCAATGATCAATGCTGAGGTTCATCATGCTCATTCTGATGAGCTCACAAGCCCAACAGCCTTAAGCCTTCTGTGAATCCAAGGATCGTCAACAGGAATTATCAGTGTCGGTTGATGGCAAGTCAACGTTTGCGGAATCAACGTTGATTTGGTTTAATTGTTTTAAATAACTTTAAATATCAATAAATGGTCAAGAACACGCGTAACAAAACACAATTAATGATTAATCAGTATTTCATTGGAACATGTTAACGATTACACATATAATGAATGAATGATATCAAAGTATGCTATGATGTGACGGCTGCTAGGGCTTGATTGAGAGACTTTGAAGTGATTGTCGTATTGCTATTGCTGTTGTCGATCAATCAATCGTCTAACACAATCGTGCTTGAATCGAAACCTAGGATCCATATATATAGACAGTGATGTTTCAGTTATAGGAAACACCGGATCTCTTGGGATTTGATTTGTTTTAGTTAAGGAATCATCGGATTTCTCGGGATTCGCATAACTGCCTTGTTGACTTGTAACACTTGTATTATACAAGTGTTTGGACTCCGCAGGAACATTGTCTTCAGTAGGAATTTGTTCTTCCGTAGATGATTTGTTCTTCCGAAGGAGTCTTGTTTTTCCGAAGGAAACTTGTTCTTCCGAAGGAAACTTCTTTTCTGGTTGTTCATCCGCAGAAGATCTTCGGATGTAAAATTACTTGTAAGAAATATATCTACGGAAGAACAAAATGTTCATCCGTAGATGTTTCTTACACTTGGTCAATTTCATAAATTGACCAAGTATAATGTTTGTACCTGCAATCATACATAAATCAACGCACACATAAATGGGTTAACCTATATATTTAATGCATACACAATAATGAATTACAAATATTCATTACAGATATTAATTCAAGTACTAAGCCTATACATAATGAAATAGATCTACTGATCCTAGACCTAACAATACTCCCCCTTAGGCTTAGATACTTGCAATCAGTTCTTCAAAACTGAAAGTTCCTTGACTCTGGCAATGATTTTGTTATTAAAGTAAGACATAGCAGTCTTCTGATCATCATACTTGTAGTTGATATCATCTTGCTGAACTTCTTCAGAGTCTCAAAACTGATCCCTAGAACATCTTCCTCAGTAGTGAGTGTGTCTAACACATTGTTGTTATTCACCACTTCTAGCTCATCTTGCTCTGAAATTCTGAGTTCTGTTACTTCATCAAAAGTTGTTCCCTTTAGCAGTCCAGCATTGAATCTTCTTCTTTTGTAGGCTTTGGCATGTAGTTTGTCAATCACTTGGATCACATGGACATGCAAGAACAAATCATTTTGGGCTTTATCATCAGTCAGCTTGGGAAAGAATTTGTCATTGAGATATGAGGTGTAGCTGGGGTGGAGTAATCTGATTTCCACAGGATCAAAATCCTGATCCTGTCAGCTTTCTTGTTTTCAGCATTTCTTAGCAAGACCAACTCCTTTGTTCTCAACATAACCCCATTCAGTGATAGGGTATGTGAATTGAGTCCCTTCAATGCATTTGATTGCTGCTTTATTTCTACTTTTGTAGCCAACCCTATTTAAGAATTCATCATCTACATGTTCTGAGGCATTGGACTTGTATCTTTTGAGCCCTTTGATTCTCTTCTGATGCTCTATATCTTCTCTTTTAGCTTCTATCAGGACATCATCTTTAAATTTAGTCTTCAGCTTCCCACTAGAGTTGAGAAGTCTCTTCCTCTAGGGTGAATTGGATAATTGCAGATGATCAGACTTTGAAGATCTTTGATGTCATTCTCTGGCAGACTCACCACTGAGAGTACATCATCGAAGTATTCAACTCTTCCTGATGTTCTTTTAATAATGGCACAATCCCAGTCTGGATCATATTTCCAGGCCATGATCCTGTTTTCTTCCACAGAACTGGGAGTTGTGAGGTGGTCTATTAGTTGTATCAGAGTGGACTTCTGCTCAGTTATCTCCCTCACTGTAGTCCCAAGTGGCCATACATTGCCAGGTATTACTTCTCTTGGCTCTCTGATCAATTTGTCCTTCCCTTTGTGCTGATCTTTAGATTCAACTGTTATAGGTTCAGCAGGAAGTTTGCTTTGTTGCACATAAGATGGATGTGGAGCTTCAGTTCTGAATTTTACACCAGTATCCAGCTCAACTTTCATCACATGCTCCATCATCCTTTAAGTTCTCCTACTGATCTTCCCTTAAGCTCATGTGGTTTGTAATTATGGCCTTGTAACCAGCAAGTCATGTTGTATTTACTCAGCTTAGCTGTGTCACAATGTCCCAACTCCTTCTTTGTCTTCTGAATGGATTGAAAGGTGCTGAAAGCTTCATAGTCACAATTTGGAATCATAAAGCATGCAAGCTCAAATTCTTTCAACAGATTCTTCATCTCAGCCATGTTTAGCCTCTCAACCATGTCATAAGGAAACCATGGTTTATAAGTGTCATGAACATGGTTGATTCAAGCCTCTCTTCTAATATGTCTTTTGTAGTCAGAAGATCATCAGCCTTTGAGACTTCTTGTTCTGGTGGAAAGTCTTCATTGATCAGCTCTTTCCACTCTTCATCACTAGCATCATCCTGGTGAGAGATAGACTTCACAGTAGATAAATCTACTGAAGGTGTGTGTTCAGGAGATGTGAGCTTTTGTTTCTTGGAAGTACTTTCATCAACAGTCATCTTCTTCTCTGCAGTACCAAGATACTTTCTCTTTCTTGAGTACATAATCAGCTCTTTTGATGCCTCAGTAGATTGTTTTGTTTGAGCAGTTGAAACATTAGCATTAGATTCTAATGTACAGATCTTCATTTTCAGCTGCTCAATCTCTTCTTCTTTTCTTTATCACATTTGACTGAGCAGTCATAGTGCTATTTGCTTGTTCAAACTTCATCATCATCCTTCCTTTTCTTCCTTTTCAGTTGCTGCTGACTCTTTAAGCTCAGCTTCCTTATCAAGTAAAGAATCAATGACTTCCTTATCGCATTGAGCATCTTCTCTCAGCCTTTATTCTAGCTTGTTGTCTCATCAACTCTTCATCCTTTTTCTTATCATTCCCTTCAGCTCCTATATTCTTTGCTTTCTTTTGTTTGATTTCAGCACTAGCTTGTTATACTCAGCAACCAGATAACTCTTGCTGACAAGGATATCATTATCACTTAGATCATCTTCATTGTAGGCAATAATATCAACATAGTCTGCTTATACACCTTCTTCCTGATGTTGAGAATCAATCTCATCATCGTTAACTTCTTCCGGATCAACACTTGCTGAGCTTGAACTGTGCTCAATGGCTTGATCCACAAGTTCTTGATGAGGTTGTTGTTGTTAGGACCTGGTATTTGAACGAAATACCTAGTGATTAGCGTGTAAACCAGATCAACTAGTGCAGAATCCTATTTGATTGGCGATCCAATCAGTGAGAACACACGAAGAATCAATCAAGAATTGAATCTAACGTTAGAGTCGATTGAGAATCGATCTAATGTGTTCTGTGAACTTGGAGAACGAATTGGGAGGCTTCTGGACGGCTAGGGTACGTCTGGAGTCGTAATAGAATGAATGCTTACGTTTTTACACGAATTGGGTTGTATTTATAGGTTAGTATTGTTCATTCGTGCGACTGAACCATAAGTATGGTTCAGTCGTGCGATTGAACCATGCGGTTGATTCATCCGCACGACTGAGTGTTCAGTCGTGCGACTGAGCCAATCTTATGTGTCAATCATACGACTGATCCAGTCTCCTGGTTCAGTCGTGCGACTGAGTCAATCGTATGAAGTTATTTATGTGTGTGGTCCATTCGCATGGGCCATTCGCATGAGAACTTCATTATGTTAAGTTTGAATGTTTTAATTAATATAACATTATGTGTAACCATTCAAACAATCAAACCTAATCAACCAATTCAGCATCGACTCATTAATGAAATATATAGACATTACAAATCACAAACCATCAATATCATTTCATTAATCATTTCAAATTACATCAGAATCAGATAAACAAGATCTATTACATTTCATATCATGATCTAGGGACATACATGCATCAACAAACTTCCCCTTGGACCTAGATCTCTCTAATCTCTTGTTTTCTGCATAACCTCCTTGTATTCTTGTACTTCTCCTCTTTTGTGACTCCCGCGTGAATCTCAAACGCGAAGCAGAGTCGTATTATAACATTCTGGAATTGGAGGGCTTGTACAATGTCTGCGTATCATAGAACAGTGGCCACTTGTATAGCGTGTAGACATCATTTGCTGACAAGTTGGTAAGCCACATTGGGTCGAATACCCTGATAGTATCCATTTGGCCCTATTTGCTTAGGACTATGATCGCTTCTGCTGTTCTCCAATCGTAGTACCACCACTTAAAGTGTGGAGTGAAGTCCTGTGGCATTTCCCTGAGTGGGATTCTTGACATTGTGCGCGGAGGACTCCACTTCAACACTATCTTGGGCTTGCCAGTAATGGCATCAACCTCAGACCTTCTGATATACCTAGTAGGTTGTTGGGGTCTGAAGTTAACCCATCTGGTGTGGTACTCCTTCTTTAGGGCAGCCTCAAACCAGCCTGACATCTTCCTCGGGTCAGCATACAAAAGCTTTAGCTTAGCCAGCTGGTTGAGCTCAAAACCTGGTAGAGTCTTAAGATCATGTGGGAATCTGAAGTACTCTATGCCATGTTCCCTCTTAACTGCATATACGTTAAGATCTTCAAAATATGCCCATGCTATGATCCTGCCAGACACCTTGTGCTGTTTCTTGACTCTGTAGAGTTTGGTGTAGGCATCTTGTTTCGGTGCAGCGCGTTGGGCTCTGACTTCTTCAAAACACGCAGCCCACTCAGCCTTTCGGATATCGACATCGTCATTTGAGGCTTGGGCTGTTCCTTCTGCTTTCTCCGACTCTTGCTCCATCTTGTATAACACCTCAAAGGTATCGCTGACGAGGGATTCACCCAGATTGGGGACCACATTTCCCTCATTGTCAGCGTACTGAGGGTAGTGCTCGGCAGTGACGTCTTCAATCTCGATTTCATCAACATCGTTGAGCTCTTCGTCACTGGTTGAGTCGCATGTAGGAGCATCTTTCACTATCTCATCTGGATTGAGCTTGAAGATCTCTGCGAGTTGCTCGTTTGATAGGTCATGAATTATTTCCCCTTCTTCAGGGGTATAACTCACTGACCTTCTTACGATCCCTTGCAGATCAAGAATCATTGTTAGCTGAGTCTTGACCTGCTGAAGCGGAGCAACATCAAACTCATCCCTTTGGTAATTTGGATCTGTTTGATTTAAACATTCAACACATAAATCATTAGTAATTAATCAAACAGAAATGCATTAACTTAATATAAACATTAAATACATAGTTTTCAATACATGATTCAAATACAAAAGTAAATAAATACATAAACATCTAATCTTTACTTTTGTCTTGTATCATCGGCTCATCACTTGGAGGAGCAGAGGTAGAGGCTGATTGGTCTTGTCTGTTCTTTGACCTCCTCTCTTGACCTGAAGCAGAGGCCGATGCAGCTGCATCCCCTCCTTCTGCTTCATCATCATCGTCCTTCTCCTCTGTCCTTTCCCCTTCAGTTTCCTCCTCCTCCTCTGTCTCATCCTCATCATCCTCATCATCATCTTCATCATCATCTTCATCATCGTCTCCGTCCCCCTCCTTGATCTTCAAGGGCTCCTCCTTAGATCCCTTGAGCTTTAACATGATTGTTTTCTTCGCCTCCTCCAACTCCTCTATCTTCTTGCTTGATGTGACACTATGTGCTTGGAGTTGGGCTATCTCATGGCTTTGAGCAGCCATCTGTTGGGCCTGCTCCTCAATAACTCAAGCCTGCTCTGCATTCTGGTGAGACTGTGCAGCAGTCAGGTCAGCAAGCTGGCGGATCTGAGCCGCCTTCTCCTCATCTGCAGCCAAAAGGCGCATCACCATCCGGTTGAGCGCAGACAGCTGTTCCTCTACCCTGATTGGAGGTAGAGGTGATCCATAAGTATGAGAGGGATGGGCTGAGGGTCCAGCTTGGTGGGAAGTGGTGGTGGTGGTGGCTGTAGTGAAGATGGGTCTGTGAAATGGTGGAGGTGATGTGGGAGTAAAATATATGGTAGTAGATGGAATCTGTACAGTGGTGGGAGGTGTGGTGGTGGCTGTGGTAGCTGTGGTGGATGTGGTGGCTGTGGTGGCTGTGGTGGTGGATGGTATGGCTGTGGAAGTGGTAGTGGTGATGGTAGCAGTAGAGGCTGTGGTGGTAACAAAGGTCAACCGACGCTTCTTCTTTTTCTGACCATGGGGCTGAGCCATCCTCTTCCTCCTCGTCCCCGTTGAGGTGGATGCTCCCCCTACAACCCTGCTAGCTGAACCTGGTGCATAGCTCGGATCAGTAGCTGTCTCTCCTGAGTCTCTAGGGCGTTCACCAACCACCCTTAGCCCATGTTCTGTGGGAACAACTTTGCTTCCCACAGTTCGCGTTAGGGGCTCCTCGTCCGACTCTTCTTCCTCCACATCAGGAACAAAGTCCTGATGGAATCCAACTGCCTCGGCTACGTCTCTAGCTGGGGCGGACACTGGAGGTATAACATCAGAAACAGTGCCTCTCGGTGGAGTAGGCATATCATCCCCAGCGTCCCCACTGTCGTCATCGTCAGAATCATGCTCAGGGAGCAGTAGCCTCTCATCATCAGAATCACTATCCTCATGACGCCATTTGCGTCTCCCCGGCGCTACATATATCTCGTTGGCCAGGTGGCCAATCAACCTCTTAACCTGGGGCTTCACCTGCTTGCCCCTATACACCCTCATCCGACCTAAAGTCGTGTCATCCATGATCTCCAAAGCAACTGCATCATGACTCTCTTTGGGAAGTAGTGGCAGCTTCTCGTTGAAGATCAGCTGCAGAAATCGAGGGTACATACAAAACCCCTCCTTCCCCTTAGCCTCCAAGTTCTCTACCAGGTAAGAAAAGATCATACTAGAAAAGCTGAAAGGGTGGTTCAGCACCAGTGCCACGTAGGCATTCTGAATCTGGTCTGATAGGTCGTCGAAACCACCCCTCCGCGAAGCAATGCACTTAAGGATCACATGAGCTAAGTACTTGTACTGGGGGCACAGGTTGCTCTTGTTGAGCACACCTGAGTTTATGTCCCCAGCATACTTGATCCTCAGAAATCATCCTCATACAGTCAGTGGATGTAATCTGGTGGGGTGATCAGCATCGTCCCCAAACTCAAGAACTCTCTGGATGTCTGCAGCAGTAACCTTGATATCATGACCCAGAATAGAATACTCCGAATACTGTAGGGCTCACGAGAACGATCCACGGAGGCATTCTCCCAGAATGCCTGGTGTAATGATCTGTAGGGCGTGCAAGGAGTAGATATAGCCTTATGTATCCGAGAACGTCTTAGGAAAGCTATAATCTCTGTGAACTCGGCCCCGTTCCGAGTAGTATGATCCAAGTGAGCACAGATGTTGTGCTTTGGATTAATGGACCATCTATCAGCCATTTTCCTGAAACACATGACACAGAACCATTAGTACATAATACATCAAAATTCAGTTCTAAGTGTAATGTTTAAATACATTCTGATTCATTCGTGCGAATGAATCATGCGACTGAAGTCAGTCGGTTGTCCTTTCATGCGACTGAGCTCATTCGGGTGAATGAGACATGCGATTGAGTTCAATCTGCTGACTGAGTCTGCGATTGGTTCAGTCGGACGACTGAGCTCATTCGCATGATTCATTCGAGCGATTGACCCAATCGCAAGATTCAATCGTGCGATTGGAGTTCATCCGGACGACCAGTCGCCTGTCCCACAGTTCAGTCGCCTGTTGTTCGAATCTTTATCAAAACAGGTGATTTAACATGGATTACCGGTTCAATAGACTCACATTCTTGTTACTAATAACCTATTACACTTAATTTTAACATTTTGCATAGTTTAGGTAGGTTATTAGGTCATTTATAGTCCGTGTTCTTGTTTTCATTCGAATAACACCAAATTAGGGTTTCAATCCTTCTGTTTTCGGTTAGATAGAACTTCAAACTACATGTATAATCAACAACGAATGTCAGTGAATCAAAATCAAGATGAAAACAGGGTCTAATGAAATTTTGGCAGAGTAACGGGAAGAGGTGCGATTTGGGAGCGATTGGGAGTGATGAGTAAAATGCGATCGACTGTGCCCTTTAAATACTGAATCTGAGTTCAATCGGCCGACTGGCCTCATTCGCTCAGTTCATTCGGGCGACTGAGGCTCAATCGTGCGATTGGCCCAGTCAGTCGCATGCAGTTGACCGACTGAGGTTCAGTCGGTCGACTGACTCAATCGTACCCTTCATTCGCATGTTCAGTTGACCGAATGAGTCTCAGTCGGTCGACTGACTCATTCGCCCCCTTCCAATCGGTCGAATGGGTCATTCTGATAAGCCATTCGTGTGAATGGCTCAATCTCATGTCCAGTCGTGCGAATGGGAGCCATTCGCATGGTTGTTCCATACTCATGGTCCAATCGTGCGAATGGGTCACACTTAGTAAATTTTCTGCCATTTTTCACATTTTACATTTATAACCCTTTTAACTTTTGAAATTAACGTTATGAGCTTTTGATCATCTCAGACATGATCATTTTAACTTGAAACCTTTTGATCACCTCAGACGTGATCCTTTTAAACAATTTAGTCACCTCAGACGTGACTCTTTTAAACAATTTAGTCACGTTATAAGACTTGTTTTTGGCTTTTTGTGAGAGATAAATCCTAAGATGGAAATCTACTGGATTTGGTTCCGGAATGACAGCTTCAACTTAGATTGACCACACCTTGACCAATTCAATTTTGGAATCATACAGGCAAGTCAAATCATTTGGGACTTGTTATCAAAATCTTTTGATGCTTAATTCTTGGTTTTCATCCAGAGTCGTTAGCAACTTTAGGAAATCATACTGGAACTCTTAGATTACCACATTGATTTGAACTTTCAAGAATTGTAGCCACAATGATTGTCAATATGTTTGTCCACTTAAATCCATACACAGACTTTTGACACAGACTGGTGATTGTTTTAGGTTTAATTATTTCAACTAACATTTGTGGATCCCACACTTATATGGTAATCAACATTCCTCAGGAGCTTTTGAGCGGTCTACGGGTATTATTACAAGAAGAGACTATTCTTAGAGCTTTCAAAGAGAAGCCAGTCCTCAGGTCAGTGCCATCGCACAGCAGAGAGGCGGCAAACAACAATGAATTCTAGAATATCTAGGTTATGCTTATCCTCAGGTCAGTGCCATCGCACAGCAGAGAGGCACACAACCTATCTCCTTGTTAGAGCAGCTTAATTTTATTTTGCACAAAATGCACCAAAACATAAGTCATTAGCTTTATAGCATTTGTCATTCATTTTTTTCTTTCTTTGATCTATTTATGGTCATCCGCACACATTTGTGGCGTTTACATGCTCATTACCCCTTATTGGAATATTGTTGATTGTGTTAACTAGTGATAAGATGGAAGCCCACAGTCAGTTGAACAACTTAGTTTGATCTTGAGATCACCAGTCAGGTCTAATCATCTATTGTGTTGAATCTACCGACATATCATTTGTGGTCTAGCAACCTCTAGGTCTACTTTCTTTGTGTTACCTTAGGAGTTACCAGTTTTTCTATCATCTTCCCTTTTTATATTGCTTAGACTACACAGACTTATACTTTGAATTTTTGCATCTTTTCTAAATTTAAATTTTAAAGTCCCTCTTGATTTGTTCCTGTGTACTATCATTTTCCAAGGGGTTTGAATCAGTATCACAGATACGTTCTACCTTATATGAGTTTAAATTAAACAGACTAAAATAAACAAATAAATTAAAATAAAAAAGAAAACTTTAACTAAACTACATCGGACTACACATTATCATCATCAGGAATAACCTCACTTTTCTTTTTAACGCCGTTGACCTCTAGCAAATATTGAAAACGAGGTTTATCAAAGGCTTTAGTATAGAGGTCAGCGCGTTGAAAATCAGTATTAATTTTTACCACATCAATTAAGTTCTTTTCAAAACAGTCTCTTATGAAATGGTATTTAATACCGATATGTTTGGTCTTAGGATGTTGGACCGGATTTTTAGTTACTGCAATTGCAGCAGAGTTATCAACAAAAATAGGACTAGAAGAGAACTTTAAACCGTAATCCCGTATTTGCTGTTGAATCCAGATGATTTGTGAACAGCAACTTGCAGCAACAACATATTCGGCTTCACAGGTTGACAATGCAACCGATGTCTGCTTCTTACACTGCCAGGTAACTAATCTCTTCCTAAAGAATTGACACCCTGCTGATGTAGACTTGTAGTTCATCTTGCAGCCCCCGTAATCTGAGTCACTATACGCCGTGAACTCAAAGTCATCATCATGAGGATACCACAACCCAAGTGTGGGTGTACTCTTCAGATAACGAAATATACTCTTGACCCCAATCAGATGGTTGACCTTAGGCTTGCTTGATATCTAGAACACAAACATGTAGCATACATGATATCAGGTCTTGAGGCAGTGAGATACATGAGGGATCCAATCATTCCTCGATACATTGTGGCGTCCACTAGATCTCCATTTTCATCAGGTGCTATATCATGATTCGTAGCTAGTGGAGTCCCAGCAGCAGAAGCATTCTCCATGTCAAAACGACTGAGATGTCTCCTACATACTTGGTCTGATGTAGAAAGATCCCGTTTGGAGTCTGATCCACCTGTAACCCGAGAAAGAACTTCATCTCCCCCATGGCACTCATCTCAAACTCTTTCTTCATAACAGCTTCAAACTCTTTGCATAACTCTTAGTTCTTTGAACCGAAAATTATGTCATCGACATAGATCTGTACGAGCAGTAGGTCGCATCTTTTTCTTTAATGAACAGCGTGCAGTCAATGACTCCCCTGCGAAAGCCGTGTTTCACAAGATGAGTCGAGAGTTTCTCATACCAGGCTCTTGGAGCTTGATGAAGCCCATATAAAGCCTTGTCGAGCTTGTAAACTCTATCCCGATGATAAGGATCTTCAAATCCCTCGGGTTGACTGACGTAGACTGTTTCTCTGATTTCTCCATGAAGGAATGCACTCTTCACATCTAATTGGTAGACTTTAATCTTCATGTACGATGCATAGGCAAGGAAGATACGAATGGCTTCCATCCTTGCCACGGGTGCAAACACTCATTGTAGTCAATTCCCTCGACTTGGCGAAAACCCTGAACCACCAATCGAGCTTTGTTCCTGATAATGACCCCTTGGTCATCTTTCTTGCATTTCAGGACCCATTTGGTGCCAATGACTTTAGCACCTTTAGGTCTATCAACCAGAGTCCATACACCTAACTTCTTGAACTGAAGAAGTTCTTCTTGCATGGCACTCACCCACGCCTCATCATTTAGTGCATCACTGACATATTTTGGCTCAAACTGCGAGACAAAACACCGATAAACACCATCATGAATATATCCCTTCTCCATAACCGAGGCGTAATCAGCTGAGTATAGCTGATTTCGGTTTGTACTCCTGATCTGACATCCCCAATGACATTTCTAGGGGATGATAGACGTTTAATCGTGATCCTGGAGTAGTAGGAACAGCTACCTCAGAGCCAAGATTATGAACATTTGGTTCTGCATCTGAGGTAGTTGGAGTTTGAGGTTCCGAAGTCGAAGGTGCATCACTGGTAGATGCTTGTGGACTTTTAGGAACTGGAACCTGTTCCCCTGACTGTTCTGGTCATCTTCTTCAGCTTCATCTTCAGAGGAGGAGTCACTGTCATCGACTACTCTCCCTGACTGAGTAGATGATTCTCCCTGTGAGCTAGATGGTGTATTCAAGATACATACATCATTCTAGTAGCTAACTCATCATCCGAGGGAGAGAGAGGGATGTTGAAGGACTTGAAGAATCCATCATAGTCGAAAAAGTAGGCGGGTCCTTTGCCAGTAGGTGGTGTGGTATATCTCTGAACGTCAACATTACACCACACTTCTACAAGACCCGTTGAGTTGTTGTAAACTCGCTTGTTCGGTATGTTGTATCCTAAAAAGATTCCTTCATCCGCCTTCTTGCTGAATTTACCTTCTTGTGTCTTCTTCAGAAGTGTGCACGGCGCGCCAAATGGTTCAAGATACTCCAAATTCGGTTTGCGTCTTTGTAGTAGCTCGTAACATGTCTTTTCGTGGCGCTTGACATCAGAACTCGATTCAGTGTATAACATGCATTAGCCACTGCCTCATTCCAGAATTGGATAGGCAGTTTCGAGTCTGCTAGCATAGTCCGTGCTGTCTCTATCAAGCTTCTGTTCTTTCTCTCAGCAACGCCATTCATCTGAGGCGTGTAGGCAGAAGTGAATTGATGCACAATTCCCTTTTCCTTGCAGTAAGCCTCCATCCACTGGTTCTTGAATTCCGTCCCGTTGTCTGAGCGTACTTGTCTAACCTTCAGCTTGTAGAGAGATTCCAGTGTGGTTACTAACTCCTTGAATGACTCAAATGTTTCTGATTTGGATTTCAGAAACATTACCCAAGTGAACCTTGAGTAGTCATCAGTGACCACAAAACAGTACAAGTCGCCTGCAATGCTCTTTGTACTGACTGGACCAAACAGATCCATGTGAAGAAGTTCAAGAGGAAGTTCTATTGAATGAACTTTCTTTTCCTTATGAGACTTCTTCGTCTGTTTGCCTTTCTTGCAAGCTACACAAAAATCAGGAAGCTGGAAGTTCTTGACATTAACTCCTCTCACAAGATCCTTCTGAATCAAGTGATTCATCTTCCTTTGACTAATGTGTCCCATTCTCCTATGCCAGGAGATGGAATCCTTCTCAGTAGCTTTAGATAGAAAACACTGAACCTCATGATCCGTTGTAGCAGCTGTTGACAGATCCAAAACATAAAGATCTTTATATCTTGAAGCAGTCATCAGAACTTGGTCCTCTGGGATCACGTAGTCTTTCTTTAGCACGTAACACTTCTTGTTGTCGAAGATAACTTTAAATCCCTTATCACAGATTTGGGAAACAGAAAGTAAGTTATTTTGAAGTTGTTGAACGTAGTTCACCTTATCAAACTTAACTTTCTGATTTCCCACTTCTCCCTGAGCTGTGATATAGCCTCCCTTTTTCCAGCAAATGAAACATGCCCTCCTTTTATTGCTTGACGTTTGATAAAAGAGCCCTGTTTCCTGTCATGTGCCTGGATGCTCCGCTGTCTACAATCCACGTGTTAGTTTCAGCACTGTAGCGAACACCCTGCACATACAATGTAAAGAATTAGTTTAGGTTAGGAACCCAAGCCTTTACTGGCTTGGGTTTCCCAGAGGCATCACACATCATGAATTCAACCCATTGACCCTTAGAGGGTGAGGGTAGCTCAGGTTCCTTCTTGTCATCATTATCAGACACACAGGATGACTTCTCTTTCCATAAGCCAGATTTGTGCAATGCCTGTTTGTGATAAACAGTCGACTGGCTGACAGGTTGAACTTTAGGTTCACTAGTTCTTCTAGGTGGAGTTAAGGAACTCCTCTTAGAAGACCTAGGTTTTGAGTCCTGAAGTTCAATCTTCTTCCTAGGTGTCTGATAGTAAGGACAAAAGGAAGCAATGTGTCCACATTCTCCACAGTTGTAGCACGACCTGCTATCAACTTTATGATTAAACTTTCTTTGTGGAGAAGTGTGTGACACTCTAGTAACATCACTCACTTTAGGTTTTGACTCTGGTTCTTTTGATGTTTTCTCTTGTTTAACAAAGTTAACTGATTTAACATGTTTAACATCTTTTTCCTTTAGGTTAACTGGTTTTTGACTTGAAGCATGTGAAAGATTAACATTAGAAGTCTTTTTAGGTTCTGATTTGACTCTGTTTGACCCTGACTTTAAGTTAACCTTTTCAAATTCCTTTTCCAGATTAACACAAGGCAATTTACCCTTTGCCTTTGAAGTGGCCTCCTTTTGTTTGTTTCCAGATTCAATAGATGAACATGAGGAATCTGGATCACTAACAAGAGGAGTAGACACCACATGATCCTTGATGGGGTTATTATTAATTGGTCTACTCTTAGTGTTCATCAAGGTCTCAGGTGGTGGTGGAACCACTTTGTAACCCAAACCCTCCCCGTTATTCCTTTCTCTCACTAAGTGTTGGACTATGTGTGAAGAACTTGTCCAACTGTGCAGTTTCTGTTTTAATGAGTTTACTTCTACTTCTAGAACTGCCTTTTGCTTCTTAGTGTCTTCTAGGGAGTTTAGATAGTACCTAATGTCATTAGCTTGGTTAAATGCAACTACTTCGGTTTCCCTAAGCTGTTTAGTCAAAAGGTCTATCTTTTCTTTGTAACTATGCTCATTTGTTTTAATACTCTATTAGCCTCAGTGCACAGTTGCAAATCTTTTACTAAGTTATCATTATGATCTAATAACCTAGCAAAATTTTCATCTATGCTATTTCTAAAAGTATCACAATCAGAACAAGCATGATTATCAAACATTTGGTCAGTGGTACTTACCTGAGTTGGTTCAGAAGAGTTAGCCATCAACGCAGCATCAGATGTCTCTGGTTCTGGTGATTCTGTCTTTTCTGTCTCTGACGTGTAGTCTCCTCTTTAGGCTTGTAACTGACCTCGGTTGCAGTTGCTTCTTCACTATGTGACATCGCTATCTCAACTGCTAGATCTCCTTCACTCGCGGAATCATCGTCAATATCTTCTACACTTGCAATGTTTGATTCCCCTGGAGAGACAAACCTAAAGCTCCAATCCTGTCCTTCATCATCATGAGCAGTCAAGGCTTTTGGATCCTTGCTTGATGAAGTAGAACTAGTAGCTTGCTTGTCTTGGCGAGTGAAGGACGAGAATGGGTTCCCGTTACCCGTCTTCTTTGGCTTGACACATTCTCTCTTGAAGTGCCCCTTCTCTCCACAGTTGAAGCAGGTCACTTTGCTCTTGTCAAAGCCAAATGTGGTATCCTTAGTAGCTACCAAGTTCTGTCCGGTCTTTTTAACAAACTTCTTCGCCCTCCGGACAGCACTAGCTAAGGCCCACATTATGTCCATCCTCTCAAGCTCCATTTCGTCCACCTGCTCGTAGTCCTCGTCTGCCAGATGGCAGTTTCCAATCTTCCCAGCAACAAGTCCATCATAAGAATGAACCACTGCAGCCAAAAGATCCATGTGTTCTCGAGCTACTTCCACAGTCACATTACCGAGGTTCTCGGTCTTCAGTTTAGTAGCTTGCTTCAGATCCAATATAGTGGGTACAAGAAGACCCCGACGTGTCTGATCCTGAAGGAGAAGCATGTGAAGGACCCGATGAGCTAGACACAAATGCAGTCTGGAGAGGTGCTCCAGATGTCTTAGCTTGAGGCGTGGCATTGTACAAAGCTGGATTTTGAGTGTACGAAGACTTCTGAGCTCTGTACTTCATCCTAAGTGCTTCTTCTCGCAACTTAAGAATGAAGTCATTAATATCCAGCTTTGCCAGCATTCCATTCTGTCTCAGGTTAGACACGAATGAAGCCCACTTTTCAGGCAATCCGTCTGCAAAGTTAGTAACTTTCTCTTCCATGGTAGTAGCCACCCCATGTGTATGCAGTTCACTCATCAGATGGTAGAATCTATCTATAACGTCATCGTAAACTCTCGTTTCCCATCGATGAGAAGTTATCGAATTCCTTCTTTAACTCCTTAGCCTTGATTGCCTTCAACGAAGCATTCCCGTCGTACCTCTTTTCTAGCTCATCCCAAGTTTCTTGGACTGCTTATTCTCTGAGTACTGGTGGAAAATGTCTTTAGGGATAGACTGTGTAATCAATGCATAAACTCTCTTCTCTGCATTGTATTTAACTTTCTGCGCGTCAGTCATCCCTCCTAACGTTAGCTTAACTCCATCAGCTCCCACCGGAGTATTATACCCAATCTCGATAGCTTCCCACAGATTCGGATCCACTCCATTGAGGTAGATCTCAAAACGTTGTTTCCAGTGGGGAAACTCATCTAACGTTAAGAGCTTTGGTGGTTTATTATGATTACCCACCTCACTCTCAAGCAACAGCAGGTTCTGTATCCTAGAGTCCTTTCCAGCAGTAAAGGCTGACATTTGATCTTCCATGGCGAATAACTTTAAGTCTAATAAAACAAACTGTCACTGGTGCGACTGAAGGATGCGAATGGTCTAGTCGTGCGTATGAACTCTGCGACTGGTTCAATCGTGCGGCTGAACTAAGCGATTGGTTCAGTCGTGCGATTGAAGCTGGTGCGTATGAACACTGCGAACGAACTGTTCAATCGTACGAATGAAGGTGCGACTAGGTCCAATCGTGCGTATGGGCAATGCGAATGAAGTCCAGTCGTGCGAATGGCTCACTCGTGCGACTGAAGCTGCTGTTTTGCGAAAATTTCTAGGTTAAACGTGTTTTAGCCGTAAAAATTCGAAATTTCGCAAGGTCTAATCGCCTAAGTCCGTAGAAACCAAACTTTGATGAGCAGGGAACGTCCAAGATCACTTTTGACACCAAAGATTGCGTTTTTTAGTGCAAAAACACAAACTTTTATGCAATCTTGATTGAATCACACGTAATCAAGAGCCAAAGCTCTGATACCACTTGTTAGGACCTGGTATTTGAACGAAATACCTAGTGATTAGCGTGTAAACCAGATCAAATAGTGCGGAATCCTATTTGATTGGCGATCCAATCAATTAGAACACACGAAGAATCAATCAAGAATTGAATCTAACGTTAGAAGTCGATTGAGAATCGATCTAATGTGTTCTGTGAACTTGGAGAACGAATTGGGAGGCTTCTGGACGGCTAGGGTACGTCTGGAGTCGTAATAGAATGAATGCTTATGTTTTTACACGAATTGGGTTGTATTTATAGGTTAGTATTGTTCATTCGTGCGACTGAACCATAAGTATGGTTCAGTCGTGCGATTGAACCATGCGGTTGATTCATCCGCACGACTGAGTGTTCAGTCGTGCGACTGAGCCAATCTTATGTGTCAATCATACGACTGATCCAGTCTCCTGGTTCAGTCGTGCGATTGAGTCAATCGTATGAAGTTATTTATGCGTGTGGTCCATTCGCATGGGCCATTCGCATGAGAACTTCATTATGTTAAGTTTGAATGTTTTAATTAATATAACATTATGTGTAACCATTCAAACAATCACAAACCTAATCAACCAATTCAGCATCGACTCATTAATGAAATATATAGACATTACAAATCACAAACCATCAATATCATTTCATTAATCATTTCAAATTACATCAGAATCAGATAAACAAGATCTATTACATTTCATATCATGATCTAGGGACATACATGCATCAACAGTTGTTGTTGTTGATGATCAGTGACTGGAGAGACTTGTTCAGTTTCATTTGAGAGTATAGGGGATTCAGTTTTGGATGATGACAGTTTAACTGTACTTGCTGGTGAGGCTAACTCTGTCTCCCCAGTGTATATGCTCTCAATGGCTGAATTTTCTAGATTTGGAGAGATTGGTTCTGTGTTTTGGCTGGCTGGTGATTGTTGTTGGGGTGTCAGTTGTTGTTTTGGTGATTGATGGTGGATAGGTGAGATTGGTTTTGTGTTTTGGCTGGCTGGAGATTGTTGTTGGGGTGTCAGTTGTTGTTTTGGTGATTGATGGTGGATAGGTGAGATTGGTTCTGTGTTTTGGCTGGCTGGAGATTGCTGATGTATGGGCAATGTATCTGGTGAGTGAGTGTCTTGAGCAGAGTTGGTTGGAGAGTTTTCTTGTTCACCTTCCCACACAAGCTCTTGAGGAATGTTTGCAGTAGCATCCACCACATGTGCAAACATGTCCATGTCGCCTCCTTCATATTTCCCAGAAATTTTGTTCAAAACAGATCTGCCAAGGTGTGCTTGAATAAACACACCACCCTCCACAGAAGTTCCAGGCAAATCAGCATTAATGATTAGTTGAATAAACCTTGGAAACATATACATCTTATCAGCCTTCTGTACTTTAATGTGATCACATAGACAGTTGAAGATGTACTTTGAGTAATTGTAGGTTCTTCCCTCAAAAATACCAATGATACCAGAGGATATATGTCTTAAAAATCTATCAAGCCCAGATTTTCTGTTTGAAATGCACTTCAGATAAGTGTGACACAGAAATCTGTATGGCTTACAGAGTCTTCCCTTCTTGATTTCTCCCTTTTCAAAATCACCATCATGCCCCATTATGAGAAAAACCTTTTCTATGTATTCGTTTTCGAACACATCAGGGTGTCCGGCTTCAACATCTCCCAGTTCAAGAACCCTTCTTATTGTTTGTTCATCAATTCTCAGCCTTCGATTTTTAACATCAGCAACAATACCTTCACCATCTTCTTCTACATATGCAGAGTTCCAGAAATCAGTGATATGTGATCGATAAATCACAGGCTCTGCTGATAGGGCATAGAACAGCCTCGATCTTCTTAGATATCTGATAATTTCTTAACACCCTTCTGAAACAGGATTATCAGGGTTTAAGAAGGCACACACATTGTGTTCTCTCGCAAATCGATTATCCATCTGTTCATAAGAAAAAGACTTCGTTAAAATCACATTATTGATATGAGAATACGAATAGTTGTGAGATAAAACAAGAATCAAATGGTTCATTCTTGAATATAAAGACATGTTTTATCTTAATAACAGCGGATTAAGAACACAGATATATGTTTGTTTAAGGTTTTGATTTGGTAAAATTTGAATGCTGAGGAAGTGGGAAAAAATTTGAGTGAGTTTTTCTAGGTCTGAAAAGTGAGCTGAAAAAACGAATAATGAATTTGAGAAGTCAAACCACATTATTTATACTCTCAGACACATTAATTTTATTAGTGGGACCCTCAATGTATTCTTCCGCAGAATTAATTTATCTCATTTATTAAGTGGGACCCTCAATGTATTCTTCCGCAGAACATCTACGGATCAACAACATCTGCTGATGATGTGAAATTGTAACATTAAGTTACATTTGTTGATCTTTATTCATCCATAGTTTACCAATCTACGGATAAACATTTAAGATTGATTTCCACATTGTAGCTTCTGCTGATGCTTAAAGTAGCACAAAGCAGAGAAATATTGTTGTATGTATGGCCCAACTCCATTGGTTAGAACCATTTATTGCTTTAGGGCCTTATTGGCTTAGTATACATGGCAATTTAGTACAAGAAAGTTTAAAATGATTTTTACTTGATCAGCAGCTGAAGTTTTCTTTTTCAGTTGATGATCTGCTAATACTTTTTTCTTTCCTTTTTCCTTGAATCTCTTTTTTTCCTCGGTGATGACAGATTCATCATTCAATTTCTTGGAGGAGTCTTGTTGCTGACTTAGTTCTTGAAGACCTTCATTCAATTGAGCTATTCTCTTGCAGATGGTCTTCAGCATGTTTCTTTGTTTAGGAGGATATGGCAACTTTGTTTCTTCAAGCACTTTTGGAATATGTGTTTTAAGATGGACATTCTTACCAGTGGTTATTCGATCAACATCATGTTCATCAGAATCATCCAAGTCATCACAATTATCATAATCAAATTCTGAATCATTTTGATTTAAAGATTCTGATTCAGAAGATTCAGTTTCACTCACCTCAACTTCATCATTAATTTTGATTTGAGTTGAATCTTTTTCAAACTTGGTGCTAGGCACAAAATGATTTGACAGAGTGTTGGTCATTGTTGTAGGTAAAGAAGTGTAATTATCATTATAGGTGGTGTAACCGCATTATAACCCAACCCAGACCTTTTCTTTGATTCAATATGAGAATTTAGTAATTTCACATATTGTTGAGATGATAATTGAAACTTCTGAAGTATCACTTCAGTTGATGCATGATCAGCCATGGATTTTGTTAAGGAAGTGGTCAGATGCTCAACTTGGGCTTTTAGGCTATAATTTTTAGAAACAAATTTTTCTAAATCCTTTTGCAAAGAGTTAATTTTTATTTGATACAATTTGTGTTCTCTAACATGGGATTCATTCAAAATCATCGTTTCTTTTACTTTGTCAGCCAACTGTTGAGCATGGACTCTATATCGTTCAACTTCCTCAACACATGTTGATGAACACAATCTTTCTTTTACCTCTCTTGCCATTGGTGGAACTGTTTGATCCATATGAGCCATCAATGCTTGATTCTCTTCCAAAACTTCCTTTTCATACACACTCCAGTCACACGCTCCATCTTGAAGTATGATCAGCCCTGACTCCTTTGAGTTGCTAGGTCCAGCTGATTCTTTGGTGGCTGGTGGGGATGCATTGATGAGTTGAGATTGTTTGTGCAGAGGTCTTTGAGAAGTTGATTGTTGATGAGCTTGAATCTGATGTTGCTGATGCTGCTGATGTTGTCTCATCTCTGGATATGACTGTTGATTACATTCTCTTGAGAAATGTCCATAGAGATTGCATTTGTAGCATCTTACTTTTGATTTGTCAACACCAATCTTTGATGTTTTGCTTGCTGAAGCCAAGTTCTTATTTCTCCTGAGATATTGCTTTGCTCTATAAGCAATCATGGCCATCTGCCATTGTAGATCCATTTCTTCCACTACATCAGGAGGTAGTTCTTCTAAGTCTGTTGGCAGATATTTGCTGAAGTTAGAGAGCTTCCCAGATATGCTTGAAAACTGGAACTAAGCGCTGCAAAGGCTGCTCTTTGTTCTTCAGAGTCCAATATCACAGTTATTGGTTCTGACTGATTGGCTGAATGTGAAGACTTAGCTGTTGCTGCAGTTGTATCTTGTGTATCAGCAGTTCTTCCTTTATTCTTTTGATTCTTATCTTGAGATGATTTCTTTGAGGGTTTAGAAGCATAAAAGCTAACTTCCTCCTCATCATCACTCCTAGCACAAGAGTTATCACTTTCATTGTTTGAAATAAATGCACTTCCAACATTATTTGTTTCTTTGAAGTGATAGGGTGAGACATGAGTTCTCACACTCTTGTTTCTTGATTTTTCGTCCATTTCAAGAGCTTCCACTTTTGCAACTAGAGTATCTAGACCAGTTGATTTCAGATCTATAGTGTTCTTGAACATGGATACAGTATGCTTCCAACTTTCTGGCAAAGTGTGGAGCATTTTCTTGTTTAATTCCTCACTGGTATACTTCAACTCCAGAATATTCATCTCAATTACCAACTGCATGAATCTATGGAGTTGTTGAGGAATTGATTCACCCTCAATATGATGAAATGTTTCATATTCCGACCTGAGGGTGTCTCTCCTTATGCTTCTTATCTCATCACTCCCTTCGCAGAGAGTGTGAAGTATCTTCCATAAGGAGTGTGCTGTTTTATAGTTCTCACACCTGATCAATATCTCTTCAGGTAAAGCCATACTAAGCAAACTTTATGCTTTTATATCAACTTTAACCTTTTTGACATCATCAGGTGATAGATCTTTGGTACTGATTGGTTGATTTTTGTCATTATAATCCGGCCCAAGAGTGGGTGGAATATAAGGAACTTCAGTAATGGATACCCATAAGTCAGAATCAGTATAGTTTACATGATTCTAAACTTGATTTTCCATGACTTGAAGTCTGCTTTTGTTTCCAACTTCGGAGGTTGGTAAGATGATCCACTGAAGTTGCTCATGATGTTAATTGATGAGAATAATTAACAAGATCTGCTATTTAATTGATTTGAATATAGAAACAAGTTAATTAAATCGATTGCGGTTAAACGACAGCCGTAGATCTAATCAGAAAGAACAGACAAATCTACGAAATTAAACTCAATTAAACACAACTAACACTGATAGATCAATCGATCTAAATCAATGAGCACTTGGCTCTGATACCACCTGTGAATCCAAGGATCGTCAACAGGAATTATCAGTGTCGGTTGATGGCAAGTCAACGTTTGCGGAATCAACGTTGATTTGGTTTAATTGTTTTAAATAACTTTAAATATCAATAAATGGTCAAGAACACGCGTAACAAAACACAATTAATGATTAATCAGTATTTCATTGGAACAGTTAACGATTACACATATAATGAATGAATGATATCAAAGTATGCTATGATGTGACGGTTGCTAGGGTTTGATTGAGAGACTTTGAAGTGATTGTCGTATTGCTATTGCTGTTGTCGATCAATCAATCGTCTAACACAATCGTGCTTGAATCGAAACCTAGGATCCATATATATAGACAGTGATGTTTCAGTTATAGGAAACACCGGATCTCTTGGGATTTGATTTGTTTCAGTTAAAGAATCATCGGATTTCTCGGGATTCGCATAACTGCCTTGTTGACTTGTTGACTTGTAACACTTGTATTATACAAGTGTTTGGACTCCGCAGGAACATTGTCTTTAGTAGGAATTTGTTCTTCCGTAGATGATTTGTTCTTCCGAAGGAGTCTTGTTCTTCCAAAGGAAACTTGTTCTTCCGAAGGAAACTTCTTTTATGGTTGTTCATCCGCAGAAGATCTTCGGATGTAAAATTACTTGTAAGAAATATATCTACGGAAGAACAAAATATTCATCCGTAGATGTTTCTTACACTTGGTCAATTTCATAAATTGACCAAGTATAATGTTTGTACCTGCAATCATACATAAATCAACGCACACATAAATGGGTTAACCTATATATTTAATGCATACACAATAATGAATTACAAATATTCATTACAGATATTAATTCAAGTACTAAGCCTATACATAATGAACTACATCTACTGATCCTAGACCTAACACCTTCATTCAGAGTCTCAAAACTCTAGTGAACAACCTTCAAGGGACAACTACCATCCCCAGCCTCTTGATCTCAACTAACCAATTCCCAACCTAGAATTCTATGATAATGAAGACATGGGATTCAGTGAGTATCATGAGTCTCTCTTCTCCATCCCTGCTCAAGGAGAGATGAGTACTCCTGCCTCTCCCATGTCTAGCCCACATCATCCACCTATTAGTGAGGTGGATCTTCCTGAACCTGTTTAGGAGGTCCATATGGAAGAGGCTCTCACTTTAGCAAGTGATTACATTATTAAGACCTCAACCATGGCAACCCAACCCATTGACACTTCAACTGAAGTTTTCAGTGTGCAAGGGAAATCTAGCAGCCAGGAACACCATGCTGGTAATGAGGAATAAGACTTAGGTCCCATCTCTCATCCCCTAAGGTTAAAGGTGCAAAAACTGACTAAAATATGCATCTTTAGTCTCCAAGGTTAGTCACTTGGAGTCTCAAATGGCTACCTTGCTATCAGCAACTTGAAATTTTTGATATCAAGGAAAAACTAGCTAGGAGACCTTTAAGGAGGACTAAACCAAGAACACAAGAACCTATGGATGTGATAGACTTAACCCCCAGCTCACTTATGCAAGAGGGTGATGCTACCAAAAAGGAGGAGAAAGTCCAAACAATCACAGAACCTGGGAGTTCTTCACATTTTATGGACATTGAGGATTCACCACCCTCACTTGCAATTGTCCATACTCATCAACCTCCTCAAGTTCACATTGATGTGGAATCAGTCATACAAAGTCTGTTTGAGGATGGTATCCCTAGAGCTATGTCTACCCCATCTCATTACTTTAAGAATCCAATCATGGGTTGGAGGTATGACACTGATAGAAGAGCTCTGGTAATCTCTAGAACTCAGGGGCAACACAAAATCTTCATTTTTTCCAACCTGAGATTCTATAAGAGCACCTATCTGATTGACCTTCCACTTGCCAACCCAAGTCAGCACAGGCAAGCTGCAAGGTTAGCAGATAAGATTCAAGAAAGGGTGCTAAAAGAGTTCAAGCTAAGATCAAGACTATATAGACAGAGGCTAGCAGGTAAGACTATTAGTCAACTAGATGTTAAGGTGGACCCTAAGATTAGCTTCGAATCGGAAGCCTTGACTGAAGGCCCAGTAGTTGAACCTGTGAACCTCAAGACAGGCACTTTTTCAGCACCCATTACCTTTAGTGAGGCACCAGCTGGTGAAGGTGCTTCGCAACCTTTCTCTGGCCGGAGCTTGACTGCTACATCAGACAATGAAGGCCAAAGCTCTCTCCACCCTGAGTCACCAAGGCTTATGAGTGACAAAGGGAAAAGGAAACTGACTCCTCAGGAGATTAAGGAGGAGGAGAGAGATAGGAAGAGGAAGGTAAGGGGAGAGAGTTCAAGTGGGTCCCCAAGCTTCATTGAAGCTGCTATCAAGGCTACCCCCAGGCCAAACACTCAAAATGATGAGTTGAGGGTAGCCAGGATAAACTACTTGGGGACCAAAAACTATGAAGTTGATGAAATTATCTCTCTTCCTTTGGAAGAAGTGAATGAAGTGACAGGGATGGAGTAGTTAAAGGAGAGGAAGGAGGAAGAGGATGCAGAGTTGATCCTCAAGATCAAAGAAGAAAGAAGGCAGAAAAGCCTATACAAGTATGCCCCTACCCTCTCCCCAGTTCAAGAAAGTCATGAGAAAGAGGATGTGGCAACTGAACAACCTCAGGTAGACAGGAAAGCTGATAGACAAAATATGATCAACTACCTGAGTGCCACGGGTCTCTATCAGGCATCTGCACTTCTTCCCTTATCATATGAGTATATAAAGTTTGAGTATCTTAAGCAGCTGGAGCAACAAGTTATCAAAGAACAAAAGGATGCTAAGAGAAAGATGAGGGAAGAGGCTGCAAAGTCAAAAGCCATCATTCAAAATAGTCAAAAGAAGTCTGCTGATAGACAGAGGATGATGAGATTCTTGAAGCTGTATGGATTCCTTAGAAGGAGGCTTGGTCCAATGTCAATATCCACTATGGATGAGCACATCAGAGTGATCAAGCAGAAGACTAAAATGGGAGAGCTTGTTGACTTGCGTTCTCCACCAAGTCAAGCTCCACCTAAAGTTGAGATCAAGGGGACCCAACTGAGAGAGAAAGAATAGAACAATCTAGTGTTGAAGACCAGTCCTCTCAGTTAAAGACTTCAAAGAGGAGGAAAAGGATGGCCATGAAAAGTTTATTAAAGAAGAAGAAGTCAAAGGAATCCTCCTCCACACCTCAGGATGAGTCAAAGCATTCTGAAGAAGTGCAAGAAGAGGCTGCTCAACCAACTCCAACTCAAGCACAACCTCTTACAACTGGAAGACCCACCCTTTCCTGGACCTTTGATGTAAATCCAGACAGATGGTATGTCATAAGAGATCAAGGAGGTCAAGATGTCTATTTCTGGCAAGACATGCTTGATCTTCCTCTACATGATCTCTATGACATTAGAAGGTATTATAAGAGTCTGAGGTTTCCTAACCAATCAATGAAGAAGGAAATGGTCTTGATCCTAATGAGGACTCTTTCAATATCTAAACAACCTTCTCTGTTTTGGTAGCATCAGCCTAGGGGGAGTTTTTAAGGTTATATAAGAAATGCTGATGCAAGCAAAGCAACCAAAGAGCTTTCAGCATGCATGTAGTTATGTACAAGGTAGAAGTTACTTTGGAAGTTTTACACTCTTCACAGAAAATTATTCTAAGTGTAAAATCTTCCGAAGCCAAAGACCAAATCTTCCAAAGCCAAAGATGAAGTCTTCTGACGCTTCAAAGACAAAGTCTTCCAAAGCCAATGAAGTGAAGCCTGATTTCTTCCGAATATAGAAAAGACATGCTTTCTCTGATAAACTTCTGCATAAAGCTGACTTACTTTCTACTTCAACTCTGAAGACTCACCAACTTATGAAAATGTCCATGCTTTTGCAACTGTAGATTAAGGTTAAGAGTCTGTAACTTTCTACTTTGTACTTTTTATCCTTTTCTGTAATATATTAGGATGTGAGCTATGCATGTCATAGTCACAAGTCAAATGGCAATCTGCCTTTTGACTGTACATTAATCTTGTTGTCTAGATTAGTGTTTCCAGTTGGCTTTCAAAGTATAGCTGGTTGTAGGATGTAGTATAAAGTATCTCATGTTCTTGTATTTCTTTTGATGATATTGTAACACTATAAAATAACTTGAGAGCAATATATAATATTCTTGAAAACCATATTTATCTGTTCTTGTTCTTTTGTTTTGTCTCATTACTTGCTTGTGTTCTTAGCATCCTCTACATAAACCCGGTTCCCTATTTGATCTGTTAAGTGTTCTAAACACTATCCTCATTATGAAATTGATTGTATTGACCTCCCTTAACCGGTCATGCACAAGATCCCACTGATCCAATCCTTTGTCTTGGACTCGCTATCCCCACCCTAAAAGAATCCCTTAACCCTTTTATTATTTTATTTACATTCACGAATAATGAAAATAAGGAAAAATAATACATACCAAATCCAAGAAATGAAGCAATAAGAGTGGCTCATACACCAATGGAAATAGGGTTTTATTTATAAGATAATAATCTTCTTTTAAGTTTCTCTATAATTTCCTCCCGCACTTTATACAAACCACCTTTACCCCCATTGGAATCTCCAAGTAGTCAAAAGGGACCATATGTTGTTTACAGCTGGGCAAAGATGCCATACGAGACACATACAAGGAAGCTACACCCACCCCAACACAATCTGTTTTTTTATATAGAGTTTTCAATTCTGAAGTCAAATAAAAACAATTCGATGCACGCACCATATTTAACAAATTATCTTTGACCACTCTTAACTAGTGATAACATCATCAGCATACGTCATACCGATATGACAATATTATGATTGTCAATATGTGCATCATGAAATAAATGTTCACTAGACATGTCTCTAAAGTCACCATAAAGACCTTCCATAGTCAAAATAAAAAGTAACAGTAAAAGTGGATCACCTTGTCTTAAACCTCTGTCCATTATAAACTCTATCGTTAGACTTTCATTAATAAGAATAGAAGCATGGCTCGACATCAAACATGATCGAATGAATAAAATCCATTTTCCCCTAAAATCCATAAATCAAAAAAAGAAGAAAATAAGCATAAGATAACAAGTCATACGCTTAAACGAAAATCAATTAAAAAATCATCATATTCTTCATTCTTTTCATACTAGTTAATCACCAAGTATCCAACTATCATATGCCCCAATTTATTTTAACGAAACCAAAAGAAAGCCAATCCAGACCTTGTGATTTATCAAAACCTTATAATAACACTACCTCCTTAATATCTAACAATGACTAATGTACAACTAATAAATTATTCTAATCCTTTGATATTTCAAGACACACTTTTAATTTCAACTAGATCAGTTAACTAGATTCTCTTATCTTTATTCCCCTAAAAAATGGTCTCCTCTTCTTCTCAATAACAGAATGAAACAAAATAGTGTTCTCGTCTCCTTGAATTTCCTGGTGTAATTTTGCTTTTTGAATAGATTCCTGGTTTTAGTTTTCCATTTCACTAAGTTTTTACACCTCCTCCCTTTTTCTAGAATCTAATTTATAAGCCCTCCCCCCCCCACGAGGCCCACATACACACACATCGATAATATCATCCCAACTTCGAAGCTTTGTTTTCAAACATAATCTAGATGATTGGTCCACTTTTTTATTTTCCCCATAACATATCATTATCTCTTTTTTAAAACCTTTTAACTTTACCTTATATCAAATAAAAATATTTGAATGCATAGAAAATTAATCATTAGTCAAAACCCTCTTCATCAACTCATCAAACTACTCATTTCCATCCAATAGGTATAAAATTTATATGGAACTTCACCAAAATCCACCAAGTTTTGCTTTAAAACGGTTTGGTGATGATTTCAAGTATTTCTATTTAATGCCATCGCATGTAAATTACTAATACATTTAAGAATACCTATATTAACTAGAAAATACTATAACTTACTAATTATAGCACAATTGCTACTGACACGAGTAAACTAAATCCACCCTTTGGGATATCCATAAGCTATGTGATATTAATAAAGCCATTAAACGCTTTTGCTAAGGAAGATGAAAAATTGGTACCGAACTAGAATAAAAGAAGCTTTCAATAAAGAATTAAAGACAAGAGTCTAAATGGACAATTATGAAACAATTAAGGGTAGATTATAATAATCCTGCAACCCTAATCCTTCCCCCTTACACTAATCGCCCAAGAATCAGACCTTGCAAACCCTTCCACCTTTCAATCAATCAAATGTTAAGGTTTGTAAGTTTTGTTAGTCCTATGTTTGATGATTTACACCTACATGGATGTATTAGGATCATTAAAGTGGGCAGTTTTTCTGGTATACTCTGAAACTCCCTAGGTGAGTTCTATAACCCACTTTTAATGCTCTTGGACAATAGATATACTTAGAAACATGTTCTAAAAGGAATAGAAAATTTTAAAAGTACACTTTAATGCTTATTGATTGATTATGTCATGTTATTAGTACTAGTGACTAGTCATGCTATATCATCAGCTTGAAAAGTTGGATATGTTTATAATTAAATAACATTGTTGTTGGGTATGGACATCAATATGCTTTAATGGGTAAGGACACTAGAATTTTTTTGCAAGGTATGAACACTAGCATTTGTTTCTGGGAATGAACACTAGCATTTCTAATATTGGGTATGGGCACCAACTAATCTTGGTGTATGGATACTTACCGTGTAGCCATGTGGCAAGGTATGGAGTCTTATATCGGTATAAGCCTACGTGTATTTGTTACAAGAAACTAAAGGAGCACGGTTGCCCTAGGAAATGATATGAAATGATTGATGGACTATAACATTTGAATAAAATGTAAATGCTTTCATGTTGTGCGACTGTATGTTATGAGTATTCATAATTGATTTACTATTTCACTATGAAAACTAGAATTCACTTAGTAATACTGATATTTAGTATATTGTTAAGTTGAACATGTACAAGTCGAATAGCAATATCTCATTAGCATGGAATGAAAACTACCTAGCATCTTAACACTGGAATTTTCTACCTTAAGATCCAAATTCATATTTTACACTCATATGATTTCTCATTTCTTAAAATGGTCAGATTGTCTTATTAGAGTTAGAGTAGAGCTATGATACAACAAGAATATTATCTAATAGAAGAAATTGTTGATGCATGTATGTCCCTAGATCATGATTTGTAATGTAATAGATCTTGTCTGTCTGATTATGATGTAATTTGTATTGATTAATGAATTGACATGGATTGTTAGTTATTGGTAATGTTTAATATTTCATTAATGAGTCGTGATTGAATTGATTGGGTTTATGATTGTTTGAATGGTTACATATAATGTTATATTAATTAAAACATTCAAACTTAACTTAATGAAGTTCTCATGCGAATGGCCCATGCGAATGGACCATACGCATGAATAACTTCATACAATTGACTCAATCGCACGACTGAACCAGGAGACTGGATTAGTCGTATGATTGACACATAAGATTGGCTCAGTCGCACGACTGAACACTCAGTCGTGCGGATGAATCAACCGCATGGTTCAATCGCACGACTGAACCATACTTATGGCCCAGTCGCACGATTGAACGATACTAACCTATAAATAGACCCAATTCGTGGAAAAACATAAGCATTTCATACCATTACGATTCCAGACGTACCCTAGCCGTCCAGAAGCCTCCCAAATCGTTCTCCAAGTTCACAGAACACATTAGATCGATTCCTAATCGACTTCTAACGTTAGATTCAATTCTTGATTGATTCTTCGTGTGTTCTCACTGATTGGATCGCCAATCAAATAGGATTCCGCACTATTTGAGTTGGTTTAACACGCTAAGCACTAGGTATTTCGTTCAAATACCAGGTCCTAACAAGTGGTATCAGAGCTTTGGCTCTTGATTACGTGTTGATTCAATCAAGATTGCATAAAAGTTTGTGTTTTTGCACTAAAACGTAATCTTTGGTGTGAAAAGTGATCTTGGACGTTCCCTTCTCATCGAAGTTTGGTTTCTACGGACTTAGGCGATTAGGACTTGTGAAATTTCGAATTTTTACGGCTGAAACCCGTCAAACCTAGAAAATTTTGCAAAACAGTAGCTTCAATCGCACGAGTGACCCATTCGCACGACTAGACTCCATTCGCATTGCTCATTCGCACGATTGGACCTAGTCGCACCTTCATTTGGCCGACTGAACCGTTCGTTCGCATAGCTCATACGCACCAGATTCATTCGCATGACTGAACCAATCGCCCAGTTCAGTCGCACGATTGAACCAGTCGCAGAGTTCATACGCACGATTAGACCATTCGCATCCTTCAGTCGCATCGTGAAAGTTTGTTTGATTAGATTCTAAGTTATTCGCCATGGAAGATCAGATGTCAGCCTTTACTGCTGGGAAGGACTCGAGGATACAGAACCTGCTGCTGCTTGAGAGTGAGGTGGGTAATCACAATAAACCACCAAAGCTCTTGACTTTAGATGAGTTTCCCCACTGGAAACAACGTTTTGAGATCTACCTCAATGGAGTAGATCCTAATCTGTGGGAAGCCATTGAGATTGGTTATAGTACACCGGTGGGAGCTGATGGAGTTAAGCTAATGTTAGGCGGGATGACAGACACACAGAAAGTCAAGTACAATGCAGAGAAAAGGGTTTATGCATTGATCACTCAGTCTATCCCCAAAGACAGATTCCACCAGTATTCAAAGAATAAGCAGTCCAAGAAACTGTGGGATGAGCTAGAGAAGAGGTATGATGGAAATGCTTCGTTGAAGGCAATCAAGGAAAGGAGTTAAAGAAGGAATTCGATAACTTCTCATCGATTGGTAACGAGAGTTTAGACGACGTCATAGATAGATTCTACCACTTGATGAGCGAACTGCATACACATGGAGTGGAAACGACCATGGAAGAGAAAGTGTGTAACTTCGCAGACGGATTGCCTGATAAGTGGGCTTTATTCGTGTCTAACCTGAGACAGAATGGAATGCTTGTAAAGCTTGATATTAATGACTTCATTCTTAAGCTGCGAGAAGAAGCACTAAGGATGAAGTATAGAGCTCAGAAGTCTTCGTACACACAAAATCCAGCTTTATACAACGCCACGCCTCAAGCTAAGACATCTGGAGCGCCTCTCCAGACTGCTTTTGTGTCTAGCTCGTCAGGTCCTTCACATGCTTCTCCTTTGGATCAGACACGTCAGGGTCGTCTTGTACCCACTATATTGGAGCAGAAGCAAGTGCTACCAAACTGAAGACCGAGAACCTCGGTAATGTGACTGTGGAAGTAGCACGAGAGCATATGGATCTTTTAGCTGCAGTAGTTCACTCATATGATGGACTTGTTGCCGGGAAGATTGGAAACTGCCACCTGGCAGATGAGGACTACGAGCAGGTGGACGAAATGGAGCTTGAGAGGATGGATATAATGTGGGCCTTAGCAAGTGCTGTCCGAAGGGCGAAGAAGTTTGTTAAAAAACTGGACAGAACTTGGTAGCTACTAAGGATACCACATTTGGTTTTGACAAGAGCAAAGTGACCTGCTTCAACTGTGGAGAGAAGGGGCACTTCAAAAGAGAATATGTCAAGCCAAAGAAGACGGGTAATGGGAACCCGTTCTCGTCCTTTACTCGCCAAGACAAGCAAGCTTCCAGTTCTACTTCATCAAACAAGGATCCAAAAGCCTTGACTGCTCATGATGATGAAGGACAGGATTGGAGTTTTAGGTTTGTCTCACCAGGAGAATCAAACATTGCCAGTGTAGAGGATATTGATGATGATTCTGCGAGTGAAGGTGATCTAGCAGTTGAGATAGCAATGTCACATAGTGAAGAAGCAACTGCAGCCGAGGTCAGCTACAAGCCAAAGGAGGAGACTTCCACGTCAGAGACAGAAAAGACAGAATCACCAGAACCAGAGACATCTGATGCTGCGTTGATGGCTAGCTCTTCTGAACCAACTCAGGTAAGTACTACTGACCAAATGTTTAATAATCATGCTTGTTCTGATTGTGATACTTTTAGGAATAGCATTGATGAAAAATTTGCTAGGTTATTAGATCATAATGATAACTTAGTAAAAGACTTACAACTGTGCATTGAGGCTAATAGAGTATTAAAACAAAATGAGCATAGTTATAAACAAAAGATAGACCTATTGACTAAACAGCTTAGGGAAACCGAAGTAGTTGCCTTTAACCAAGCAAATGACATTAGGTACTATCTAAACTCCCTAGAAGACACTAAGAAGCAAAAGGCAGTTCTAGAAGTAGAAGTAAATTCATTAAAACAGAAACTGCATAGTTGGACTAGTTCTTCACACATAGTTCAACACTTAGTGAGAGAAAGGAATAACGGGGAGGGATTGGGTTACAAAGTGGTTCCACCACCACCTGAGACCTTGATGAACACTAAGACTAGACCAGTAAATAATAACCCCATCAAGGATCACGTGGTGTCTACTCCTCTTGTTAGTGATCCAGATACCTCATGTTCATCTACTGAATCTGGACACAAACAAAAGGAGGCCACTTCAAAGGCAAAGGGTAAATTGCCTTGTGTTAATCTGGAAAATGAATTTGAAAAAGTTAACTTAAAGTCAGGGTCAAACAGAGTCAAATCAGAACCTAAAAGGACTTCAAATGTTAATTTTTCACATGCTTCAAGTCAAAAACCAGTTAACCAAAAGAGAAAGAAGTTAAACAGGTTAAAACAGTTAATTTTGTTAAACCAGAGAAAACATCAAACGCACAAGAGTCAAAACCTAAAGTGATTGATGTTACTAGAGTGTCACGCACTTCTCCACAAAGAAAGTCTACTCATAAAGTTGATAGCCGGTCATGCTACAACTGTGGAGAATGTGGACACATTGCTTCCTATTGTCCTTTCTATCAGACACCTAGGAAGAAGATTGATCTTCAGGACTCTAAGCCTAGGTCTTCTAAGAGGAGTTCTCTGACTCCACCTAGAAGAGCTAGTGAACCTAAAGTCCAACCTGTAAGCCAGACGACTGTTTATCATAAACAGGCCTTGCACAAATCTGGCTTATGGAAAGAAAAGTCATCCTGCGTGTCTGATACTGATGACAAGAAGGAACCTGAGCTACCCTCACCCTCGAAGGGTCAATGGGTGGAGTTTATGATGTGTGATGCCTCTGGGAAACCCAAGCTAGTAAAGGCTTGGGTTCCTAACCTAAACTAATTCATTTACTTTGTATGTGCAGGGTGTTCGATACAGTGCTGAGACTAACACGTGGATTGTAGACAGCGGAGCATCCAGGCACATGACAGGAAATAGAGCCCTTTTATCAAACGTCAAGCAAATAAAAGGAGGGCATGTTTCCTTTGCTGGAAACAAGGGAGGCTATATCACAGCTCAGGGAGAAGTGGGAAATCAGAAAGTTAAGTTTGATAAGGTGAACTACGTTCAACAACTTCAGAATAACTTACTTTCTGTTTCCCAAATCTGTGATAAAGGATTTAAAGTCATCTTCGACAACAAGAAGTGTTACGTGCTGAAGAAAGACTACATGATCCCAGAGGACCAAGTTCTGATGACTGCTTCAAGATATAAAGACCTTTATGTCTTGGATCTGTCAACAGCTGCTACAACGGATCATGAGGTTCAGTGCTTTCTATCTAAAGCTACTGAGAAGGATTCCATCTCCTGGCATAGGAGAATGGGACACATTAGTCAAAGGAAGATGAATCATTTGATTCAGAAGGATTTGGTGAGAGGAGTTAATGTCAAGAACTTCCAACTTCCTGACTTTTGTGTAGCTTGCAAGAAAGGCAAACAGACAAAGAAGTCTCATAAGGAAAGAAAGTTCATTCAATAGAACTTCCTCTTGAACTTCTTCACATGGATCTGTTTGGTCCAGTCAGTACAAAGAGCATTGCAGGCGACTTGTACTGTTTTGTGGTCACTGATGACTACTCAAGGTTCACTTGGGTAATGTTTCTGAAATCCAAATCAGAAACATTTGAGTCATTCAAGGAGTTAGTAACCACACTGGAATCTCTCTACAAGCTAAAAGTTAGACAAGTACGCTCAGACAACGGGACAGAATTCAAGAATCAATGGATGGAGGCATACTGCAAGGAAAAGGGAATTGTGCATCAATTCACTTCTGCCTACACGCCTCAGATGAATGGTGTTGCTGAGAGGAAGAACAGAAGCTTGATAGAGACAGCACGAACTATGCTGGCGGACTCGAAACGCCTATCCAATTCTGGAATGAGGCAGTGGCAATGCATGTTATACACTGAATCGAGTCCTAATAGTCAAGCGCCACGGAAAGACATGTTACGAGCTACTACAAAGACGCAAACCGAATTTGGAGTATCTTGAACCTTTTGGCGCGCCGTGCACACTTCTGAAGAAGACACAAGAAGGCAAATTCAGCGAGAAGGCGGATGAAGGAATCTTTCTAGGATACAACATACCGAACAAGCGAGTTTACAACAACTCAACGGGTCTTGTAGAAGTGTGGTGTAATGTCGACGTTCAGAGATATACCACACCACCTACAGGCAAAGGACCCGCATACTTCTTCGATTATGATGGATTCTTCAAGTCCTTCAACATCCCTCTCTCTCCCTCGGATGATGAGTTAGCTACTAGGATGATGTATGATATTCTGAATACACCATCTAGCACACAGGGAGAATCATCTACTCAGTCAGGGGGAGTAGTCGATGACAGTGACTCCTCCTCTGAAGATGAAGCTGAAGCAGATGACCAGAACAGTCAGGAGGAACAGGTTCCAGTTCCTGAAAGTCCACAAGCATCTACAGTGATGCACCTTCGACTTCGGAACCTCAAACTCCAACTACCTCAGATGCAGAACCACATGTTCATAATCTCGGTTCTGAGGTGACTGTTCCTACTACTCCAGGATCACGACTAAACGTCTATCATCCCCTTGACAATGTTATTGGGGATGTCAGATCAGGAGTACAAACCCGAAATCAGCTATACTCAGCTGATTACGCCTCAGTTATGGAGAAGGGTTACATTCATGATGGTGCTTATCGATGTTTTGTCTCGCAGGTTGAGCCAAAATATGTCAGTGAGGCACTAAATGATGAGGCGTGGGTGAGTGCCATGCAAGAAGAACTTCTGCAGTTCAAGAAGTTAGGTGTATGGACTCTGGTTGATAGACCTAAAGGTGCTAAAGTCATTGGCACCAAATGGGTACTAAAATGCAAGAAGGATGACCAAGGGGTCATTATCAGGAACAAAGCTCGATTGGTGGTTCAAGGTTTTCGCCAAGTCGAGGGGATTGACTACAATGAGGTGTTTGCACCCGTGGCAAGGATGGAAGCCATTCGTATCTTCCTTGCCTATGCATCGTACATGAAGATTAAAGTCTACCAATTAGATGTGAAGAGTGCATTCCTTCATGGGGAAATCAGGGAAACAGTCTATGTAAGTCAACCCGAGGGATTTGAAGATCCTTATCATCGGGATAGAGTTTACAAGCTCGACAAGGCTTTATACGGGCTTCATCAAGCTCCTCGAGCTTGGTATGAGAAACTCTCGACTCATCTTGTGAAACACGGCTTTCGCAGGGGAGTCATTGACTGCACACTGTTTATTAAAGAAAAGGATGGCGACCTACTGCTTGTACAGATCTATGTTGATGACATAATCTTCGGTTCAAAGAACGAAGAGTTATGCAAAGAGTTTGAAGCAGTGATGAAGAAAGAGTTTGAGATGAGTGCTATGGGGGAGATGAAGTTCTTTCTCGGGTTACAGGTGGATCAGACACCAAATGGGATCTTTCTACATCAGACCAAGTATGTAGGAGACATTCTCAGTCGCTTTGACATGGAGAATGCTTCTGCTGCTGGGACTCCACTTGCTACGAATCACGATATAGCACCTGATGAGAATGGAGATCTTGTAGATGCCACGATGTACCGAGGAATGATTGGATCCCTTATGTATCTCACTGCCTCAAGACCTGATATTATGTATGCTACATTTTATGTTCTAGATATCAGGCTAAACCTAAGGTCAACCATCTGATCGGGGTCAAGAGGATTTTTCGTTATCTGAAGGGTACACACCACACTTGGATTGTGGTACCCTCATGATGATGACTTTGAGCTTACCGCGTATAGTGACTCGGATTACGGGGGCTGCAAGATGAACTACAAGTCTACATCAGCAGGGTGTCAATTCTTTGGGAGAAGATTAGTTACCTGGCAGTGTAAGAAGCAGACATCGGTTGCATTGTCAACCTGTGAAGCCGAATATGTTGCTGCTGCAAGTTGCTGTTCACAAATCATCTGGATTCAACAGCAAATGCGGGATTACGGTTTAAAATTCTCGTCTACTCCTATTTTTGTTGATAACTCTGCTGCAATTGCAGTAACTAAAAATCCGGTTCAACATCCTAAGACCAAACACATCGGTATTAAATACCATTTCATAAGAGATTGTTTTGAAAAGAACTTAATTGATGTGGTTAAAATTAATACTGATTTTCAACGCGCTGACCTCTATACTAAAGCCTTTGATAAACCACGTTTTCAATATTTGCTAGAGGTCAACGGCGTTAAAAAGAAAAGTGAGGTAATTCCTGATGATAATAATGTGTAGTCCGATGTAGTTTAGTTAAAGTTTTTTATTTTATTTTTATTTATTTTATCTGTTTAAATTTAAACTCATGTTATTTTGCTGTTTATTAAAATCCTAAAATAATTAAACCAGTAATGATTTTAGTATTTTAGGGGGAGAATATGTCAGCAAGTTAACATTAAAAAAAAACGAGGGAGAAGGAGTGAATAGCTGATATAAGGTAGATCGTATCTGTGATACCGATTCAATACCTTTGGAAAATGATAGTACACAGGAACAAATCAAGAGGGACTTTAAAATTTAAGTTTTAAAGATGCAAAATTTAAAGTATAAGTCTGTGTAGTCTAGGCAATACAAAAGGGAAGATGATAGAAAACTGGTAACTCTAAGGTAACACAAAGAAAGTAGACCTAGAGGTTGCTAGACCACAAATGATATGTCGGTAGATTCAACACAATAGATGATTAGACCTGACTGGTGATCTCAAGATCAAACTAAGTTGTTCAACTGACTGTGGGCTTCCATCTTATCACTGGTTAACACAATCAACAATATTCCAATAAGGGGTAATGAGCATTAAACGCCACAAATGTGTGCGGATGACCATAATTAGAGCAAAGCAAAGAAAAAATGAAAGACAAATGCTATAAAGCTAATGACTTATGTTGTTGGTGCATTTTGTGCAAAATAAAATAAGCTGCTCTAACAAGGAGATAGGTTGTGTGCCTCTCTGCTGTGCGATGGCACTGACCTGAGGATAAGCATAACCTAGATATTCTAGAATTCATTGTTGTTTGCCGCCTCTCTGCTGTGCGATGGCACTGACCTGAGGACTGGCTTCTCTTTGAAAGCTCTAAGAATAGTCTCTTCTTGTAATAATACCCGTAGACCGCTCAAAAGCTCCTGAGGAATGTTGATTACCATATAAGTGTGGGATCCACAAATGTTAGTTGAAATAATTAAACCTAAATCAGTCACCAGTCTGTGTCAAAAGTCTGTGTATGGATTTAAGTGGACAAACATATTGACAATCATTGTGGCTGCAATTCTCAAAAGTTCAAATCAATGTGAAAATCTAAGAGTTTCAGTATGATTTCCTTAAGTTGCTAACGACTCTGGATGAACACCGAGAATTGAGCATCAAAAGATTTTGATAACAAGTCCCAAATGATTTGACTTGCCTGTATGATTCCAAAATTGAATTGGTCCAGGTGTGTCAATCCAAGTTGAAGCTGTCTATTCCGGAACCAAATCCCGTAGATGTCTATCTTAGGATTTATCTCTCACAAAAAGCCAAAAACAAGTTTGTTTGAGTAATTAGTTTAAATTTTCTAAGTTAGTTAGTAGTTTTATTTTAGTTTTGTTAGTTTGTCGGACTACATCAGGAAAATCAGAAAGGAATCAACTCACTAAAAGGGTCATGTCTGAGATGACCACATGTGCTTTGAAAGTTTAAAACAGTCACGTCTGAGGTGACTAAATTGGTTAAAAGGATCACGTCTGAGGTGATCAAAATGTTTTCAAGATAAAATGATCATGTCTGAGATGATCAAAGGCTCATAACGTTAATTTCAAGAGTTAAAAGGGTTTTAAATGTAAATTGGTAAAAATGGCAGAAAATTAACTAAGTATGACCCATTCGCACGAATGGACCATACGTATGGACTAACCATACGAATGGAAGCCATTCGCACGAATGACCATGAGTATGGACCATCAAACCGAATGGCCCATACGATTAGCCCAGTCGGAGGCTTAAGTGCGAACGAGTGAGTCAGTCGCACGACTGAAATCCAGTCGGACGACTGGAGAAGGGCGACTGACCCAATCGCACGACTGAGTCCCACTCGCACGACTGAAAGGTGCGTATGAACTCAGTCGCACGATTGGATCTAGGGTTAGTATAAATAGAGGGGGAGTCGGTCGCAGAGACTCATCACCCTCAAAGAAACCCTAAATCGCACGACTTAACCACACTCTGCCAAAATTTCATTTGATTCCTAAAACACCCGCTTCTTGAGTACTGATCATTTCTATCGACTTTACAGGTAAATTGCGGTGGAAAGAAACCAAAATCGCGTTCATTTGACTCCAGATCTGAAAATTTGAACTGAAAGCAAGCCGAGACTTAAACGGACAAATAACCTAACCTAACTACTCAAACAGATGAAATTAAGTGTGTTAGGGTTATAAGAACGTATTGCGAGTCAAATGAACCAGATAACGATGTCTAAAACTCAAAATTGGTGAAAAGTAATTTGAATTGAACAGACAGGATATCATGCGATTGGACAGGCGGATGAACTTCAGTCGCACGACTGAAGGGTGCGATTTACCTAACCGCACGACTGAACCATGCGTATGAAGCTCAGTCGCACGACTGGTGTAACCGCATAAGAGTACATGCGCATGAGTCCAGTCGCACACTCAGTGTACGCATGAGATCATTCGCACGTCTGAACCTCAATCGCACTGTTCAGTCGCACGACTGATCTCAGTCGCACAACCTCAATCGCATGACAGAAACATTCTATTCAAGTTTAGGTGTTTCATGATGTTCTTAGCAAAGATACTAATGTTATTATTGTTATGTGTTACAGATGGCGAGTCGATGGACCATGAGCACAAAGCATAACATATGTGCTCATCTGGATTTGACATCCAGGAACGCGGCTGACTTCTCCATCATCACTTTCCTGCTGAGATCTAGGATTGTCATGCTATCTCTACACCATGTACACCTTATAGATCAGTGCAGCAGGCCTTCTGGGAAGGCGCGACTGTTGATAGATCCTCTGAGCTCATTGCATCAGAGTACGATCTTGGTGAGGCTATTACATCTCAGAGGAGGATCTGAGGATTGTTCTACAGTTAGGGGATGATGCTGATTGTCTACTCGTCTACACCCCCTCACGGTCAGAGGATGTTTTGAGAGCCAAGTACTCTGGGGACATCAATGCTGGGGTACTCAACAAGAGTACCTCTCTCCCCAGTTCAAGTATCTTGCGCATGTTCTACTGAAGTGCATAGCGTCGAGGAAGGGAGGATTTGATGAGTTGTCGGATCAGATCCAGAACGCTTATGCTGCATTGTGCTGAACCACCCGTTCAGCTTCTCCAAAATGATCTTCACCTACCTGGTGGAGAACATTGAGGGGAAAGGGAAGGAAGGCTTCTGCATGTATCAAAGGTGTATGCAAGATGATTATAGATCTGAAGCTTTCCCTCACTTGCCGAAGGAGAAGGAGGCATGCTTGTGTATGCTCGAGGTCATGATGACAGGGGGAAGCAGGTGAAACCCCCTGTCAGGAGGTTGTTTGGGCATCTGGCCCGTGCTGACTACGTGGCGCCAGCCAAGAGAAAGTGGCGCCACGATGATAGTGATTCAGATGTAGAGCAGATTGCTCTACCAGCTCTGATTCTCAGATGATGATGATAGCGGAGACGCCGGGGATGATATGCCTGCTCCACCTAGAGGCACTGATTCAGATGTTATTCCCCCGGGGTCTCCCCTGCCGGAGATTGCTGAGACGGCCGGTTTTCATCAGGAGTTTGTTGTTGGTGATCAAGGAGAGGAGGTCTGATGAGGCCCCTCACGAGGACTGTGGGAAGCAAGGTTGTTCCCACAGAGAAGAAGGCTAAAGGTGTTGGTTGGTGAACCCCCTCGAGACTCCTAGAGACGAGACTGACCCGAGCTATGCTCCGGGTTCAGCGGGCAGAGCTGCAGGGGGGCATCCACTTCCACTGGGACTAGGAGGAAAGGATGGCTCCAACCCCATGGACTTAAGAAGAAGAAGCGTCGACTGACCTTCGTTACCACTTTAGCCTCTACATCCACCACCACTACCACCTCCACTGACATACCACCCATCACCACAGCCACCACATCCACCACTGCTACCACAGCCACCACCTTACCTACCACCACTAGACATTTCCCATCCACCACCATACCATTTACACCTACATCACCTCCACCAGTTTACCGACCCATATTCACCACTGCCACTACCACCACCACCTCACATCATGCAGGACCATCAGCCCAGTCCTCACACTTGTATGGATCTCCTCTACCTCCAATCGGAGTAGAGGAACAGCTGTCGGCGCTAAACCGTATGGTGATGCGCTTGCTAGCTGCAGACGAGGAGAAAGCTGCACAGATTCGCCAGCTGACCGACCTGACTGCTGCCCAGTCTCAGCAGATGGCAGAGCAGGCTCGGGTGATAGAGCAGCAGACCCAGCTGATGGAAGCACAGAGAGTCGAGATGTCCCAACTCCAGGACCAGCAGGCCCAATCAGCCAAACGTATAGAGGAGTTGGAGACTACCAACAAGACCATCATGCTGCGGTTAAAGGGATCAAAGGATGAGCCATTAAAGATAAAGGAGGGTGATGGAGATGATGGAGATGGTGATGACGAGGATGAAGATGATGATGAGGATGAGGAAGATGATGAGGATGAGGAAGAGACAGAGGAAGAAAGGACAGAGGGAAAAGATGATGATGACGAAGCAGAAGGAGGGGATGCAGCTGCATCGGCCTCTGCTTCTGGTCAAGAACGAAGATCGAAGAATCGACAGGACCAGTCATCTACCACCTCTGCTCCTCCGAGCGATGAGACCATGATTCAAGACAAAAGTACAGATTAGATGTTTTATGTATTTATTTATTTTTGTGTTTGAATCATGTACTGAAAAACAAATGTTTTGAATGTTTATATATTAAGTTAATGTAATTCTGTTTTGATTACTTACTAATGAGTTATGTGTTGAATGTTTAAATCGAACAGATCCAAATTTTCAAAGAGATGAGTTTGATATTGCTCCCCTTCAACAGGTCAAGACTCAACTAACCATGATTCTTGATCTGCAAGGGATTGTAAGAAGGTCTGTGAGTTATACCCCTGAAGAAGGGGAAATAATTCATGACCTATCTAACGAGCAACTGGCAGAGATGTTCAGACTCAATCCGGATGAAATCGTCAAAGATGCTCCAACAGTTGATTCGACCAGTGATGAAGAGCTAAATGATGTTGATGAAGTCGAGGTCGAAGATATCACTGCAGAAGAGTATCCTCAGTATGCTGACAACGAAGGTAATATGGTCCCCAATCTGGGTGAGTCCCTAGTCAGTGATACTTTTGAGGTACTAAACAAGATGGAGCAGGAAACGGAGAAGGCAGAAGGAACAGCCCAAGCCTCAAATGAAGAAGTTGATATTCGAAAGGCTGAGTGGGCTGCCTGTTTTGAAGAAGTGAAAGCCCAACGTGCTGCACCAAAGAAAGATGCCTACACCAAGCTCTATAGAGTCAAGAAACACCACAAGGTGTCAGGCAGGATTATAGCATGGGCTTATTTTGATGATCTTAACGCGTATGCAGTTAAGAGGGAACAGTGCATAGAGTACTTCAGATTTCCACATGATCTGAAGACTCTACCTGGTTTTGAGCTCAACCAGCAGGCTAAGCTAAAGCTTTTGTATGCTGACCCAAGGAAAATGTCAGGCTGGTTCGAGGCTGCCCTTAAGAAGGAGTACCACACTAGATGGGTAAACTTCAGACCCCAACAGCCTACAAGGTACATAAGAAGGTCTGAGGTTGATGCCATTACTGGCAAGCCCAAGATTGTGTTGAAGTGGAGTCCTCCGCGCACTATGTCGAGAATCCCTCTCAGGGAAATGCCACAGGACTTCACTCCACACTTCAAATGGTGGTACTATGATTGGAGAACAGCTGAAGCCGTCATAGTTCTAATAAAGAGGGCCAAATGGATACAATCAGGGTATTCGACCCGATGTGGCTAACCAACTTGTCTGCTAATGATGTTTATACATTATACAAGTGGCCACTGTTCTATGACACACAAGATATTGTACAAGCCCTCCAGTTCCAAAACGTTATACGACTCTGCTTTGCGTTTGAGATTCACGCAGGAGTCACCAAAGAGGAGAAGTACAAGAAGTATAAGGAGGTTATGCAGAAGACAAGAGATTAGATAGATCTAGGTCCAAGGGGGAGTTTGTTGATGCATGTATGTCCCTACATCATGATTTGTAATGTAATAGATCTTGTCTGTCTGATTATGATGTAATTTGTATTGATTAATGAAATGACATGGATTGTTTGTTATTGGTAATGTTTAATATTTCATTAATGAGTCGTGATTGAATTGATTGGGTTTATGATTGTTTGAATGGTTACATATAATGTTATATTAATTAAAACATTCAAACTTAACTTAATGAAGTTCTCATGCGAATGGCCCATGCGAATGGACAACACGCATGAATAACTTCATACAATTGACTCAATCGCACGACTGAACCAGGAGACTGGATCAGTCGTATGATTGACACATAAGATTGGCTCAGTCGCACGACTGAACACTCAGTCGTGCGGATGAATCAACCGCATGGTTCAATCGCACGACTGAACCATACTTATGGCCCAGTCGTACGATTGAACGATACTAACCTATAAATAGACCCAATTCGTGGAAAAACGTAAGCATTTCATACCATTACGATTCCAGACGTACCCTAGCCGTCCAGAAGCCTCCCAAATCGTTCTCCAAGTTCACAGAACACATTAGATCGATTCCTAATCGACTTCTAACGTTAGATTCAATTCTTGATTGATTCTTCGTGTGTTCTCACTGATTGGATCGCCAATCAAATAGGATTCTGCACTATTTGAGTTGGTTTAATACGCTAATCACTAGGTATTTCGTTCAAATACCAGGTCCTAACAGAAATAGTCTTAGTGGATAGGGAAATAGTATCTTTTTTGTTGAACTCAAATAATTTTTCTAATACATACACTTGTAGTGCCCAATCATATTTTGAAATCCCCATAATTCTGGGGAAAGAAGGCAACCACACACTAATTTGACTAGAACTAATTTTTTTCTTTCATATTCTTCACCCCTTATCCTTATTTTCTCTTACGAAAAGCAAAACTGAAAGAGAAAATAAACATCGTACATGCCTGATATGTGAATAAATATGCATGTTAATAATGCATATAATTCCTCATTTTGAGTGTTTTTGGTTATAAATTCTTCTTTATCAATACTTAATTGTGATAAATTTGAACTTTGTAGTTTTGGATGATTGCTTGGTGATTTCAAAAGAAAAAGACTAGAAATCAATGAAGATTTTGGACTATTAAAGGTTATTATGGCCATAACTAGTTCTGTCATGACCATAACATGCATCAGGTCTCCTTTTCCTTCGCATCATGGCTATGACTAATTCTCTTATGACCATAAAACGTATTATGAGCCCCTTTTAAGCCCTTCTTCTTGTTCATTTAGGGGGGTAGATTTTGAAGGAGAAAACCCTAGTTTTCTTTAACCTTGTGGTGATTTGGAAGAAGTTTCTCAAGAGTTTAAGCTAAAATTAAAGATCAAGCATTTTAAAGAAAGATTTAACTCCACACAACCCACATCTACTCATTTGTGGTTTGAAAATCTCTAAATTCATCATATTTCTATCATTGTTATGGGTTTGGTTGTGGTTTTTGTAAGCCTCGTGGACTAAATACTCTTTATCACTTAGATTAGATCAATCTTAGCATACTTTGATATTTTACATGTAACTTTTGTGATGATTAGGTTAATGTTTATTACAAGTTATAAATGTAACGCCCTGAAATGTCAAAACGAGTCACCAATGCTAATGGGCTTAATTAGTGGGTATTTAATAAAAAATAAAGGAAAGAAATGGGTTATGGGTTAAATTTGGCTTATGGGCAAGAGCCTAAGTGATTAAGGGCCCATAATCAGCCCCTTAACCTACCTAATCTATCACCATCTTCCTCATTTCTCAACCCTAGCCACGAAGTTCTAGAGAGAGAGACTAGAGAAATAAAGTGAAGAAAACTCAAGATTTGGAGCTTCAAATGTTAAGAGATTGAAGATCTGGGTGATTGAGCATCAACCCACGAGAAAGAAGCAAGAAATCCAGGTAAGAATCAGCCTCTAAACCCTTCTGTAGATCAAACCCGAATTCTAGGGTTTTGGGTTTTGAAAAGTTGCAAAGAATTGCATAAAGGTCACATTTTTACGTATGAAAACATGTAAAAAGCTTAGATATAGCCTCATGGATGATAAACTAAGGGTATGGACGTAAAAAGTTGCGATTTTGGGTTAACAACGAACTGGTTCGTAATTTTTATGCATTCTGCGAAACTGTTTGTGCATCTAGCGAAATTGGGTGTTCAAGCTGCAAAACTGTGAGTTTTCTGCGAAACTATAGTTTCGCAGGTAATTTCGCAGACATGGAATTCCAACGAAAGTTGGGCGAAACTACCTAGCGAAACTGGCAGCGAATCTACTTATCTGGCAGCGAAATTAGCAGCGAATTTAGGCAGAAATTAAACCTTTGAGTGTTAACTTATCTATAGGTTGTGTAGTGTCATCCTAGCTTAGAAAGCTTAGTTTAGAAGCTACTCACTGCATCCAGGTGAGTTCTAGAGCCCCTTGTTTATAAGTTTTCCATGTTTTGAGGCTATTATGCATACTAAATATACGTTTTTAAATGACCAAGATTTTAAGAGGTTTTAACAGGAAGATCAATTTTTCTATAACAAAATCTACTATATAAATGTTTAAAGATAAAATTTCTTCATGCTGACCTGGCAGCCTGGCCCCCAGCCAGGGGCGTTGCCCCTTGGACCCCACTAGGGGCTGCTGCCACTAGGACCTCGTTGTCAGGGGCTGCCGCCCCTGAACCCTCGCTGTCCCGCGGAGGGTTGGTTATGTTTTATGATGAATTGTACTTGGTATGTTGTGTACTTAATAAGTTAAGTATTATATATTAAAGTGGAAGATAATATTAATGAGAAGTGGAACTTCACGAATGTTACCCCGGGCCTGTTTGATGATGAAAAGTCTTGCAAGCACTATGATAGACTTCACTTATGTGAGTCTATTGTATGATGATGGATCAGTATTCATGAGCGGGCTATGTGCCTTGCAGTGTGGATCAACTGTCAGAGGTCGGCAACCGTTTTCATGTGTACCGACAGGGATTGACATTTGTTGTCGATCAACATGGAGCTCTTTCCTTGTGCAATCTCGTTTATGATGAACTGAAAGATAATGAAATAAAGAAAGATAATGAACATGATTATTAAAATGCAAAATGTTATGTATTAAGATGTATGCATGGTCATTATATGAAGTATAAAGTTTATATTTTCTTATATTAACTAAAATTAGAACTCACTCAACAAAGCTGACTTTTATGCATGATAGTTGGAAGATAGATAATGCTGCTGAGGATGGCACAAGGTGTGAAGCTACTTGGATGGCAATGGATGGCAACCTTGTTTATGAAATCTTTGATTTTAATTTAAGACAAAGTACTATGTTTTTATTCCATTTGAAAGACAAATGTATGAGTACAATATGATTTACAAGTTTCAAATGAATGTCTATTTAATTCCGCTGCAATGTTTTGGTTATTAAAATGATTTTATGCTATGATTAACCAACTGTGAGGCTTCTCGGGAACGGGGCCTTACAATAAATGTACTTCAATGATTGTGTGTGATTGTTAAACTTTACGAAATGATGAATCTTGTGGGTGTTATAAACACATTAGGATGGAAAACCTTGTGTTTGGAACATCTATTCATGAATTGCATATATTAGTGTGTAGTTTATGACATTTAACTAGAAATGGTAAATGAGGGTTGATATTTAGTAAAGTTAAACAAGTGTGCTTTTTTATACAAATGTTTGAAAAAATCATTGTGTTTGTTATGAATTTATCCTAGCTTTGTATATTTGTAACTATAGATAATGCACAAATTTATAGTTCATGTATTCACGTTAGGACATTCATAAGCTGAATGATTTACATAACTATTGTTACGTTACGTGATTTAGGTGGTTACCATGTAAAATCATGTTAACTTTCCAAAAGTTTGTGGGTTTGATATCCCTGACGATAGCCGAAATCATATTTAACATTAACTTAATTATAACATTTGTACTTCATGGCATAACTTTATCTGGTTATTATGTGTTTATCATTCTAGTTATTCAAAAAGTTATAAACTTAGATAACCTTGACAGTAGTCTAATTTACTTCAATGTTACATGTGTAGCAAATGATCTCACCATAGGTTGATGTATTTTGTCATTATTTTGCTAAGTTGATTTGAAATCTAAGTGATATCTTTCTTTGATTGATACTCTTCATCTTTATTCACTTACTTTAATTAGACCAAATGTTAGCTAATTTAGTTAAACATCATATCCACAAACCAATCTCTTATCGACTAGATAATGATGAAGACTTAGTATCAAGAGCTCTCGTGTCCACATATTGATACTTGGTTCTTACTAAAAAACTATGTAAACTTGGTTATTGTGTGTGTAGTCGGTCATAAGGTGAAAATCATTTCATAAATTTAAAGCTTAATTTTGTAAAACTCATTGTTAAAATCTATGTCTTAAAACACACATCAAGATTTTGGCATTGTTGCCGCGGACACATCAATTTTGAGAAAGATACAAGTTATTTCAGTTTATTGTAGTTTTTTGTTATATTTATCTTTTTTTTACGCATTTCGTAGTGCTTATGTTTTCAGGAAGCCTATGTTTGTATCTTCAACGACTAATGATCATGTAGAGCCTTATTTTGAATCCGAAAAGTTAATCAGAAGGAACTTGAGGGCGAGATCTTAAAATGTAGCACAAGATATCAAAAGTGAAGCAACAAGGCTAGAGGGAACAAAAAAACCGAAAGTGAAAAAGAAGACACAAACGAAAGGAAAGTGAAGGATAGCACACTGAGGATACAATGGTGGGGAACGATAGTATAAGAACAATCTATGGTTTTGCCAAACCATCTTTTGAAGGTGCAAAAACGAGCATCATACAATTGAATGTTCAGGCAAGCAACTTTGAGATAATTATCAAACACGATTCAAATCATCCAATCCAATTGTTTATTTGATGGTTATTCGGATGATGATCACAACTTTCACCTTACTAACTTCCTTGAGATTGTGATATATTCAAATATAATGTAGTTAGTGATGATGAATTTAGGCTCTGGTTATTCTCTTTCTCACTACGTGATAGAGAAAAGCAATGGTTGAATACACTTCCTGTTCGTTTCATCACCACTTGGGACCAAATGGCCGTAAATATTTCTCTTGATATACTTCCCACCATCAAATACACCTAAATTAAGGAATTTAATCACGTCATTCATGCAAGATGAAGGAGAATCACTTTATGAAGCATGGAAAATATACAAGGATTTGATATGAAAGTGCCCACACCATGGATTGGAACCTTGGTTTCAAATCCAATCATTTTATAATGGGTTTTTTCCTTGAAAGTTGTTAGATTATTGATGCATCCGTACGAGATGCATTTTGGGATAAAATACCTAAGAAGACACATGAGTTGACAGACGATTTAGCCACCAATAGTTATTCATGGCAACCTCCAAGAAACAAGCGACCAAGACATGGTTTTCATCAAGTTGATACTTATCATTCTTTATCTACATCAAAATCAATTCTGCCCTAAAAATCAATGTCAATATCAACAATTCCACCATCAAGGCTCAAGCAGTGGCTTAGAAGCAGTGGCTTAGAATCAGAAAAAGAAATCCAATTTGAAAGAGATTAGGCATAATTGTTGAAAGTCGCCACCAAAATTCTAAAGCTTGTCACCAACAACATGAGTTATGAAACCATCGGGTCACGATCAAAGTATAGAAGCTCAAATGGGAGAAATTTCAAAGACGTTATCCGAAAGAAAACAAGGTAGTCTTCCAAGTAACACCGAACCCAATCCAAAAGCTCATATGAAGGCGGTCACTAGAAGTGGCAAGACCATTCATTCGGATAACTTAGCTTCTACATCCAAGCCAATTGTTGAGATGAAAGTCGAGGTTCAATTTGAGGTATAACATACTAGGCGAAGCCCATCAAGTACCGCACAAGTCAAAGAACCGTTAAGAGTATTCAAACTTGTAACGCCTGAAATAAAGTCAAAACGAGCCAAATAATAATAATGAGCTTAGACGGAAGTATTTAATGTAAATAAGATGGAAATGAGTTATAGACCGAGTTAACCTTTCGGGTTACATGTTGGACGAGTTTAAAGTCGCGGGAACGCCCGGTATATATAAACGAATCAGCTAGAGCCACTCTTATTTGCAACTCAAGCACCCAACTTCTAGAGAGAGAGTGTAGAGAGAAAGAGTAGAGAGGAGGTGAAATTAGCTCAAGCCACTGTACCGGTATAGGGGCCTTTAGTCCTATCGAACATAGGATCCAAGGCTCGGTTGATCAAGAAATTGAAGATCGGTATTTGTGGACATCCAAACAACAAGAAAAGACCAAGAATCCAAATAAGAAACATCATTTAATCGTTTTTTAGATCAAACCCGGATTCTAGGGTTTAGTGTTTTTGAAAGTGGCAAAGAATCGTCTAAAACTCACGTTTTTGTGTAAGAAAACATCTTCATGGATGATAAACCAAGGTTTTGGGTGTAAAAGATTGAAGTTTTGGGTTAAAAATAGGCTGGTTCGTAATTTCAGCCCGTTCTGCGAAATTGGGTGTTCATCCAGCGAAATTATGCAGTCGTCCAGCGAAACTATAGTTTCGCAGGTAGATTCGCAGACTTGAATTTCCAACGAAAGTTGGGCGAAACTGACAGCTTACTTAGAGTGTTGCAGTGAAATTGGCAGCAAAACTGCTGGCGAAACTGCAAGCGAAACTGGCAGCAAAACTGCTGGCGAAACTAGTAGCGAATCTGCTGATCTTGCAGCGAAATTAGGCAGAAATTAACCCCTTTGAGTGTTAATTTATCTGCAGGCTACGTAGTGTGACCCTTACTTAGAAAGCTTGATGGAGAAGCTACTCACTGAGTCCAGGTGAGTTCTAGATCCTCTATTTTAAAGGTTTTAAACTTGTTTGGTGCTGGAAATGCATACCAAATATACATTTTGAATGACCAAGATTTTAAGAGGTTTTAACAGGAAGATCAATTTTTCTATAAGGAAATGTGCTATATAAATGTTTAAAAATAAAAAATTTTCACGCTGACCTGGCAGCACGGCCACAGCCAGGGGCGTTGCTGTAACACCCGGATATTTATTATTTTGAAGCCGACAAAGGAAGAAAAAGAAATAAAATCCAAAGTCGAGGGACCAAACTCGCCAACGAAAGAAAGTCGGGTGAGTGGGGGTATATAAGGGAGAGGGCAGCCCTTACCCTCTCCCCCACACTCATATTTTTAGCCATCTAGAGAGGAGAAGAGGGAAAGAAGAAGAAAAGAGGAAAAAGGGTCGGTTCGGGTGATTCGGGTGTCCAAACTCGTTGTGTAGCAAGCCAAATCGAAGCCCTTGTCGTTGTGCTCGTTTGTGTGAGTTCTAGGACCCCACTTTTAAATGTTTTCAACCGGTTTTGGGGCTGGAAAATATTAAAACCCGTTTCTGGTGTGAGTATGTGTTTGACCCATTTGGGTGTGATGTGTGTGATGCGTTTCATGTATGTTTCCGGCCTTGTGTGTGCTTGTATGGTGTTGTGGTATGCATTCCTAAGGTCTAGGATGGTTGATTTAGGCTTAGAATGGGTTTGGAGGAGCTTGGAGGCCGAAAATGGCAGATTGGGTTCGGGATGAACTCCATTCTGCATCAGCTAGGGCTATGCGATCGAATGAAGGCCATACGGCCGATTGAGAGGCGATTGAAGGTCATTCGCACGATTGGGATTCATTCGCACGATTGAGGGTTCAATCGCACGACTAAGGTTTCAGTCGCACGACTGGGAGTCCATTCGCATGAGGTCAGTCGCATTGGTGCCCATTCGCATTAGTTCCATCCGCATGAGGTTCATACGCACGACTGGATGTCCATTCGCATAGATGTTCATCCGCATGAGTCCAATCGCATGACGTTCAGTCGCATGGAGGCCATGCGACTAAAGGGTGTCCATACGCCTGAATAGGGCTATTGCACTCGAAGGAAAGTGTAGTTCGACTTCTGGCTTTCGGGGTAAAGTGCAGATGTAAGTTTTGATGTAAAGTTTCCCGTAAGAGCATGTAAGATGACTGTTATGGCCTTAGAGAGTATGTAGGGCATGATGATGATGATGTTGCATGTTTATGCATGTTATGTATGTATGATGTCGCCCTGTATGATGATGATGAATGTGTATGATATGTTCCTTATTATGATGTATGCTTATCTTTCTTGTGGCTTTGCATGTCATGTTAATGAATGAATGAAGTATTATGTAATGTAAAGTGAAAGATAATGAAAGAGGAACATGAAGTAAGAATGCATGCATTAATGAATGATGAATGAACGATGGAAAGGCTTGCGAGCACATATATGGGGTGAGCGACTTTGTGTTGCAAGAGACTCGGATGACATGCAATCATTGAGATTGCCCATGGGGTGAGCAACCTTGTTGTTGCAAGAGACTCGAGTAATGTGCTATCGTGATGTTTCCATGAGGTGAGCAACCTTGTTGTTGCAAGAGACTCGGATAGCTTGCTATCATTAAGATTGGCAATGAGGTGAGCAACCCTATGGTTGTAACAAACTCGGATAGCGTGCAATCGTTGAGATTGCTATTGAGGTGAGCGACTCTGTTGTCGCAACAGACTCGGAAGAATGAACGTATGAAAAGAACGAAAGATAACGAATGAGATGAAAGATAATAATGACATTATCTGTGTTTACGTATGTTGAATGATCGCATGAGAAAAAGAATAGTTTTTAATGAAAGTAAAGTATGTTTTATAATAAAACTAGAACTCACTCAGCAACGCTGACTTTTTATATATTTTCCAGTTGGCAGGTAATGATTGCTGAGGATGGCACGGCAAGGCTACTCAGCTCTTTTGGGATGGCATCCATTTATAAAGCTTTTGTGATGTAATGCAACATGTATTTTGTAATGAATGTTGTATTAACTTGCAAAAGCATTTACATAGAAATGAAAGCTTATTTTAAATGTTCCGCGCCGATGTTTATGAAGTATGAATGTAAATGTATGTTTTATGTGCGATGAATGACCAACTGTAGGCGTCCCGGGAACGGGGCCTTACAAGTTGGTATCAGAGCCAAAGTTTAAGTGAAATGGGTAAAATTTCAAAATAAACCTTAACTTAAACTGAGAATGGGACGGAAAGGGAATGGGATGCCAATCTGAGTAGCTGCGTGCCATCAGGTATTTTCTTAAAGTTAACCGGTTTTATGTGCGTATGGTATGTGGTTATTTGTTGTATGTGGATTTAAATACTGATGTAGTCAGGACAGGTAATACTTGGGGTATGAAGAGTAAAGTAAGTGGCTAATCACAACTGGCCACTGTAATTAGGGACTTACTATACTTGACATAAACTGAGTTGTTTCCTTGAATGACCGTGTTGGTGTTTGAATCTTTCAGTGTGATAGAGAATGGCTGGTGGTAGATCTTCTAGAGCGTTTAGGGGTGGAGGCCGTGGTGGTCCTGATGCGGAACCGCGACCTAAAAGAGGAAGGCCTAGAGCTGAGAAGGAGGTTCCTGAAGAACCTGAGACTCCTCATCCGGAGGCTGGGGATGAGAGTGCAAACTTGAGGGCCTCGGTAAAGGAGGTTGTTGTTGAGGAAGTACATCAGGTCATGCAGACAATCTTACCGTCTGTGGTGACCGAAGTTATCAAGGCTGTGAAAGAGGGAGAAAGGAAGGAGAGAAATAGGGCCTCGAGGGAGCAACCGGAGCCTGAAACGATTTTCTCTGATAATGAGGAGGAGGAAGAAGATGAGCCCGTGCAAGGGGTGGTACGAGGCTGTAACTATGGGGCATTCATGAGATGCAAGCCCCCAACTTTTGATGGAAACGGCACTGCTGCTGCTGCTCACCGGTGGGTGAGGGAAATGGAGGCCGTTCTGGATATCAGCGAATGCCGTGAAGACCAGAAGGTGAAGTTCGCTACCCACTCTTTTGTGGATTCGGCTCTGTGTTGGTGGGACAACATTGTCCAAGCCGAGGGTAGCAGGGCCATTGGAAGAATGAGATGGTCTGAACTGAAAAGGTTGGTGATTGAGGAGTTTTGTCCTCATCGGGAAATGGACAAGGTCGAAAGGGAGTTTCTGCAACTGGAGGCGGGAACCATGACCCACCAACAGTACACCACGAAATTCAACGAGATGGCACGTCTGGTGCCGGATCAGGTGACACCTCTGTCCCGAAAGATCAAGAGGTATATACAGGGTTTGCCAGCGGATGTTCGCAGGCACATGATCGCTGCCCGGCCGAGCTCGTTTAGGTCAGCGGTGGATTTGGCGGGAAGATTGTATGATGAGAGGACGGTGGTGGTGACTGAAGGTGGCAGAAACAACGGTGGTGATCGAAACTGGCAGGGGAAGAGGTTTGGTCGGGGTGATGCCTCGATGGGTAACAAGAGGGCACGGGTGGACGACCGCCGTGTGGTCACGTCAAGTGCGGGGTCGAGAAGGTGTGGCAAGTGTGGACGGGAGCATAGTGGGGAGTGCAGGTTTGGGTCGAACTTGTGCTTCAAGTGTGGAAAGGCGGGGCACATGGCAAAGGACTGTCGTACGGTCCGGTGCTTTAACTGTGGTGAAGAGGGTCACATGAGCAAAGATTGTAAGAGGCCGAGGGCTGAGAGCTCTGGGGCGAAGAAGACAGGAGGTGAAGGACCGAGGGCGAGTGCCAGGGCATTCACTATGACACAGGAGGAAGCTAGAACGGACCCTGATGTTGTGTCCGGTACGTTTCTGGTGAACCAAACTTTAGCTTCTGTGTTATTTGATTCTGGTGCTAGTAAGAGTTTTATTTCTGCTGCTTTCTGTGCTAAGCTGCCTATTAGTAGTAGACGTGTTGATGCGCCCTTTGATGTAGAAACTGCCATAGGTAAGTCTACTAGGATTTCTAAGATGATGAAGAACTGTGATGTGGAGCTAGAGGGTCATAAGTTTCCTGTTAGACCGTTCGTGATGACCTTAGGTGGTTTTGATTTGGTTCTTGGGATGGATTGGTTAGCGGACTTTGAGGCGAACATTGTGTGTCGCAAGAAGATGATTCGGTTGTCGGCGCCTGACGGTAGTTCAGTAACGGTTTATGGGGATCGGATTACTACGATTCCGAAGGTGATCCGATGGCGGTGGCGGGAAAGTGTATGAGGCGTGGATGTAATGCCTACTTGGCCTATGTAAAGAATGTGGATACGCCAACACCACAACTAGCCGATGTACCGGTTGTGTGTGAGTTTCCAGACGTTTTCCCAGAAGACTTATCAGAAGTGCCACGTGACCGAGAGATCGAGTTTCAGATTGATCTGATACCGGGTGCCCAACCTGTCGCCAAGGCACCGTATCGGTTGGCTCCGACGGAAATGATGGAATTGATGGAACAGTTGCAAGAGCTGCTTGATAAGGGGTTCATTAGACCGAGTATCTCTCCTTGGGGTGCTCCGGTCCTGTTTGTAAAGAAGAAGGACGGTAGTATGAGGATGTGCATTGACTACCGCGAGCTGAACAAGTTGACGGTGAAGAACCGATACCCCTTACTGAGGATAGATGATTTGTTCGATCAGCTTCAGGGTGCCAGTTGGTTTTCAAGGATAGATCTTCGATCTGGCTATCATTAGTTGAAGGTGAAGGAACAAGATATCCCTAAAACAGCTTTCCGTACGCGCTATGGTCACTACGAGTTTCTAGTCATGTCCTTTGGTTTGACCAACGCGCCAGCTGCTTTTATGGATCTGATGAATCGAGTGTGTCGGCCGATGTTGGATAAATCAGTGATCGTGTTTATTGATGATATCCTGATTTACTCGAGGAGCGAGGCAGAGCATGCCGGTCACATTCGGGAGGTTCTGGAGACGTTGAGAAGGGAGAAGTTGTATGCTAAATTCTCCAAGTGCGCGTTCTGGTTGCGCGAGGTTCAATTCTTGGGTCACGTGGTGAATCCCGACGGGATTATGGTGGACCCGGCGAAAGTGGAGGCGGTTATGCAATGGAAGTCACCAAAGACGCCATCCAAGATTCGTAGTTTCTTGGGTTTGGCGGGCTACTATAGAAGATTTATCCAAGACTTCTCCAAGATTGCTTCTCCACTAACTAAGTTGACCCGAAAAGATGTGAAGTTCGTATGGGGTCAAGCTCAAGAGAAGGCGTTCGAGGAGTTGAAGGCGAGATTGACTCAAGCTCCTGTTCTGTCATTACCCGATGGAAGTGAAGATCTGGTGGTTTATTCTGATGCTTCCTACTCGGGGTTGGGGTGCGTGTTAATGCAAAGAGGAAAGGTTATAGCCTATGCATCCCGACAGTTGAAGGTTCATGAGGTCAATTATCCTACTCATGACTTGGAGCTGGCAGCCGTGGTCTTTGCGTTAAAGATTTGGAGGCACTATCTATACGGGACGAAGTGCACCATATTCACTGACCACAAGAGTCTGAAGTACTTCTTCGAGCAGAAGGATCTGAACATGAGGCAGAGACGGTGGCTGGAACTTATAAAGGATTATGATTGTGAGATCCACTACCATCCGGGCAAGGCCAATGTGGTGGCTGACGCCCTTAGCCGGAAGGAGAGACCCGAGCCGATTCGAGTGAAGGCATATCAACTGATCATGACTTCTGATGTAATGAAGCAAGTCAAAGAGTTTCAAGATGAGGCATTGAAAGAAGATCATCTTAACTCTGAAAGGATGAGAGGTCTGGTTGGGGAATTGGGTGAAAACACACTCGGTGTTAGAACCCGATTCGGTCGTGTGTGGATTCCTCGTTTTGGGGATCTACGGGTGAAGATAATGGATGAAGCGCACAAGACTCGGTACTCCATTCATCCTGGTGCCACGAAAATGTACCATGATATGAAGAAAGATTATTGGTGGCCGGGTATGAAGCGCGATGTGGTGGAGTGTGTGAGTAAGTGTCTTACTTGCTTACAGGTGAAGGCCGAGCACCAAAAGCCGTATGGGAAGATTCAACCTTTGGATATACCGGAATGGAAGTGGGAGCACATCACCATGGATTTCATTACAAAGCTGCCGCGTACCCCGAAAGGGTACGATGCCATATGGGTGATAGTTGACCGTTTGACGAAGAGTGCTCACTTTCTACCGATCCGCGAGATATATTCATCTGAGAGGTTGGCTGATCTGTTCATCAAGGAAATTGTAACTCGTCAGGGTGTGCCGGTGTCCATTGTGTCAGATCGCGACACTCGGTTTACATCTAAATTTTGGAAGAAATACCACGACGCTATGGGGACGAGGTTACATATTAGCACGGCTTATCATCCCCAGACTGATGGTCAGTCAGAAAGGAGCATTTAGACCCTGGAAGACATGCTTCAGGCATGTGTGATTGATTTTGGTGGAAGTTGGGATGACCACCTACCGTTAGCCGAATTCTCATACAACAACAGCTATCATGCCAGCATTGGTATGCCCCCATATGAGATGCTATACGGTAGGAGATGCAGAACACTCGTTTGTTGGGGTGATATTGGTCAGAAGGAATTGGGGAGCGTCGAGGTAATCGAGGCTACGACTGAGAAGCTTGAGAAGATTAAAGCCTTCATGAAGGCAGCCAAAGATAGACAGAAGTCGTATGCCGATAAACGACGCAGGCCGATTGAGTTCCAGGTGGGTGACCGGGTTATGTTGAAGGTCTCACCTTGGAAGGGTATCACTCGCTTCTGAAAGCGGGGCAAATTAAGCCCAAGGTATATAGGTCCTTTCTGAATCATTGCTCGAGTAGGAGAGGTGGCCTATAGACTGGAGTTACCGGATGAGTTAAGTGGAATTCACCCGACATTCCATGTATCTCATCTAAGGAAGTGCTTAGCTGATGAAGATATGATTGTTCCACTGGAGGATATCAAAGTAGACGAACGGCTCAATTATGTGGAGCAACCAGTGGCAATCATCGATCGGAAAGAGAAAAGGCTGAGAAATAAAGTGGTTCCTCTTGTGCGTGTACAGTGGAAGCACAGGAAGGGATCCGAGTCAACGTGGGAGACTGAGGAAGAAATGAGACAGCATCATCCACGTTTGTTCGAAGAATAACAGGTTTCGGGGACGAAACCTATTTAAGGGGGGTGGACTTGTAACACCCGGATATTTATTATTTTGAAGCCGACGAAGGAAGAAAAAGAAATAAAATCCAAAGTCGAGGGACCAAACTCGCCAACGAAAGAAAGTCGGGTGAGTGGGGGTATATAAGGGAGAGGGCAGCCCTTACCCTCTCCCCCACACTCATATTTTCAGCCATCTAGAGAGGAGAAGAGGGAAAGAAGAAGAAAAGAGGAAAAAGGGTCGGTTCGGGTGATTCAGGTGTCTAAACTCGTTGTGTAGCAAGCCAAATCGAAGCCCTTGTCGTTGTGCTTGTTTGTGTGAGTTCTAGGACCCCACTTTTACTTGTTTTAAACCGGTTTTGGGGCTGGAAAATATTAAAACCCGTTTTTGGTGTGAGTATGTGTTTGACCCATTTGGGTGTGATGTGTGTGATGCGTTTCATGTATGTTTCCGGGCTTGTGTGTGCTTGTATGGTGTTGTGGTATGCATTCCTAATGTCTAGGATGGTTGATTTAGGCTTAGAATGGGTTTGGATGAGCTTGGAGGCCGAAAATGGCAGATTGGGTTCGGGATGAACTCCATTCTGCATCAGCTAGGGCTATGCGACCGAATGAAGGCCATACGGCCGATTGAGAGGCGATTGAAGGTCATTCGCACGATTGGGATTCATTCGCACGATTGAGGGTTCAATTGCACGACTAAGGTTTCAGTCGCACGACTGGGAGTCCATTCGCATGAGGTCAGTCGCATAGGTGCCCATTCGCATTAGTTCCATCCGCATGAGGTTCATACGCACGACTGGATGTCCATTCGCATAGATGTTCATCCGCATGAGTCCAATCGCATGATGTTCAGTCGCATGGAGGTCATGCGACTAAAGGGTGTCCATACGCCTGAATAGGGATGTTGCACTCGAAGGAAAGTGTAGTTCGACTTCTTGCTTTCGGGGTAAAGTGCAGATGTAATTTTTGATGTAAAGTTTCCCGTAAGAGCATGTAAGATGACTGTTATGGCCTTAGAGAGTATGTAGGGCATGATGATGATGATGTTGCATGTTTATGCATGTTATGTATGTATGATGTTGCCCTGTATGATGATGATGAATGTGTATGATATGTTCCTTACTATGATGTATTCTTATCTTTCTTGTGGCTTTGCATGTCATGTTAATAAATGAATGAAGTATTATGTAATGTAAAGTGAAAGATAATGAAAGAGGAACATGAAGTAAGAATGCATGCATTAATGAATGATGAATGAACGATGGAAAGGCTTGCAAGCACATATATGGGGTGAGCGACTTTGTGTTGCAAGAGACTCGGATGACGTGCAATCATTGAGATTGCCCATGGGGTGAGCAACCTTGTTGTTGCAAGAGACTCGAGTAATGTGCTATCGTGATGTTGCCATGAGGTGAGCAACCTTGTTGTTGCAAGAGACTCGGATAGCTTGCTATCATTAAGATTGGCAATGAGGTGAGCAACCCTATGGTTGTAACAGACTCGGATAGCGTGCAATCGTTGAGATTGCTATTGAGGTGAGCGACTCTGTTGTCGCAACAGACTCGGAAGAATGAACGTATGAAAAGAACGAAAGATAACGAATGAAATGAAAGATAATAATGACATTATCTGTGTTTACGTATGTTGAATGATCGCATGAGAAAAAGAATAGTTTTTAATGAAAGTAAAGTATGTTTTATTATAAAACTAGAACTCACTCAGCAACGCTGACTTTTTATATGTTTTCCAGTTGGCAGGTAATGATTGCTGAGGATGGCACGGCAAGGCTACTCAGCTCTTTTGGGATGGCATCCATTTATAAAGCTTTTATGATGTAATGCAACATGTATTTTGTAATCGGATAATGATGTATTATTTGGCAAAAGTGTTTATAATGAAACGAGATGTCGTTTTTGAATGTTTACGCTGCAATATTTTTACGAGACAAATGTAATTATATGTTTTATGTGCGATGACTGACCAACTGTAAGCGTCCCGGGGACGGGGCCTTACAGTTGCCCCTTGGATCCCACTAGGGGTTGCTGTCCCTAGGACCCTGCTGTCAGGGGCTGCCGCCCCCGAACCGCCGCTGTCCCGTGGAGGATCAGTTATGTTTTATGATGACTTATGCTTGTTGCATATGTGTGAATGTATGATGCATGATGTTTATGATGCATGATGTTTATGATGTGTGATGGGGTATGTGATGTTTATGTGGTGCTATGCTTATGTATGATATGTTTCCTTATGTTCCTTATTACGTATTATGATGTGACTTTACGTGGTATGATTATGATAATGAACGTAAAGTAGTATCTTAACGAAGTGAAAGATTTAAGATAATGAAAGTAGAACATAATGAATGAACGAATGAAAGTCTTGCAAGCAAATGAAAGGAGGTTCACAATTCATTGAGAGTTGTTAGCTCAAATGTGTGTTTACATCGTGCGATCTTGGCTAACCCTTAAGGGTTCACACACAGGGGGAGTTAGTCTACGTGACTACTCCATACGTGCGATATGTGCGATATGGGATCCTTGTCGCTTAACCCTAGATGATATGGCTTTGTGTTCAAGAGGGGGGGTTAAGCATACAACAGGATCTACATAGAAGTGAAAAGATAATAACTGTATGAAAAGTGCGGTAAGTAAGAAACGTGTGATATGTACGAAATGAACAATGATGGAAGATAATAAATATTACCTTGATGTATGTACGATGTATGATCACATACGATAGTAAAGTAAATGTTTTAACGAAAGAAAGGTAATATATTTTTATAAAAACTAGAACTCACTCAGCAACGCTGACCTTTATGTATTTTCTAGTTGGCAGGTAATGATTGCTGAGGATGGCACGAGCGCAGCTACTCAGCAAGTTTTTGGGATGGCATCAATTATGTATAATGATGATATTTTCGTGATGTAATGCAAACAAATGATATTTTTGTAATGGTCGACTATGTTGTATTATTTTGCAAAAGCAATTATTTATATATATGAAATGGTTTTAAGTATTTTCGCTACGGTGTATTTAGAAAATTAAAAGGTATGTTTTATGTTTATATGCGATGATTTTCCAACTGTGAGCGTCCCGGGAACGGGGCCTTACAAGTCGGTATCAGAGCCAAAGTTTAAGAGAAATGGGTAAATATTTTCAAAAACCTAAACTTAAACTGAGAATGGGACAAAATGGAACGATGCTAGTCCGAGTAGCTACGTGCCATCAGGTATTTTCTGTAACGTAAACCGGTATTACGTGTGCATGTTATGTGATTTATATGCTATTAGTAGATTTAGATACTAACGTAGTCAGGATAGGAAATGCTTGGGTATGAAGAGTAAAGTAAGTGCCTAATCATAACTGGCCACTGTAATTAGGGACTTACTATACTTGACATAAACTGAGCTATTACCTTGAATGACCATGTTGCTGTTTAAATATTGTAGTGTGTTTGAGGATGGCTGGAGGTAGATCTTTAAAGGCTTCTCGAGGTGGAGGCCGAGGTGGACATGGTGCTAGCCCACGGGTCATAAGAGGAAGGGCTAGGGCTGAAGAGATGGCCCATGAAGAGCCCGAGACCCCTCATCCGGAGGGTGGTGATGAGAGTGCTAATCTAAGGGCCTCAGTGAAGGAGGTCGTGGTAGAGGAGGTTCACCAGGTCATGCAGATGATCCTGCCGTCTGTGGTGACCGAGGTGATCAAGGCTGTGATGGAAGGAGAGAGGAAGGAAAGGAGGAGACCTGCGGGGGAAAGGGAACGATCGGAGACCGAGATGGTTGTTCTAGTAAAGGGGAGGAAGAGGAAGAGGAACCTGTGCAAGAAGCTGCACGAGGCTGTAACTACGGGGCATTTCAAAGATGCAAGCCCCCTACTTTTGATGACAATGGCACTGCTGCTGCTAATCACCGATGGGTGAGAGAGATGGAGGCGGTACTTGATATCAGCGAGTGCCGGGAAGACCAGAAGGTGAAGTTCGCTACCCACTCATTCATGGACTCGGCCTTGTGCTGGTGGGACAATATTGTCCAGGCTGAGGGTAGCAAGGCAATCGGGAGGATGAGGTGGAACGAGCTGAAGAAGTTGGTAATTGATGAGTTCTGTCCTCACAGGGAGCTCGACAAGGTGGAAAGGGAGTTCATGCAGCTGGAAGCGGGAACCATGACGCACCAATAGTACACCACTAAATTCAACGAGATGGCACGGCTGGTGTCGGATCAGGTGACACCTGTGTCACGAAAGATCAAGAGATATATCTAGGGCTTACCGGCGGACATTCGTAGGCATATGATCGCCACCCGGCCAAGTACATTCAGGTCGGTGGTTGATCTGGCTGGAAGGTTATATGATGAGCGGGAGGTGGTGGTGACTGAGGTGAACAAGAAGGGTGGTGGGGAACGAAACTGGAATGGGATACGGTTTGGACGTGGCGGGGCCGCTCCAAACAATAAGGTTGCGAAGATGGATGACCGGCGTGTGGTTACACCCAGTGCGGGGTCGAAGAGATGTGGTAAATGTGGGAAGGAGCATTCAGAAGAATGCAAATGGGGATCAAACATCTGCTTCAAATGTGGGAAGCCTCGTCATATGGCTAGAGAGTGTGGGGTTATAAGGTGTTATAACTGTGGTGAAAGCGGCCATCTTAGCAGAAATTGCAAGAAGCCGAGGGCTGAAGGATCTGGGGCAATGAAGAAGGCGGGAAATGAGGGGCAGAGGGCGAGTGTCAGAGCATTCACGATTACCCGGAAGGAGGTAAGGGCGGACCCCGATGTTGTATCAGGTATGTTTCTTGTGAACCAAACTCTTGCCTCAGTGTTATTTGATTCCGGCGCTAGTAGGAGTTTCATTTCTGCTGCTTTTTGTGCTAAGCTGCCTATTAGGAGTAGAAGAATTGATGAGCCCTTTGATGTAGAAACAACCATAGGTAATTCTACCAGGATTTCTGATCTGATAGAAGGTTGTGACATAGAACTAGAAGGTCATAAGTTTCCTGCTAGACTGTTTGTGATGACCTTAGGCGGGTTCGATGTAGTCCTGGGAATGGATTGGTAGGCGGACTATGAGGCGAACATTGTGCGTCGTAAGAAGATGATCCGATTGACAGCGCCTGACAGGAGCAGTGACGATCTATGGTGACCAAGTCATTATGATTCCGAAGGAGATTTCAATGATGGTGGCGGGAACTGCATGAGACGTGGATGTAGTGCCTACTTGGCCTACGTGAAGGATGTGGATACGTTAACACCACAATTGTAGGATGTACCGGTTGTGTGTGACTTCCCAGACGTACTTCCAGAAGATCTACCAGGTGTGCCACAGGACCGTGAGATCGAGTTTCAGATCGACTTGATACCCGGTGCCCAGCCCATTGCTAAGGCACCGTATCGGTTGGCTCCGACCTAGATGAAGGAAGTGATGGAGCAATTGCAGGAGTTGCTCAATAAGGGGTTCATTAGACCAAGTATCTCTCCTTGGGGTGCTCCGGTCTTGTTTGTGAAAAAGAAGGACGGTAGTATGAGGATGTGCATCGACTACCGTGAGTTGAACAAGTTGACGGTGAAGAATCGGTATCCATTACCGAGAATTGATGACTTGTTTGATCAGCTCCAAAGTGCCAGTTGGTTCTCAAGGATAGATCTTCGATCTGGTTACCATCAGTTGAAGGTGAAGGAGCAAGATATTCCTAAAACAGCTTTTCCTACGCGTTATGGACACTACGAGTTCCTCGTTATGTCTTTTGGTTTAACAAATGCGCCAGCTGCTTTTATGGACTTGATGAATCGAGTGTGTCAGCCGATGTTGGATAAATCAGTGATTGTGTTTATTGATGATATCCTAATTTACTCAAGGAGCGAAGAAGAGCATGCCGGTCACATTCGAGAAGTGTTAGAGACGCTGAGAAATTAAAAGTTGTATGCTAAGTTCTCCAAGTGCGCGTTCTGGTTGTGCGAGGTGCAGTTCTTGGGTCACGTGGTGAATCCCAAGGGGATCATGGTGGACCCAGCTAAAGTGGAGGCGGTGATGCAATGGAAGTCTCCAAAGACGCCATCCGAGATCTGTAGTTTCTTGGGGTTGGCGGGCTATTATAGAAGATTCATCCAAGACTTCTCCAAGATAGCTTCTCCGTTGACCAAGTTGACCCGCAAAGATGTGAAATTTGTATGGGGTCAAGATCAAGAGAAGGCCTTTGAGGAGCTAAAGGTGAGGTTGACTCAAGCTCTAGTCTTGTCGTTACCAGACGGAAGCGAAGACTGGGTAGTCTATTCAGATGCTTCTTACTCGGGGCTGGGTTGCGTGTTGATGCAGCGAGGAAAGGTTATAGCTAATGCATCCCGTCAGTTGAAGGTTCATGAGGTCAATTATCCTACTCATGACTTGGAGTTAGCAGCTGTAGTCTTTGCATTAAAAGTTTGGAGGCACTACCTATACGGGACGAAGTGCACCATCTTCACCGACCACAAAAGCTTGAAGTACTTCTTCGAGCAAAAGGACTTGAATATGAGGTAGAGGCGATGGTTGGAGCTCATAAAGAATTATGATTGTGAGATCCATTACCATCGGGGCAAAGCCAACGTGGTGGCAGATGCCCTTAGCCGAAAGGAGAGACCCGAGCCGATTCGGGTGAAGGCTTACCAATTGATTATGACCTCAGATGTGATGACGTAGGTCAAGGAGTTTCAAGACGAGGCGTTGAAAGAAGATCGTCTTAACTCTGAGAGGATAAGAGGTCTAGTCGCGGAGTTGGGTGAAAACACTTTCGGTGTTAGAACCCGATTCGGACGGATGTTGATTTCTCGTTGTGGGGATTTACGTGGGAAGATTATGGATGAAGCTCATAAAACTCGATACACCATTCATCCCGGTGCTACGAAGATGTATCAAGACATGAAGAAATGTTAGGACCGTGTACGTACGGAGTACTAACTGATAATGCGTGTATACCTAATCAAATAGTGCGGAATCCTATTTGATTAGCGATCCAATCAGTGAGAACGCAGTTTCGATCAATCTAGAGATTAAAGAAACGTTATGAACGATTAGAACACGATCAACTGCGATCTATGAAGTTGGAACAGGTTCTCTAGGGTCTCTGGACGGCTAGGGTACGTATGTGAGTCAAAATTCTTCAAGTGTCTTGTTTTTCCACGAATTAGATGGTATTCATAGGTTAGGGTTTGTCAATCGTGCGACTAAACCATTAGTATGGTTCAGTCGTGCGACTGAATCATACGATTGGTCCATACGCACGACTGAAGGTTCAGTCGTGCGACTGAGCTAATCTTATGTCTCAATCGTGCGACTGATCCAGTCTCCTGGTTTAGTCGTGCGACTGGCCCATTAGCATGAAGTGTTCATGCGTATGGTCCATTAGCATGGTCCTTTCGCATGAATACTTCATACGATAAGTTTAAACACATTTCTCAACCAGTCTTGACTAAGAACTATGTAAACAACCACAAACCTATATAGTTAGTTCAATATGCGTTATGATACAATAAACAATGAAACATTAAATAATATAAGCATCAATCACATATTTCATTTCATTCAACTCATTCATTACATATATGTAAGACATGAAAGACATTTTACATTAAGCTCCTAAACTAGGTACATATGTATCAACAAACTCCCGCTTGGACCTAGTTTACATCATTGTCTAACAGAGTCTTATCACGTTCAGGAACTGGAGGGCTTGTACGATATCCTGCGAGTCATAAAATAGTGGCCACTTGTATAATGTATACACATCGACTGAAGACAAGTTGGTCAGCCACATAGGGTCAAACACCCGAATAGTTTCCATCTTGCTCTCTTTCTGTAAGACTATGACCGCTTCACCTATTCTCCAATCGTAATACCACCATTTAAAGTGCGGAGTGAAGTCCTATGGCATTTCCCGTAAGGGAATTTTAGACACAGTGCGCGGAGGACTCCACTTCAGCACGACCTTTGGCTTTCCAGATATCGGGTCCACTTCAGACCTTCGGATGTACCTCTTCGGTTGTTGAGGTCTGAAGTTTACCCACCTGGTGTGGTATTCTTTCCTTAGCGCAGCCTCAAACCAGCCTGACATTTTCCTCGGATCAGCGTATAACAAGTTTAGGCGCACCAGCTGGTTGAGCTCAAAACCAGGGAGAGTCTTCGGATCGTGTGGGAATCTGAAGTACTCAATACCCTTCTCCCTCTTAACTGCATACAAGTTAAGATCTTTAAAATACACCCATGCAATGATCTTGCCTGACACCTTTAGATGTTTCTTGACTTTGTATAGCTTGGTGTAGACATTCGGCTTCTGTGCAGTCCATTGGGCTCGTATCTCAGCAAAACAAGCCGCCAATTCAGCCTTCTTGATATCAACATCAGTGTCCGAGGCTTGAGCTTGGCTTTCATTATTTTATGTTTCCTTTTCCTCCTCATCCAGTTTGTCAAATGTAGCACTACCAAGAGTCTCACCCCAGTTGAGGATCACATTGCCCTCTCGGTCAGTGTACTCTGAATAGTAGTCTGTAGTGACATCCTCGATTTCTATTTCATCCACATCGTTGTGCTCGTCGTCACTTGCAACATCAAAAGTAGGCGCATCTTTGACAATCTCGTCAGGATTTAGCCTGAACATCTCAGCAAGCTGCTCATCAGTAAGGTCGTGAATGATTTCTCCTTCTTCAGGAGTGTAGCTCACCGACCTTCTAACAATCCCTTGTAAATCAAGAATCATTGTCAACTGAGACTTGATTTGCTGTAGGGGAGCAACATCATACTCATCTTGGTGAGATGTTTGATCTGCTTGATTTAAACATGTAAACACATAACAATTAGTAATTAATCAAGACAATCAACCATTTGATAAAGATATATAAACATTAATTACATAATATTAATACAGGATTCAAATACAAAGTTTTCAAATACATAAACTTCTAAGTATTACTTTTGTCTTGGATAGCTGGCTTCTTAGCAGGTGGGGCAGAGGCTGATGCTCCTCGCTCTTGATTTCTCTTTGTCCTTCTCTCTTGATCCTGAGCTGAGGCAGATGCAGCTGCATCTCCTTCTTCATCATTATCATCATCCTGCTTTCCCCTTGGCCTTTCATCTTCACTCGTCTCATCATCATCACTATCATCATCATCTTCTTCTTCTTCATCATCATCATCCTCTCTAATCTTCAGTGGCTCATCTTTCGATCCCTTTAGTTTGAGCATGATAGTCTTGTTAGAGGCCTCCAACTCCTCTATTCTCTTCATTGATTGGTCATTTAGCTCTTGGAGTTAGGAGATCTGCTATGCTTGCTGAGCAATCTGCTGTGCTTGGGTAGCATTTAGCTCCACAAGCTGACGTAGTTGGGTAGCTTTTTCTTCATCAGCAGCTAACAGCTTCAGCACCATGCGGTTTAGTGCCGCCAGCTGTTCCTCTACCCCAATTGAGGGTAGAGTGGGTCCTGTGGTGAAGGTGGTGTGGGATGAGGGACCGGCTTGGTGGCTGGTGGTGGTAGATGTGGTGAATATGGGTGGTGGGATATGAGTGGGTGGTGAAGAGTAGGCTGTAGTGGTGGTGGTTGGGAGTGTGGAAGTGATAGTGGGGGTGTGGTAGTGGTGGTGGTAGCTGTGGTGGATGTGGTGGTGGTTGTGGCAGTAGTGGTGGCAGTGGCAGTGGGAATGGATGTGGTCACTGTAAATCTTGGCCTCTTCCCCTTTTTTCCATAAGGGTGAGCCATTCTCTTCCTCCTCGAGTCCTTAGACACAGTGGCTCCCCCTTGGCTGTTGGGCGGGTCTGGGGTGTAAGATGGATCTGTATCAGCAATAGCAGCATCCCCGGACTCCCCGTGGCGTCCACCAACCACCCTGAGACCTCTCTCCGTGGCTACGACCCGGCTCCCCACCGTTCGCACCAGAGGTTCTTCATTAGACTCCTCCTCCTCCTCTATTTGGAAATCAGGGTGAATGGGAGTAGACTCGGGTTCACCCTGATCGTCACCTCCCTGATCAGCATCGTGGTCATCACCGTCGGAGTCATCGGAGGGTAGAGCAATCTGCTCAACATCTGAGTCACTGTCGTCGTGGCGCCACTTCCTCCTAGCTGGCGCCACATAATCCTCCCGGGCCAGATGCCCAAACAACCTACTCACCGGGGGCTTCACCTGCTTGCCCCGGTAGACCTTCATCCTGCCTAAGGTGGTATCATCCATCACCTCAAGCACCATAGCATATTTTTTCTCCTTGGGCAGTGACGGAAGCTTCTCGTCAATAATCAGCTGTAAGAACCGTGGGTACATGCAGAAGCTCTCTTCCCTTTTAGCCTCAATGTTCTCAATTAGGTACATGAAGATCATATTGGAGAAGCTGAAGGGGTGGTTTAGTACCAGTGCCACGTAGGCATTCGAGATTTGGTCAGAGAGGTCATCGAATCCACCCCTCCTTGATGCAATGCACTTGAGAATGACGTGTGCTAAGTACTTAAACTGGGGACACAGGTTGCTATTGTTCAGCACCCATGCGTTTATGTCCCCAGAGTACTTCATCCTGAGAAAACATCCTCGAACAGTCAAGGGGTGTAACCTGGTTGGGTGAGCAGCATCATCACCCAGGTTCAGAACACGTCGTATGTTTGCTGCTGTCACCTTTACCTCTTGCCCACAGATGGTGCTGCGTATACAGTACGGCTCAGTAGATCTGTCAATCGATGCACCTTCCCAGAAGGACTGCTGGATGGATCTGTAAGGTGTAAACGGAGTGGAGATAGCCTTGAAGATCCGTGATCGGCGCAGAAAAGCTATAATCCCTGAGAACTCAGCAGCGTTCCGAGATGTAGGATCAAGGTGAGCACATATGTTATGCTTGGTGTTGAGAGTCCACCTCTATGCATGTTTCTGTAACATAAGACACATAAACATTAGATCAATCCATAACAGAAACACTTGAAATTTAAACTGTTTTGAAAGCAGTATGGTTCAATCGTGCGATTGAACCATACAACTGAGTTCAGTCGGTTGATTGAGTATGCGACTGGCTTCAATCGTGCGACTGAGCATGCAGCTGAGTTCAATCGGGCGACTGAGCATGCGGCTGAGTTCAATCGGCTGACTGACCTCATACGCCTAGTTCATTCGGCCGATTGAATCATTCGTCCAGCTCATTCGGCCGATTGAGTCACTCACCCAGTTCAATCGTGTGATTGAAGTTCATTCGGAGTGACCAGTCGCATACCTCTCTGTTTGACTTTTTAATCCTGAATCTAGGTCAAAACTAGAAGTTAAACATTGAGTTTAGATTCTTTAGACTCGCAGGAACTCTAATTGTCACATTATGTCTTTCATTTTAACCAATTTGCACGTTTATATGGTCTGTTTGTGGATTATGACTTATTTCTTGATTTTAAACAATTTAGGCCTGTTAGGGTTTGTTTTCACCGTGCATTTTGTGTGATTTGGATCGTTTATTACCTGCAGATGATGTAACAAATCGTCTGTAACACAATGGGGAAGGGAAATCGACTTAATCAAATTTTGGCAGAGTGTCGCTACTTTCGGGCGATTTTAGGGCGATTGAGGGGTGATGAAGATATGCGACCGACTTTAGCCCTATTTATACTGATTATGTCTTCAGTCGGGCGACTGGATCCATTCGCACTCTTCATTCGTGCGACTGGAGCTTAGTTGTGCGATTGGCTCAGTCGGTCACCTTAAGTCGTGCGATTAGGTTTCAGTCGTGCGACTGACTCATTTGGCCACCTCCATTCATGCGATTAGTTCATTCTCGTGATCCAATCATGTGAATGGTTCATACTCATGCCCTATTCGTGCGACTGGTCCATACTTATGGTCCAGTCGTGCGACTGGTCCATACTTATAGTCCAGTCGTGCGAATGACTCTTACTTGTTAATTTGACCTTATGCACTTTCAAAAACTTATCCTTTTAACAATAGATAAAACATTATCAGCAATGATCATCTCAGACATGACCTTTTTAACTTGAAAAACTTGTTGATCACCTCAGACGTGATCCTTTTACTTAAAACAAATTTGTCACCTTAGACGTGACTCATTTTTAATTTTGAATGTTTTGGTCACCTCAGACGTGACCCTTTTGAGTGAGTGATTCACATATTACGACGAGTTGTTGAGTCCGACTCTTACATTACAATTTACTAAAACTAAACAGAACAACTTTGAAATTAAGAAAAATAACAAGACATATTTTTGTATTTTTGATTAGAGATGAAATACGACCTATTAGAATTATTCTAATTGATTTTACTTCGTGGACATCACAGCTTCAATTCCAGTTAATCATTTCTGGTACGATTTATTTTGGAATCATACAGGTATACCAGAATCATTTGGGACATGTTACCAAACCTTTTGATGCTAGATTCTTGTTTTTTTTCCGAGAGTCATTAGCAAGTTTAGGAAATCATACTAGAGCTATAAGATGCACACACTGATTTGGACTTTTAAGAATTACAGCCACGATGATTGTCAGTATACTTGTCCTCTTAAATCCATACACTGATTTTTGACAAACATTGGTGATGAATTAAGGTTTAATTATTTCAACGAGCATTTGTGGATCCAACGCTTATATGGTAATCAACGTTCCTCAGGAGATTTATGAGCGGTCTACGGGTATTTTGACAAGAAGAAACTATTCTAAGAGCTTTCAAAGAGATGCCAAGCCTCAGGTCAGTGCCATCGCACAGCAGAGAGGCGCAAACAACAATGAATTCTAGAATATTTAGGTTATGCTTATCTTCAGGTCAGTGCCATCGCACAACAGAGAGGCACACAACCTATCTTCTTGTGAGAGCATTTTTCTTTTCTTTTTGCACGTAACGCACCAACAACATTTATTATCAGTTTGATTGCGCTCAACAATTTTTTTCATGTGCTTTGCTCTTTTTGTGGTCATCCGCACACATTTGTGGCGTTTATTTGCTCCTCACCCCTTATTGGAACTACATTGATTGTGTTAACCAGGGATAAGATGGGTACCCACAGCAAGTTGAACAATTTAGTTTGAATTTAAGTCACCAGTAAGGTCTACTCATCTATTGTGTTGGATCTACCGACACATCATATAATGAACCTGCAACCTCTAGGTCTACTTTTTTTCTATGTTACCTTAGTAGCATACTAGTTTTACTATCATTTTTCCATTTATTTTGCTTAGACTTCTCAGATTTATACTTTGAATTTTGCATCTTAATCATTTAAAACTTTTAAAGTCCCAAACAATCTGTTTCCTGTGTACTATCATTTTCCAAATACGTTGAATCAGTATCACAGATTTGATTTCTATCCTTTTAGCTAAGTTGTCCTTCTCCCCCTTTTTCTACTTTTTTAAGTGATTAAATAAAACTACAAATTTTATACTACTATAACCTATTCTCCCCCTAAAATTCTAAAACCAAAAATATTTTTTGAGTTTTTGGATTTTATAAAAACAGGAAATTAAAATAAGAAAATTAAAAGAAAATAAAAATTATACCTCTACTCGTCGGACTATGTACTGTCATCTTCTGGAATCACTTCACATTTCTTTTTCACGCCGTTGACCTCTAACAGATATAAAAATCTTGGTTTATCAAACGCTTTTGTGTAGAGGTCAGCGCATTGAAAGTCCGTATTAATTTTAACAACATCGATTACATTCTTTTCAAAACAATCACGTATAAAGTGATTTAATTCCGATGTGTTTGGTCTTAGGATGTTGGACAGGATTTTTAGTTACGGCTATAGAAGCAGAATTATCAACAAATATAGGAGTGCTAGAGAATTTCAAACCGTAGTCCCACATTTGCTGTTGAATCCAGATGATTTGTGAACAACAGCTTGCAGCAGCAACGTATTCAGCTTCACAAGTTGACAGAGCAACCGATGTTTGCTTCTTACATTGCCACGTGACTAATCTTCTCCCAAAGAATTGACATCCTGCAGATGTGGACTTGTAGTTCATTTTGCAGCCGCCATAATCCAAATCGCTATACGCTGTAAGCTCAAAGTCATCGTCATGAGGATACCACAACCCAAGTGTTTGAGTACCCTTCAGATAACAAAATATCCTTTTGATTCCTATGAGATGGTTGACTTTCGGTTTTGCCTGATATCTGGAGCAGAGACACGTCGCGTACATGATATCAGGTCGTGAGGCTGTGAGGTACATGAGGGATCCAATCATTCCTCGGTACATGGTGGCATCCACCAGATCACCATTTCCGTCGGGTGCCACGTCGTGGTTTGTAGCTAGTGGAGTCCCAGTTGCTGAAGCATTCTCCATATCGAACCGATTTAGGATATCACCTACATACTTGGTCTGATGTAGAAATATTCCCTTTGGTGTCTGATCCACCTGTAACCCGAGAAAGAACTTCATTTCTCCCATGGCACTCATCTCAAATTCAGCTTTCATTACTGCTTCAAATTCTTTACATAGATCTTCGTTTTTGGAACCGAAGATTATGTCATCAACATAAATCTGTACCAGCAGTAAGTCACCATCCTTTTCTTTGATGAACAGTGTACAATCAATCACTCCTTTGCGAAATCCGTGTTTCACCAGATGAGTGGAGAGTTTCTCATACCATGCTCTCGGTGCTTGATGGAGCCCGTAGAGAGCTTTATCAAGCTTGTAAACTCTGTCCCGATGATAGGGATCCTAAAATCCTTCATGTTGACTGACATACACTGTCTCCCGGATTTCACCATGAAGGAATGCACTCTTTACATCTAGTTGATAAACTTTGATCTTCATGTAAGATGCATAGGCTAGGAAGATACGGATTGCTTCCATCCTTGCCACAGATGCAAATACTTCACCGTAATCAATACCCTCGACTTGTCGAAATCCTTGAACTACAAGTCGAGCCTTGTTTCTTATTTAGTGCCAATGACTTTAGCACCTTTTGGTCTGTCCACAAGGGTCCATACTCCTAGCTTCTTAAATTGAAGAAGTTCTTCTTGCATGGCACTTAACCATGCCTCATCGTTTAATGCTTCAGTAACATATTTTGGCTCAAATTGAGACACAAAACATCGATATGCACCATCGTGAAGATATCCCTTTTCCATTACTGAGGCATAATCAGCTGACTATAGCTGATTTCTAGTCTGAACTCCTGATCGAACATCTCCAATGACATTGCCCAAAGGATGATAAACATTTAGTCGTGATCCAAGAGTGGTGGGAACAGCTACCTTATTTTCCAGATTGTGAACCACAGCTTCAGTATCTGAAGCTGTTGGAGTATAAGGTTCTGAAGTGTTAGAGGCATCAAGGTTTGATGCTTGTGTACTTGCTGTAGCAGGAACCTATTCCTCTCGGTTCACCTGTTCAGTCTCCACTTCTTTATCTTCAGAGGAGGAGTCACTTACCTTAAGTGCTCCCCCTGAAGAACTAGAAGACCCACCTTGTGAAGCGGAGGTTGTCGGGTCCAGTGATGGTGTGTTTAAGACATCATACATCATTCTGGTCGCTAACTCATCATCAGAAGGGGAGAGAAGGATGTTGAAGGACTTAAAGAATCCATCATAATCGAAGAAGAATGCGGGTCCTTTTCCAGCAGGGGGGTTGGTGTATCTCTGAACGTCGATGTTGCACCACACTTCTACTTAACCCGTTGAGTTGTTGTAAACTCTCTTATTCGGTATGTTGTATCCTAGAAAAATTCCTTCTTCAGCCTTTTCACTGAACTTCCTTGACTGATTTTTCTTCAGCAGCGTACATAGTGCGCCAAACGGTTCGAGGTACTCTAGATTAGGTTTACGTTGTTGGAGTAACTCGTAACACGTATTACCATGACGTTTGACCACCAGGACTCGATTTAGGGTGTAACATGCGTTGGCTATTGCCTCGTTCCAAAATTGGATACGCAGTTTCGAGTCTGCTAGCATTGTCCGGGCTGTCTCTATCAAGCTTTGATTCTTTCTCTCAGCAACTCCGTTCATTTGAGGAGTGTAGGCAGATGTGAACTGGTGCACAATTCCTTTTTCTTTGCAGAATGCCTCCATCCATTGGTTCTTGAACTCGGTGCCGTTGTCTGAGCGAACTTGCCTTACCTTCAGCTTGTAGAGTGACTCCAATGTAGTTACCAGCTCCTTGAATGATTCAAATGTCTCTGATTTGGATTTCAGAAACATCACCCAAGAAAATCTTGAGTAATCATCCGTAACTACAGAGCAGTACAAACGCCGGCAATGCTCTTTGTACTAACTGGCCCAAACAGATCCATGTGAAGAAGCTCAAGAGGTAGGTCAACTGAGTGAACTTTCTTTTCCTTATGAGACTTCTTTGTCTGTTTCTCTTTCTTACACGCGACACAAAAATCTGGTAATTGGAAGTTCTTAACACTTACTCCACGCACTAGATCATTCTGGATCAAGTGATTCATCTTCCGTGGATTAATGTGTCCCATTCTCCTATGCAAATGGAGTCTTTCTTTGTTGCCTTTGACAAGAAGCATTGAACTTGATGATCGGTTGTGGAGGCCTTTGATAGGTCCAAGACATATAAATCATTATATGTTGAAGCTGACATTAAGACTTAGTCCTCCAGGATTACATACTCCTTCTTTAAAACATAGCGCTTCTTGTTGTCGAAGACTACCTTGAATCCTTTGTCAGAAATCTGGGATACAGAAAGCAAGTTGTTTTGTAATTGTTGAACGTAGTTGACCTTGTCAAACTTGACTTTCTTGTTTCCCACTTCGCCTTGTGCTGTGATATAACCTCCTTTATTTCAAGCAAATGAAACGTGTCCCCCTTTAATTTGTTTGACATTAGACAGGAGAGACAGGTTCCCAGTCATGTGCCTTGATGCCCCGCTATCAACAATCCAGGTATTTGTAGAAGCACTATAGCGGACACCCTGCACATTAAAAGGAAATGATCAGTTTAGGTGTGGGACCTAAGCCTTAACTGGCTTGGGTGACCCGGAGGAATCACACATCATAAACTCAACCCACTGTCCATTTGAGGGTGAGGGCATATCATGCTTCTTAGTGTTCTCAGTATCAGTCATTGAACTTGACTTTTCTTTCCATAAGCCAGTTTTGTGTAAGGCCTGTTTGTGATAAACAAATGACTGGCTTATTGTTTGAACTTTAGGTTCATTACTTCTTTTTGGTGGTGTAATAGAACTCCTTTTTGAAGAAACTGGTTTAGTATCATAAAGTTCAATTTTCTTTCTTGGTGTCTGATAATGAGGACAATTAGAAGCGATGTGTCCTCTCTTTCCATAATTGTAGCATGATCTACGTTCTACATATTGGGAAAATTGTCTCTGTGGGGAAGTGTGTGAAACAGGTGTGACTTTAGTCTGGTTGGGTTTGGACACTTCTTGTTTAGATGTTTTTGTTTCTTTAACAAAATTTATTGTCTGAACGTTTTTAACATCTTTAGCCTTTTGTTTATTTGGACTTTGACGTGAAGCACGTGCTTGGTTAACTGGTTTGGTCAGTTTGGATTGTGAAAAAGACATGTTTGAACCTGACTTTACACTAACCTTTTCAAATTGTTCTTCCAAATGCACGATGGGCATCTTACCTTTAGACTTCAAAGTAGCCTCCTTCTGTTTAGTGATAGATTCCATCGGTTTACTCGTGGAATCTGGATCACTAACTAGAGGAGTGGACACCACATGATCCTTAATAGGATTGTTATTTACTGGTCTACATTTAGCATTTAACAATATCTCATGTGGTGGTGGAACTACTTTGTAACCCAACCCTTCCCCATTGTTCCGTTCTTTCACTAAGTTTTGAACTATGTGAGAAGAACTGGTCCAACTGTGCAATTTTTGTTTTAATGTGTTGACTTCGACTTCTAAAACTGCTTTTTCTTTCTTTGTTTCTTCCAAAGAGTTTAAATAAAACTTTATATCATTTGCTTGATTAAAAGCAACAACCTCGGTTTCCCTTAGTTGTTTATTTAAAAGTTCTATTTTCTCTTTATAACTGCACTCGTTTTGTTTTAAAATCCGATTAGCTTCTGTGCACAGTTGTAAGTCATTTACTAAGCTATCATTGTGATCTAATAACCTAGCAAATTTAAGATCAATGCTTTCTCTAAACTTATTACATTCATTACAAGCATGACTTTCAAAAAGTTGGTCTTTGTTACTTACCTGTGAAGATTCGGTTGAATCAGCCATCAGCGCAGAGTTTGATTCCTCGGATGCTGGAGATTCTGAACTTGTTGTTCTAAGATCTTCTTCAATCAGGTGATTGACCACATTAGTAGTATCTTCATCTTCTGACATCACTAGTTCCACTGCAATGTCACCTTCACTTGCAGTGTCATAATCCAAACCCTCGACATTAGCAATGTTCGATTCACCCGGAGACACAAACTTGAAGGTCCAATCTTGTCCTTCATCACCTTGAGCAGTCAAGGCCTTTGTATCTTTGCTTGACGATGCACCTCCACTCGTAGGTTTGTCTTGACGGTTGATAGACGAGAATGGATACCCGTTACCTGTTTTCTTGGGCTTCACACATTCACGTTTGAAATGCCCCTTTTCTCCACAAATAAAACAGGTAACTTTGGTTTTGTCAAAACCAAAGGTTGTATCCTTTGTGGCTATCAAGTTCTGTCCTGTCTTCTTCACAAACTTTTTCACTCGCCTAACAGTACTTGCTAAAGCCCACATAATGTTCATTCTTTCTAATTCATTCTCGTCCACCTGCTCGTAATCCTCATCAGCCAGATGGCAATTTCCGATCTTTCCTGCAACTAGACCATCATAAGAATGAACGACCGCAGCTAAAAGGTCCATATGCTCCTTTGCAACCTCCACAGTGATACTCCCGAGATTCTCGGTCTTTAACTTCGTAGCATTTGCTTCCGGTGTGATATATTGGGTACTAGATGACCCTGACGTTTCAGATCCTGAAGCTGTAGGTTGAGAAGGAGCAGTTGAACTAGACACAAATGCCGTTTGAAGCGGTGCTCCTGAACTTGTTGAAGTGGAAGAGGATTTATAAAGTGAAGGATTCTGGTCATAGGATCCTTTCTGTGACCTATATTTCATCCTCAGTTCCTCCTCTCTCAATTTCAGGATGAAGTCGTTTATGTCTAATTTTGCCAGTAAGTTGTTCTGTCTCAAATTAGACACAAACGAATCCCACTTCTCTGGCAGACCATCGGCAAAGCTTGAGACCTTATCTTCCATTGATGTTGTGACTTCATGAGTGTGCAGCTCACTCATTAAATGGTAGAATCTGTCTATGACATCATCCAAGCTCTCTTTACCCATTGAAGAGAAGTTATCAAACTCCTTCTTCAACGCCTTTGCCTTTAGAGCTTTCAACGATGCATTCCCGTCGTATCGTTTCTCCAAGGCTTCCCATAGCTTCTTTGCCTGTTTGTTCTCAGAAAACTGGTGGAATATATCCTTAGGTATCGACTGAGTCAACAGAGCATACACTTTCTTCTCAGCATTGTACTTCATCTTCTGGCTATCAGTCATGCCACCCAAGGTACGTTTAACACCATCAGCACCAACCGGCATGCTATAACCTGTCTCGATTGATTCCCACAGATTGGGATCAACTCCATTTAGATAAATCTCAAACCTTTGCTTCCATTATGGGTAATCATCTAACATTATAAGTTTAGGTGGCTTATTGTGATTTCCAACCTCATTCTCCAAAAGCAGAAGGTTCTGGATTCGAGAGTCTCTACCGGCAGTAAACGCGGAATACTGATCTTCCATTTCTATAAACTTTAAATTTTAACTTAAGACTTATTCACTCGTACGAATGGAGAGGTGCGAATGGGCCAGTCGTGCGATTGAACCAATGCGGATAGGTCAATCGTGCGATTGGACTAATACGGATGAACAACTGTGCGATTGGGAAAATGCGGATGGACAATGCGAATGGGTTGGTTCAGTTGTACGAATGGAGGGGCGACTGAGTTCAATCGTGCGTATGGAATGTGCGATTGAGTTCAGTCGTGCGATTGATCCAATCGTGCGACTGAAGGCTGCTGATTATGAAAATTCGAAGGTTTTTGATATTTTGACTCAAAAACACGAGTTTTCAAGAACCCTAATCTGCCGTATGCTGAAAAACTTAAACTTTTAGATCTGGAGACACTGAAAACACTGTTTTACTCAAAAGGTGACTCTTTTGAATGAAAAACGTGTTTTTTGCACCAAAACTAATCGAATCAACACGCAAAATCAAGAGCCAAGGCTCTGATACCACTTGTTAGGACCGTGTACGTACGGAGTACTAACTGATAATGCGTGTATACCTAATCAAATAGTGCGGAATCCTATTTGATTGGCGATCCAATCAGTGAGAACGCAGTTTCGATCAATCTAGAGATTAATGAAACGTTATGAACGATTAGAACACGATCAACTGCGATCTATGAAGTTGGAACAGGTTCTCTAGGGTCTCTGGACAGCTAGGGTACGTATGTGAGTCAAAATTCTTCAAGTGTCTTGTTTTTCCACGAATTAGGTGGTATTTATAGGTTAGGGTTTGTCAATCGTGCGACTGACCATTAGTATGGTTCAGTCGTGCGACTGAATCATACGATTGGTCCATACGCACGACTGAAGGTTCAGTCGTGCGACTGAGCCAATCTTATGTCTCAATCGTGCGACTGATCCAGTCTCCTGGTTCAGTCATGCAACTGGTCCATTAGCATGAAGTGTTCATACGTATGGTCCATTAGCATGGTCCAGTCGCATGAATACTTCATACGATTAAGTTTAAACACATTTCTCAACCATTCTTGACTAAAAACTATGTAAACAACTACAAACCTATATAGTTAGTTCAATATGCGTTGTGATACAATAAACAATAAAACATTAAACAATATAAGCATCAATCACATATTTCATTTCATTTAACTCATTCATTACATATATGTAAGACATGAAAGACATTTTACATTAAGCTCCTAAACTAGGTACATATGTATTAACAAGAAAGATTATTGGTGGACGGGTATAAAGCGTGACGTAGTGGAGTACGTGAGTAAGTGCCTTACTTGCTTGTAAGTGAAGGCGGAGCATCAAAAGCCATACGGGAAGATCCAACCTTTGGATATACCCGGGTGGAAGTGGGAGCATATCACCATGGACTTCATCACGAAGTTACCGCGTACCACGAAGGGGTATGATGCCATATGGGTGATAGTTGATCGACTGACGAAGAGTGCTCACTTTCTACCGATTCGAGAGACGTATTCCTCTGAGAGACTCGCGGATCTATTTATCAAGGAGATTGTAGCTCGTCATGGTGTACCGGTGTCTATTGTGTCTGATCTTGACACTCGGTTTACATTCAAGTTTTGGAAGAGATTTCATGATACGACGGGGACGAGGTTACATATCAGCACAGCTTATCATCCCCAAACGGATGGTAAATTGGAAAGGACTATTCAGACACTTGAGGATATGCTTCTTGCATGCGCCATTGATTTTGGAGGAAGTTAGGACGACCACTTACCGTTAGCTGAGTTCTCATATAACAATAGTTATCATGCCACCATTGGTATGCCCCCTTACGAGATGTTATACGGTAGGAGATGTAGAACGCCTGCTTGTTGGGTGATATTGGCCATAAAGAGTTAGGGAGCGTCGATATGATTAAGGATACGACTGAGAAGCTGGAAAGGATCAAGGCCTTTATGAAGGCAGCAAAGGATAGACAGAAGTCGTATGCCGACAAGAGATGTAGACCGATTGAGTTCAAGGTGGGTGATAGAGTTATGTTGAAATTCTCACCTTGGAAAGGCATTATTCGGTTTAGAAAGCGGGGCAAGTTGAGCCCGAGGTACATAGGGCCTTTACGAATCATTGCTCGAGTAGGAGAGGTGGCCTATAGGTTGGAGTTACCCGATGAGTTAAGTGGAATTCACCCGACATTCCATGTATCTCATCTGAGAAAGTGCTTAGAGGATTAAGATATGATGGTACCACTGGATGATATCGAAGTAGATGAATGGCTCAATTATGTGGAGCAACTAGTGGCCATCATTGACAGAAAAGAGAAGAAGCTAAGAAATAAAATGGTTCCACTTGTGCAAGTATAGTGGAAGCACAGGAAGGGATCGGAGTCCACTTGGAAAACTAAGGAGGATATGAGACAGCTTTATCCTCAAATATTCAACGATTAACAGGTTTCGAGGACGAAATCTAAATAAGGGGGTGGACTTATAACGCCCGAAATAAAGTTAAAACGAGCCAAATAATAATAATGGGCTTAGACAAGAGTATTTAATGTAAATAAGATGGAAATGGGTTATAGACGGAGTTAACCTTTCGGGTTACGTGTTGGACGAGTTTAAGGTCCCGAGAACGCCCGGTATATATAAACGAATCAGCTAGAGCCACTCTCATTTGCAACTCAAGCACCCAACTTCTAGAGAGAGATTGTAGAGAGAGAAAGTAGAGAGGAGGTGAAGATCCAAGGCTCGGTTGATCAAGAAATTAAAGATCGGTGTTTGTGGACATCCAAACAACAAGAAAAGACCACCAGGTAAGAAACATCATTTAATCGTTTCTTTAGATAAAACCCGGATTCTAGGGTTTGGGGTTTTTGAAAGTGGCAAAGAATCATCCAAAACTCACGTTTTTGTGTAAGAAAACATGTAAAAAGCTTAGATATAGCTTAATGGATGGTAAACCATGGGTTTGGGTGTAAAAGATTGAAGTTTCGGGTTAAAAATAGGCTGGTTTTTAATTTCAGCCCGTTCAGCGAAACTGGGTGTTCATCCAGCGAAATTATGCAGTCGTCCAGCGAAACTATAGTTTCGCAGGTAGATTCGCATACTTGAGTTTCCAACAAAAGTTGGGCAAAACTGACAGCGAAACTAGCAGCGAAGATGCCAACGACACTACCAGCGAAACTGCTGGCGAAACTAGCAGCGAATCTGCTAATCTTGCAGTGAAATTAGCAGCGAAATTAGGTAGAAATTAACTCCTTTGAGTGTTAACTTATCTGCAGGCTACGTAGTGTGACCCTTACTTAGAAAGCTTGATGGAGAAGCTACTCACTGAGTCCAGGTGAGTTCTAGATCTCCTATTTTAAAGGTTTTAAACTTGTTTGGGGCTGGAAATGCATACCAAATATACGTTTTGAATGACCAAGATTTTAAGAGGTTTTAACAGGAAGATCGATTTTTCTATAAGGAAATGTGCTATATAAATGTTTAAAAATAAAATTTTTTCGCGCTGACCTGGCAGCACGGCCCCAGCCAGGGGCGTTGCCCCTTGCATCCCACTAGGGGCTGCTGCCCCTAGGACCCCGCTGTCAGGGGCTGCCGCCCCCGAAACCCTGTTGTCCCGCGAAAGATCAATTATGTTTTATGATGACTTATGCTTGTTGTGCATATGTTTATGTATGTGAATGTATGATGCATGATGTTTATGATGCATGATGTTTATGATGTGTGATGGGGTATGTGATGTTTATATGGTGCTATGCTTATGTATGATATTTTCTTATGTTCCTTATTACGTATTATGATGTGACTTTACGTGGTGTGATTATGGTAATGAACGTAAAGTAGTATCTTAACGAAGTGAAAGATTTAAGAAAATGAAAGTGGAACATAATGAATGAACGAATGAAAGTCTTGCAAGCAAATGAAAGGAGGTTCACAACTCATTAAGAGTTGTTAGCTCAACTGTGTGTTTATAGCGTGCGATCTTGGCTAACCCTTAAGGGTTCACACACAGGGGGAGTTAGTCTACGTGACTACTCCATACGTGCGATATGTGCGATATGTGCGATATGGGATCCTTGTCGCTTAACCCTAGATGATATGGCTTTGTGTTCAAGAGGGGGGGTTAAGCATACGACATGATCTACATAGAAGTGAAAAGATAATAACTGTACGAAAAGTACGGTAAGTAAGAAACGTGTGATATGTACGAAATGAACGATGATAAAAGATAATAAATATTACCTTGATGTATGTACGATGTATGATCACATGCGATAGTAAAGTAAATGTTTTAACGAAAGAAAGGTAATATATTTTTATAAAAACTAGAACTCACTCAGCAACACTGACCTTTATGTATTTTCCAGTTGGCAGGTAATGATTGCTGAGAATGGCACGGACGCAGCTACTCAACAAGTTTTTGGGATGGCATCCATTTTATATAACGATGATGTTTTTGTGATGTAATGCAAACAAATGATATTTTTGTAATGGTCGACTATGTTGTATTATTTTGCAAAAGCAATTATTTATATATATGAAACGTTTTAAGTATTTCAGTTGCGGTGTATTTAGCAAATTAAAAGGTATGTTTTATGTTTATATGCGATGATTGTTCAACTGTGAGCGTCCCGGGAACGGGGCCTTACAAAACCCACTGTTCTTTATCCCGCTAGATTGAAAAATGAAAAGACGGAAGAACAAAATAGTAAACTCCTTGAACATTTCAAACAATTAAATATTAAGTTATCATTTTATAGAAGCTTTATCATAGATGCCAAAGTATGCCAAGTTTTTAAAGACATTATAACCAACAAGAAGAAACTCAAGAAGCTTTCACATGTGACTTAAGCACATGACTTTAAATGAAGAAAGCTTAGCAGTTTTTCAAAACAAACTACCCAAGAAGATGACCGATCTGGGGAGTTTCACTATTCCTTGCTTAATTGGTAGTTTATTTGTTAGTAATGCATTAGGCGACCTAGGTGATATCATCAATTTGAGGCCGTATTAAGTATTTGAAAAACTAGACTTAGGCGAGCCTAAACCGACCTGAATGAGCATCCAACTTCCGATCAATCTGTGAAGTACCCTAGAGGCATAGTTGAAGACATGTTGGATGAACTGTTACATTTGTCTTTCCGATTGATTTTGTAGTTCTTGATATGGATGAAGATAAAAATGTCCCACTTATATTAGGTCACCTCAAGAGCCTTAATTGATGTATGCAATAGTAAATTAACTCTAAGGGTAGATGAAAAAGAGGTAGTTTTTTATATTAAAACCCATGTAACATTCATAAAGTCATGATAATACATTATACTTTATTGATACTATAGACTCACATATGGATCATTGCTTGTAGGAAATTTGTGAGTAGATTGCTTTTGATACACAATTGCTTGATGGGGGAAAACGTTGACTTTTGTCATGTTCTAATAGTTGATGAGTTAGTTTACTTATCGACAAGTGGACCATTCCCAAATCCAGAAGCATTTGAAATAATGGAAAGAGATGAAGCAACCAAAGCTAAACCATCATTTGAGGAACCCTCATCTTTAGAACCTAAAAAGCTACCATCTTACTTGGCGTATGCCTACTTGGATGATGATTCAAATTTACCCATCATTATCATTTTTTATTTGACGAGTGATAAAAAGGTGAAGCTTTTAGAGGTGATAAAGATGCATAAGAAAACTATGGCTTGGAAGATCATGGATATAAAAGGAATACATCCATATTTATATACCCACAAGATCTTGATGGAGGATGATTACAAAGCGGTGATACAACACCAATGTTGCCTTAACCCTAACATGCAAGAAGTGTTGAAGAAGGAGGTGATTAAGCTACTCGACGCTAGCTTGATTTATCTGATTTTCGATTTCCCATGGGTTAGTCCAGTACAAGTGGTACCAAGAAGGTATGACGATGGTAATATATGAAAATAATAAGCTTATACCTACAAGAACCATCACGGGTTGGAGAGTTTGTATCTACCGCAAACTCAACGATGCAATAACAAAAGATCATTTTCCCTTACCTTTCATTGATCAAATGTTAGAATGTTTATCTGGGAATATGTTTTACTATTTTCTTGATGGTTTTAAGGATATTTTTAGATTCTAGTTGCACCCGAGGACCTAGAAAAGAAGACATTCCTGGTACTTTTACATATAGAAGGATTCTATTTGGATTGTTAATGCACCAGTACATTCCAAAGATGCATGGTTGCCATATTTCATGACATGATAATGACTCAATGGAAGTAATCATGGATGACTTCTCGGTCTTTGGAAACTTATTCGATCATTGTTAAGTAATTTGAAAAGAATGCTCTCAAGATGCGAGGAATCAAATCTTGTTTTGAATTGGGAGAAATACCACTTCATGGTGAAAGAAGGCATTGTCTTAGGTTATAAGATTTCCAATGAGGGGCTAGGGGTAGATAGAGAAAAAGTGGAAACCATTTCAAAATTACCACCACCCAATTCGGCTAAAGCAATAAGAAGTTTTTTAGGTCACGCCGGTTTTTATAAATATTTCATTAAGGGCGTTTTAAAAAATACAAGACCTATGACGCAACTTCTTGAAAATGATGTGCCATTTTTTTAATGATGAGTGTTTAGTTGCATTCAACTTTTTGAAAAAATTTTGATAAATGCACCCATAATGGTAGCCCAGTATTGGAATCTCCCATTTGAACTAATGTGGGATGGTAGTGACTATGTAGTCGAAGCGATATTAGGGCAACGAAAGGAAAGGCATTTCCACCCAATTTAGTATGCAAGCAAGACTCTCAATTATGCTCAAGAAAACTACACAACCGCCAAAAAATAGTTGCTTTCTGTTTTTCTTCTCTTGATAAATTTTGTTCTTATTGTCTTATCAAAACTATTTTCTATACTGATCATGTAGCTCTCAGGTATCTTTTTGGACAACAAGATGCAAAACTAAGATTGATTAGATGGATCTTGCTTCTACAGGAGTTTGATATAAAGATACAAGACAAAATGCGAGCTGAGAAAGTCATAGCTAACCATCTTTCTCGTCTTTATAGAAACTTTGTGGAATCCAACTTAAATGATAATTTCCCATATGAGTTCTTTTTACAGGTTCAAAAATTGATGATTACCCTTGGTTCAAAGATTTCGCAAACTACCTTGTGAGTGGGGTCCTCATTAAAGGAATGACATACTAATAGAAAAAAAAAGTTGTATACTGACCTAAAGAATTACTTTTAGGAAGACCTGCATCTGTTTAAGGTATGTGCAGATCAAGTGGTTAGAAGATGTGTGTATGGGAGTAAGGCAATAAACATTATTCATCACTATCACAAAGGTCCTACTAGTGTGCATCATGGAGGTCACTACACACATAAAAAGGTATATGATTCTGGATTCTATTTGTCCACCATCTTAAAAATGCATACGCGTTGGTTAAAGCATGTGATGCTTGCCAACAAGCAGGTAACATCTCATCCTATGATGAGATGTCCCAAAATAGTATTTAGGTATGTGAGGTCTTCAACATTTAGGGCATCGATTTCATGGGACCATTCCCATCGTCAAGAGGAACAAACACATCCTAGTTGTTGTAGACTATGTCTCAAAATGGGCGGAGGTATAAGCTTTGCCCATAAATGATGCTAGGGTTGTCATGATGTTTTTAAGAAAATTCTTCACATGGTTTGGAGCCCCTAAGGCCTTAATTAGTGACCAAGGTATTCATTTTTGTAGTTCTTTCCTTGAAAAAGCCTTAGCACACTATGGTGTTCACCATAGATTTTTAACCCCTTATCATCCTCAAACGAGTGGACAAGTAAAAGTCACTAATAGAGGCATCAAACAAATTTTGGAATGAACAATGGGTCAGAACCAAAAGGTTTTGTTAGATAAATTAGATTATAATTTATGGGCCTTCTGTACGGCTTACAAAACATCAATTGCACAACACCATTTAAGCAGGTAATGAATTTGATTAAACGCAAAAACCGATTGCGGGAGTTATGACTAGCCAAACCACTCTTGTCCTTTGAGGTCATAGATCTTAAAAAAAGATGCGATAGTGGTCGATTATGCAATGGTGGTGTGGTGGTTGCAGATCCTTGGGTTGACTCTGTTCTTACTCAGTGGATGAATCTGATAGTAACTGGGGTTGAGGACGCTTGCTGTTGAGGTGGCTGTTGGAAGGTTGGTGTAGGATAGTAGTGTTTTACGGTGGATGGGGTAGATGTGGGTGAAAGAACCGGTTTGGGTTTCCAAACCGCTCAAAAACCGATTTTTTGGGCTTAGAAAACCGGTTTTTGGGCTCCGAAAACGGTTTGGCCCATACCGGTTCGGTTCCAAACCGGCCCGCCGAGCCTAAACCATTTCGGGTGATGGGGTTTACAAACCGGTCTATAAACCGGTAGGTTCCAAACCGGTTTTTCTTTTTTAGAAAATATAGCCGTTGGGAGCCTCCATATAGCCCTTTTTTGTCATTTTTTCATCAATTTAACCCCCAACATTACTATACATAAGTTGTGAGTGTTTTGGTTGAATCACAACAATCAAAAACTCTATCTACACTTTAAAAACTAAAATCGCTCACTTTCTCTTCACAACAATCAGAAACTCTAAAAAATGGCTTCTTCTAGTGCTCAATCTTTGTTGGTTGTGATTCATATTCTCAAAATATGGTTATTCGGGTTATCCCTACTAATAGAAACCCGAAGATTTGGTGCAACTATGATATGTGTGAGATGTCAATGGGTTCAAATAAGGCTCGTTGCAAATTGTGTTTCACATTTTTTCAAAGGATGCGAATTCTACTTTAAAAAAATCACACTCAACTAAAATATTACAAAGCTTTGAAAGGGGAACCATCTCGAGGTCTAACTTCCATGACAAATGACGGTAAATTATGGGCTTACAATGTTGATGCAGTTCGAGAGCAAATGGCGTATTTTGTCATCCAAAAAAGCTTACCATTCAAGCACTTTGACAAATGAACGTTTGACTCGGCTAATTCAACGAACTCTCCAACCACGATACACACATGTAAGTCGTGTTACACTTAAAAGAGATTGTTTAAAAATATGAAAAAAGCTAAAAATGAATTAATTTCTTATTTGAGAATTTACAAACCGGTGTTAACTTAACTAGTGACGTTTGGTCGACTACTTACGGTTCACCGGACTCGTACATTTGTGTCACCGCCCATTGGGTTGAACCCGATTGTGGCAAATGATTAAACGTACGATTCGTTTGAATTGTTTGATTATCCTCACACTGGTTAATATATTTTTTATCTTATTGACAAAGTTATTAAAACATATAAAGTAGAAAACAAAATCTTGTCAATATCTTTTGATGACACGTCAAATAATACGCTTGTGATAGGACATCTAAAATTAAAATATAAAGCAATTTATGACGGTGTATTTTTTCATAGTCGATGTGTTGCACAAATAATAAACTTAGCCGTTCAGGACGGTTTAAAACTATTAAAACAACAAAAGATGCTTTTAAAAGAATGTTATGTGACATTTTAGCAGTAACCAAAGATATAGTAGGTATCACAAGTTTTGTAAAGGCACAAATTCCAAATGTTTATATCCGAATTGGGACGTACCTACACGATGAAATTCGACTAGTAACATGTTTAGCTTAATGATTTTAAAACCGCAACTACTTGTCTTTCTTGTTAAATCAACTATTATCCAACGAGTCCATTAGTACTTCATCAAATTTACTTAATGACTTCAAAATTAAATGACTTGTCGTTTAGGGGTAGACCTTATTCAAATATGATACCACCAATGAAATAAAAACTTAAAAAATATTTTAAAGAAATGCCTACGATTATTACCTGTGCCGCTGCCTTAAATACGTCGGGGGTTGAAACTTTAATTGATAAAATTATTCTTAATTTGGTTTTAGAAGAAGAAAACCCATATTATGGTCAAAGTTTGAAAACTAATTTAAACGCAAATTTATGAAAAATGTCTGATGTTTATTTAGCAAACTATGGTGAAACATCAAACATACATGAGTGTATGAGGCATGCGGCATATGCTAAAGGTTCAAGTGATTCAATGTTTGCTTTGTATAATACTTAAAAAATGAATGTAATAAACAACGTGGTAACACTCCGAGTCTTGAACTCGGGAGGTATGGTGGAACGAACTTTTTATCCACCATGACTTCATAATATTTTAAAATTTTTGACTTCTTGGCTTGGTGGAAATGTAATGAAGATCAATTTCTCATCCTATCCACCATGACCCAAGATTTACTAACCGTCCAAGCTTCAATGTTTCAGAATTTGCTTTTTCTGTTAGTGGCAGGATTATATCAATACGAAGGACCCGACTCACTCACGAAGTAGTTGAAATATCTATTTGCTTGAAGGATTATTTGGATGCAGCTGAAAGAATACAAAACAAATGCTCACTTGAAAGATAATTGGAATATGAAGCCGAAATATATGAAGACGAAGTAGACGGTGGATTGACACCGGGATGACCGATGATGAAGCGACATATGCTGATTATCTTCGTACAGCTCAGGTTTGGGGGACGAAGAATAAAAACATCTCAATTCTCAAGACTCAAGTGGCATAGAATCTTAGTTATTTTGTAATCTTTTTTATGTATTTTATTTAAACATTTAAAAGTTTAAGTAATTTAGCACAATTAAATTTATGCTTTTTTTATGTATTTTATTTATGGTTTTAATGTATTTCATTTATAATTTTAAAATTTTTTTACAAAGATTGTATGTTTTTTACGTATTTCATATGTTTTTATGTATTTCATTTTTTTATTTTTATGTATTTTATTTATAATTTATAATTTATAAAAAATAATAATAATAAACCGAACCGGTTTGGGCCGGAACCGATTTAGAAACCAAACCGAATCAATTTGGATAGAGTTGGGTTTTTTGGACCCAAAACCGGTTTATAAACGAACCGATTTGGGCCAAACTGGTTTGCCCACCGAGTGAAAAAAAGCAGTTTGCCCACCTCTAGGATGGGGGAAGGAAGAAGGAAGAAAGCGAGAGAATGATATTTTTGTTATAAATCATTTAAAGCTCTAGGTGGTTAGATAATGTTAACACTCTCTCCAAGAATAAAAACACAAATGATTTTAAAAACTAAAGCCATGAAATTAACCTTGATACTTAAATGGTTAGGATTAACTAACGTCTCAAGTTGTTGAGCTGATATTACAAATATAATTGAAAATATGAAGGTTTTGGATTTGAATATTTCTCCGAACAAAAAAGCTCATAGTTAGACTAGATGTCATTTGCTGTTAAAAAAATCTAAGGTAAGTGTCGATAAACGAAATTAACTCTTACCTAAATGTGGAGATTTATGAATGTTGTTTAGTTTTAGAAGTACTTGCTCTCTATTCTTCTCCCAAGGATTGTGTTTCCTCCCTCGCAAACCTTGCATCTCAAACTCAACAGTTTATAGGTACAGAGGCGATAAAAGCAAGCCTCTAAGATATGTTGGCCTCTTCCATCACCATCTTTTGCGATTATTCCTGCTGAAATCTCAACACTGCATTCCGTCAATCTCCATCTTTGGCCATTGTTCCTTCAATCTCTTTGCTTCCATCACTATCTTTTACGCTTTGTTTCCCCCAAGTTTCGCCAATAAAGGTACAGTTTTTAGGTTATAGGTCTGGAATTGTTTCGGCTTTATAGGTATTTAAAGTGAAATTGCAGATGGGTGAGTAGGGTTTTAAGTTTTCTGTGGAGTTTGATTCTTTGGAGCTTTTGCCTGCTGTTTTAATCTATTGAAATAAATTGCTTTCTCCATCAGAAGATTTTCTTCTTCTTGTTGATGTTGTGCTTGATTCTTTATACTGATTGATATGTAGAACATCCGAAATGGATTCCTGCTACTTTGTTGCTGTTGATTTCTAGCCTATAATTAGCCAATTGTGCTTTTATGTTATTGTCATTATCTATCTGGTCTTTGTTTGTGACCTTAAGTTCTATGCCCCTGCAAATTGGATTCTTACTTACCCTTTGTATATTTTTTTAACATCATTTTCTAATTATTAGATGAGATTTTACTTAATCCTTAAATCATATGTCTATTCAGATAAATGGTTCTGTAAGTTTAGCATTACCCTTCAAGTTGTTAAGAAATTTCATCAAAGTCTAGTTTCCAACAGCATGTGTATGTTCCGTTCTGTTGTCTTTTGGGTGAAATAAGTTTATGTGATTTTATTTGTTGTTTTAACTATTACCTGCCATATCACTGGCCTTTGATCAAACTGTCAGTGATATGTACGTTCAATTTGTTTTCCAATTCTTTTATAGAGTCTTGATGCTAGTAGTTTTATGTATGTGATTTGTGAATTTTCACTTGTGTTCATCTTTTTAATTGTATATAATCTGCTGGCAGTCAAAATTTCATCAAAATTAAACAAAAATTAACACTGGAAAAAAAAGATAGACAAAAATAGCTAGTGGTTAACAATGTAAACAGAGGAAAGAGAAAGAAATAAAAAAATAACATAGGGACGGGGAATGAGATGTCGGAGGTTTTCAGTATAATAGAGATAATTTAAGGGGATGATGAAACTTGGTAAAATTATAGGGATGAGGATAGAGAATGTGATATGAATTTTCTAGCATACCATGGTTTTTTTAAGCTGGATCGATTTGCATCCCACACCCGATTTGTTGCATGTCGCCTGATGCTTTGAGTCGTCCCTGCAACTTCCTTTAACTTTGTTGATGTTTATCCTCTTTATTAACAACAAGGTAATAACTTCAACAGTTCAACTCAAAGCCCTAATTCTCTATTCCTTCTGCCCTTCGTCTTTGTGTAGTGCATATATGTTAAAACCAAACTTCATCATGAAGTACTTGTGTATTGTTGCCATGGTTAAAACCTTATACTAGAAAAGTACTGGCTTGTAACATAGAGCTTTATTAGGAAAATGTGGGTTCAGTTGTTGAGTTGATTTTTTGTCTAAAGTGTTTTAGAAACTAATTTTTTTTATTTTTTCGGTATGTTTCTAAATTCTTCTTCTTCACATCCACATTAAGAATCATTCAATTATTAAAACCCAGTACTAAATTTCCAATTTCTCGGTAACTAATCATCCATCGACTTTGAAGTGTTTGATGAAATGTTACAAAGTGGAGAGATCTGAGTGTTTCCAACCGTCTCCTATTGGGTGAGGACTAAAGGTTCTATTGAATCAAATATATTTATTCATTGGAATGTTTGTAAGTTCTAAGTTGATTTATTATCTTTTTTCTTTGCACATCATTTTTACTATAGTATATGGATTTTTTTAATTTTGCATCTTATATTTTTTTTACAATTTTATTTGAACTATCTGTGATAGCCGAGCCATCAACGATTCAAATTAACTAATCGTTGAGCCGATGGGTCGGATGATCCGGGTTCCAACCCAGTCAGTTTAATTCGACCCGAACCCACGAGCCCATGTATTAATAACCAAGCTATGCACATGTCCTATGGCTCCAAATACCCCACGTTTGTTTTACTAGCTCATGCATGTGATGTTTTTTATTTTATTGTTCTTTTTTATTTATTTTGCATGTTCTATTCGGTTGTTTTATTTGGTAGTGGTCCATAGTTGTTAGCCCATGTTTAGGAGCAGTTTATTTTTCCTTGTAATTTCTATATGTAATGTATCGATGATGTTGCGAATGGACAGTGAGTTTGAGAATGAAAAATTAGGTTGATTTATCTCATTTTGAGTTAAATTGATTTGTGTCTTTGCTAACTCAACTGTGGCACGTTGGGTGGTGTTCTTAGACCCGATTCTCTAACCGTAGTGGTGCATCTGTATCTCTATCTCTGGTTAGATATCGTTCCTATTGTTTGTTTCGGTGGTGAATCTGTATCCGAAACGAACCGTAGATCTATCCTACTTTTGCACGTTGTGTTTGAATCGGTGTTGTTTGGGCTTACTCCTATCAGTTTGCATAGCATAGCTATATAGATAACCATTTGAGGTACTTCTTGTCATGAAACAGCTTAGATAGTAGCATACATACAGCCTAAGTCAAAACTTAGAAGAATCAGTTATGGTTGCAGTTGATTAGATTGACCCCACTATTTGAGTTTAGGAACAATATAGGTGTAATGCACTAGCCCTTGCAATCTACCGCTCAAATTATTAATTGAATATGAAGCATATGTATGTGGTTGATCAAAGTATGAATATAATAAACTTTTTTTTTCACTTTTATAATTTTAAATCATCCATGAATTTCTACTTTGGAATGTAGGTTACGAATTGTATCTATCTAAGATAATAAGATATTAGGGTTGAACGATATTTAATTTGCTTTCTGAACTAATTATCGTGACAGGAAGTAAAAGAATCATATAATTACATGATTACCAGTAGGCATTGTTAGGTTATTATATATTTAGCTCAAAAATCAGTTGCCTTGCAGAAGTACTCTGGCATCCCAGTTTGACTATATTGAGCTAAATAATCAGAAAATCAAAATCAGAGATCAATTTCTATCAATAATCATAAGACGCACATCCAAACGCTCCATACAATTGGTTTACGTCATATATTTATCACATCTATTAGACGTAGGCCTTGTGGTTCTAACGTTGCCAATTTATATAGATGCAAACATGAATTTAAATTACCAAAACAATATTGACATTTTTTATATTTTTTCAGTTTTGTGAAGAACAATGGGGATGATAAAAGATGGGTCTATATCGGGTGTTTTACCAAGTAAGAAAGTCTTTGCAGTTAACTATCCTGGTTATCCTTCATCTATCGAACGAGCCTTGGTGACTCTTGGTGGAACCCAAAGCATTGCCAAGGTAAGAAGCTCTGTTAGTAGAGTTGGCATTATGGGTGAGTTGACAGGTTGTGTCATACTATCACGGGTCAATATGCATATGGAGTTGAATCAAATCTTTTTTTAGTTTGGGTAACACCAGGCATGTAACATGTTTGTTTGGCAAACTCCTTTTAGTTCTTTAATATTTTTATAGAAAAGTTATGGCTAGTCATGATTATAAGTACAACATTATTACTGTATTAATTTAAAAAAAATGAGCAAATCTATTTTGGAGGTTATATACTTGTATGGTTAAAATTATACTTTTGGATCTTTTTTTTTATGTTTGACTCCTTCGAGATAAAACATAAGGTAAGTCAATGGGTAGAATTTTCCACCTGTAAGATTTAATCAATGATTTGTCTAAGCTGGTATGATGTGGCATTATCTGTAGGCTCGAGAATCACCATCAAACCATTTAGAACTTCATTTCCGCCCTGAAGATCCGTACTCACATCCTGTAATTGGGGAGGTTATGCCTTGTAACCACTTTTTGTTGAAACTATCGAAAGATGATATCAAGGATGATGAGAGACAGATGTCAGAAGGAAAAGAAGATAAGATCTGTGCTGATATTGTTGGTCATGTGTCCGAAGCTTATTATTTTAGTGGTTAGAAAAATGTCAAACCTTTATTTTTTTTATCCATCTTAACTAAAGTGGTCAATATCAACCCATTTATATGGTTAACTCTGGTCATATTATTTAGTGATGGTTCAAAACGGATAATACAATTAAAATATCTGAAAATGGAGCAGGTCCAGTGGTGGTTAAACATTAATCTTTTTTTAAAAAAATATTAAAATACTTAAGAGTATCCTGAATCATTTTAAAAGTAGACATTATCTTATTTCTTAAATTAGTCTACTTTCTAATCATATCTATTTTTAGCTATATGCAAAATTAATATCAAAAAGGACAAAAGTGTTGGTGGAACCACAGATAAATTATCTATTTGACTAGCAACCCAACCCAACCCATCTGACCACTAGTTTTTTCATCTCGAATTTAGCAGTTATTTTGCTGTGCCATCTTTATATTTATGTGTGTTTAAAATATACAGGAATGGCAGACTACCAGCATGTTCTTGCTGTTCATGCTGATGTTGCACGGAAAAAGAAGAGAAATTGGGCTGATGTGGAACCACAGTTTGGTTTGGTTCTCATCTTATTATCTCATTATTTAAGATTTTTAAAATTGGTACATGTGATGTAGCTTTTTTTTTTTTTTTTTTTTTTTTTTTTTTTTGTATATGTAACACTGCAGGAAAACATGGGCTTATTGATGCAGATCAAGAGGATTTAATGATTTTGCTGCCCCCTCTTTTCTCAATGAAAAGTACACAGGAGAATGTGGTGTAAGATGCTCTTTCTCATCACTAGAAGAAACAATTTTCATTTTTTTTATCTATTTAAGAACTTGCAAATACTCAAAAGCTTCTTTTATAATATTCTTCTATGTTTAACTTTCAGGTTGAAACCATCTATGTATGCCACCCTGAAAAAGAGACAAGAGGGAGTTGTACAACACCGTTGGGAGGTATCATTCTGAAGAATGCTTTTTCTCTTCTTTTTTTTCTTTTGGGTATTTTATATTCATGTTGTTATGTTATCTAAAAAAATATTATAGGAATAGAAAAAGTTAGGTAAAAGGTATAATTAGTTTAAGTTTTATGTGTGTATGCAGATGGACATTGAGCCTAGCCTTGCAATTGATTTCAACATCAAAGATATCCTTATTGTTCAAAGTGTAATATGTGCATGTTTACTAATATATATCGTCATTCTTTGCTTTATATGGATTTGTTTAAAACATCATCGTCTTTTGTGTGTATGTAATTTGCTATCATTGTATGACAAATATATATTGATTATAATTTTTGCTGCCTTAACATTCATACATGTTCCTAAGAAAGTAAACTGGCAAAAGTTTATACGTGAAGGTACAGACGAATGGAAGTGCCAGATGGCAGTATGTGATATGTTTGATGAGCGTCCTATATGGATTAGACAATCTTTGTCTGAGCATTTGTCTAACAAAGGTTTGAAACTTAGTACCAGCAGTATAAAAAGGTGTGTTTGCTGTTTAGAAAGTTTACATAACCACCATTATACACCTGAACAATGTAAATTAGATAGTGACTTATTTAATTAAGAATAATAAGTCAGTCTTATCTTAATTTTCCATGATCATGATTGACAATTTTGGCAAAATCAAATTAGAATAAAACCTTATTTTTATCTTTATATAATATATTTGGTTTACAGGTTTCTCTTCCGGGCAGCTTATTATTTTTCCAACGGGCCCTTTCTTCGGTTTTGGATCAGAAAAGGATACGATCCTCGCAAAGATCCCGAATCTCGCATGTGAGAATTCTATATAATAAACTGCTTCTTTTTACTGTATATTGGTGTTCTAATTTCTGTAGTTTATAAGTTTATTAAGTTTCTCTGTACACGTTTTGGCTAATAGATATCAGAGGACTGACTTTAGAGTACCACCACCTTTAAGAAGCTACTGTGATAGTGGCATCGCATCAGGGTAAGACATTTATAATATTTCATATTCTCTACCAGAAAGAAAGTATCCACTTCGAAACCTTGGAAGGAATTTAAGACAATCGTTTAAACATAAATTACTTTAATATAAATCACATCTTTAAAAAAACATCTCAACCCAGAAGCACCGGCTGACCTGGTTCAGTTTGGGTAGTTAGGCAGGTTTCAACGGTTTATGAACACTCCTAATCTTCAGTTAATAATTTAAGATAAATCGGTTTTTTGATTTGTTTGGCAGGTTGAAGCATAAATGGGAGGATTTATGTAGATTTCAAGTTTTCCCATACAAATGTCAAACATCATTTCAGCTTTTTGAACTTGTTGATGATTACATTCAACAAGAGATCAAAAAGCCTTCGACTCAAACATCTTGCAGTGTAAGTTATATCATGCTTTACTGCATTTAACATGTATTTATTTATATTTTCTTTTTGTTACAGTTAGCAACAGGTTGGTTCCCTCCTCACATCCTTGAGATCTTGAGGTTACGTGTTGCTGTGAGGTTTTTATCAGTATATCCAAATACTGGTGCAGAGTCCTTTCTGAAATCAGCTTCTATACGTCTTGAAAAATCAAAAAGAACAATAAATGTGATAAAAGAAAAGATAGTCGATAAAGGTGTGGATTTATGAAATTGTCTTCCCCTTATAGTTAATCTAGAGACTGAAACCTTTTTTTTGAAATTATTCACCGCAAGAATGTGAGTGGTTTGACCATAGTTGGTCATGCAGATGAGGTTCATATTGAGGAGAAGGAATTGAGTTACGATGAAGGTGATGATGACATAGAAGATGATATGGAGGATGAAAATGCAGAAGAGGATTTTGATGCGTACCAGGGACTTGATATGGTAAACATAGCCGTATATTTTTTGCTAGAGGTGACTTCGGGTATATTTTATCTGTAATGGGTCAAATTGGTGAAAACATTCTAGCTAAGAGGGAAATGGGTCACAGGTCAAACAAGTCAAAACTCATCCGAAATGTATTTTTAATGCATAAACCTAATAAATTATATCATTAGAAAATAGATTTTAAATAATAGAACTTTTTTAATCTTACTTTAGAACATTTTGAAAAAAAAAAGTTCCAGGCCTGTTTCTTCATGCTGTACATGATTACTCTTTTTGACCCGCTACTCCACCCACCAGACCATCTATTTTGTCGCCTTTAGTTTATACCGTCTCCCTCCATTCTTTCTAATCTCCTAAATGAACATCTTCATATTAATTTTTTGCTATGCTCATTTATAGGGTGTTGATGGGCCCCATAGGTTACCAGAATCATCTTGTATCCTTAATAGTATCAGAATCATTCTATTCTTAGCGTTTCTATGATGATGATCATCTTCTTCATTTGTTAATGAGTTTTTGCTTTCTGGTCAAAGAAAGAGCTTGGGAATATGTAATCTTCATTGGACTTGTTTTCCTATATGTTGTAAAGATATAAACCAAGAGAATGTTTCGAGGATGTACTTGCAAGAACTATTTGGTAGTTTTCCGGCCAATGGAGGTGGCAGTAATGAATTACATGATGCTGAAAACAGCGATGGAGAATATCACATATTTGATGGAAGCAACTCTGAAGAAGATGAAGATGATGATTACTAGTATACCTGATGGACTAATCTTGTCATAGTCTAGGGTGTTAATTAGTTTAATTGTTTTGTTTGGGTTTATATTCTTTGAGTTGCTAGATCAAGTTTAGTCGAGTTATATATGGTTTATATTTAGCAATTATCTTATGGGTCAATATAATTATAGGTTTAGTTTTGGGTTAGCTTTATGAAGACTATTTTGACACCTAGCATTAGAGTCTATTTAGACGAGTTTTTGGTTTATCAAATGTAGTGTCATTTAAGTGGTTTTTGACGAGAAATCCGTGTATTACGTGCTTTTTCTGTTCTTCGTTAATTGTTGCTGCAGTAGGTTTTTTTGTTCTCTAAACCGAGTCTGAATGTGCTTGTGGAAATGGATATTAAATGTTACATATCATTAGTATATAAGTTTTGGTGGTTCAATTACATTTGATAGGGTGACTTTGAGCTCAGATAATTGGTAAGAATTTGCTCTATTTATAATTAAACAAGGCATTTGGTTACTTGTATTTTTCTTTTTGTACCTGGTATGCAAGTATAAAAAAGTAAGCTACATGGTGTTTTCATAGCAGATTGGTGAGAATGCTAGTGGAACTCATGTGTAGAGTGTACCCAGTGAGACTAAACTTCTTTTAAAGAAATTATCATATGATGCCCATGAGCATGTTATAACTATTAGGCTAATTTTTTGGGGTTTTAGTTAAAAGTAATATAAACGTTTTGCTTATTCACTTCTTGATAGGATTTTGATATTTCACTTAGGTTTTCTAATTTGTAGTAGGTTTTATTGTTCTTGTTTTGAATTTCGCCAAAATTTGGGCTGTAATAATGTCAGATTACAATGCGAGTAGAGCAAGGTGATGATGGTAAGTTTAGGATTTTCTTTTTTCTTTTTGGAAACTTAATGATGTTAAGTAGTAAAATCTAATTGATTTGTTCTGACTAAGTACGACGTGAAGTGTAACACCCAAAATTATATATATTACTAATTTGCAACTTAAATATGCATAATGGTTTGTAACTTATGCTTTTTAAGTTGTACCTTACTTTGTCTTTTTTTTTTTTACTTTTAACATTAATAGTTTTCATCTTTTACATTTAAATCTAACACTTTTTTTTATTTTCAACTTTGATATCATATATTTTTCATCTTTTACATATTTTTTTGTTTTACGTCTCGGTTTTAAATTTCCAAGTTAGCATGCTGCAATATAAGTTTGTGGTTCAATGTTTTTATCAAATTTTTCCCGTTTAACGGCCGAATTTTGTTTTACGTTTTTGTCTAATTTTTGCACATTAACACGCAACAAGTGTGCATGGTTCAACGTGTTTATGTCTACTTTTTGTATGATTATATTTTTTTGTTTTTATTTCGTTTGTTTTACGATCTTTTATGGTGTTGGTGGTCGCTAATAATGGTAGGCATTAATGCTATTTTATGTGTTTTTACACCCCGACGCAACGCGGCAGTTTAATTCTAGTTTCATATTAATGTGTAAAAGGAAAATAGAAAGAAGTTTTCGATTGAAATAAAAGGCAAGAGACTAAAAATTGGTTGGTAAAACATAACCCTAATGTATTGACTATAAAAGGAAAGGGAGCCACTCTTTCTCATTCCTTGCACTCCAAGCATTTCAATAAGTAGTTTAGAGATAGAAAGCTATAGCTTAGAGAGAGAAAGTTAAAGAACAAGTATAAACGTATGGATTTCTCATACTTTTTCATATACCCAAGGTAGATCTAGGCTTGAACGATGATTATGACATGTTTAAATTAATAAAGTTTGAAACATTACATGTGCATGTGTGTAGATATCGAGTTTTATCCTCACAGTTCTAGGGTTTACTTGAAAGCTTTGAAAGATGAGTTCTAGATCCTTTTATTTAAATGTATTTGTCTTACTTTTGGGGCTAATATGCATACTAAACAATGTATTTTTATCAAAATCAACGGTTTTACACGTAAAGGTCACATTTTTACACTTGGTTATGATGTTTTGACTTAAATGATGATGAAACTATGTGCATGCCATGTTTAGCAGTGAACTCTAGCTTGATGAGATCTAGATATTTTGTTACAAACATGATTTAGTCATGAATGGAATAGAAATGCCAAGTAGGAAATCGAACACTAGGGTTTGAACACTTGCATTGGTATTGTTACCCTCATTAGAATTTGCCTTGGCAAAAATATCTCAAATCACCCGCGTTGATCTTTAATTCAATCGCATTGATCCTTTGTTAATCCGCATTGACCTATAACTCATGCGCATCGAACACTTTTATCCGCATTGACTGCTACCCGCATTGATAGTTTACTCATTTGCATTGACTGTTACCCGCATTGATTGTTACCCATAGTGACTATTACCCGCATTGAACCATTCATCTACATTAGCAAATACTTAAGTTTAGAAAATGGTCTTCCGCATTTAGTCTAGTCACCCACACAAGGTTACTATATCCGCATTAGGATTACATAGAATATTTTTACAAGAATTTCAACTCAGTGTTGACTAGGAGTTGGTTGTTATTTAATGTGACATTTTATTGTATGATTTCCTATATGCCTTATTTATATAAAAAGGTTACTTAATACGGATGTTATATGAAGAAATTAAAGATATCCTAAAATTATTATTGGATCAGGTTTGACTTAAGCAAGATTTTTCTATTGATCGGCAATTAATAAATGCGGAATCTAAGTTAACTGTCTACTAACAAACACATATAATACTTTGAATGTAAAATGAAACAAAAAGTTCTTTCAAAGTATTCACTTGATTAACATTACTGATTACACAATAGTAATAACGAATGATAAACATGTGGGCAAACAAGTTAACCTCAAAACTATACAAGTGTGAGATATTGTTGATACATATGTACCTAGATGTGGATCTTAATGTAATATGTCATGAATGTATTACACTTATGTAATGCTTGGGTGATTATTAAAATGAGAATGTTTGGTTGTCATTTATAATGTTTAATATTTCATTAATGAGTTGTGTATATTGACTTGATTATATAGGTTTGTGATTATTTTGAATTGATACACATAATGTTATAACAATGAATTCATTCAAACTTGGTTAAGTAAAGTTCACATGCGTCCGACTGGACCATGCGCCCCAACAGTGGTCATGCGTCCGAATGGCCATGCGACTGAGTGTCTATGCGCCTAAACAGTCCATACGCCTGAACAACTTCATGCGACTGACTCAGTCGCACGACTGAACACTCAGTCATGCGAATGGATCAACAGCATGGCTCAATCGCACGAGTGAACCATGCTAATGGTTCAGTCGCACGAATGAGCAACCCTAACCTATAAATACCACCTAATTCGTGGAAAAACGAAATACTTCAATTTACTTCGACTCTAGACGTACCCTAGCCGTCCAGAAACCTCCAAAAACCTGTTCCAAGTTCACAGATCGCACTAGATCGATTCTATATCGTTCTTAACGTTTAGATTCAATTGATAATTGATTCGACGTGCGTTCTCACTGATTGGATCACCAATCAAATAGGATTCCGCACTATTTGAGTTGGTATACACGTTAATCAGTTAGTATTTCATGCAATACACGATCCTAACAAGTGGTATCAGAGCTTTGGCTCTTGATTACGTGTGATTCAATCATTTTTGATACAAAAGTTGTGTTTTTTCACTAAAAACGCAATCTTTTCGTGTCAAACGGTGTCTTGGACGTCTCCTGCTCATAAAGTTTTGGATTTTCTGACATACGACGATTAGGGTTGGTGAAAACTCGGGTTTTTACGGCCAAAACACCTTAAACCTAGAAATTTTCGAAATCCAGCAGCTTCAGTCGCACGGTTGACTCAATCGCACGACTGGACTCATTCGCATCCTTCAGACGTACGATTGGACTCATTCGTACCTTCATTCGTACGACTAAGCAGACAGTTCGCATTGTTCAACCGCATCAGTTCATTCGCACGACTGGACCAATCGCATTAGTTCAGCCGCACGATTGAACCATTCGCATTGTTCAATCGCACGAATAGCCCAATCGCACAGCTCCATTCACACTAGTAAAACTGTTTGTTTAAGAGGCTAAAGTTAATCGAAATGGAGGACCAGTATTCAGCGTTTACAGCCGGGAAGGACTCATGTATTCAGAACTTACTGCTACTGGAGAGTGAAGTGGGGAATCACAATAAACCCCCTAAGCTTATAATATTAGATGAATTCCCACACTGGAAACAACGTTTTGAGATCTACTTAAATGGAGTAGATCCTAATATGTAGGAAGCAATTGAGACGGGGTACAGTATGCCAGTAGGTGCTGATGGGGTTAAACTTACATTAGGTGGCATGACTGATGCACAGAAAGTCAAATATAATGCTGAAAAGAGAGTGTATGCATTGCTAACTCAGTCTATTCCTAAGGATATTTTCCATCAATTTTCTGAGAACAAGCAAGCCAAGAAGTTATGGGATGAGCTGGAGAAAAGGTATGACGGGAATGCGTCATTGAAGGCTATTAAAGCTAAAGAGTTGAAGAAAGAGTTTGACAATTTTTCATCGATGGGTAATGAGAGTTTGGATGATGTCATTGATAGATCTACCATTTGATGAGCGAGCTGCATACGCATGGTGTCACAACGACCATGGAAGACAAGGTGTCGAATTTTGCAGACGGGTTGCCAGAAAATTGGGCTTCTTTTGTTTCAAATCTGAGACAAAATGGATTGTTAGCGAGGTTGGACATCAATGATTTCATTCTAAAGCTGCGAGAAGAAGCACTAAGGATGAAGTACTGAGCTCAAAAGTCTTCGTATACTCAGAATCCAGCTCTGTACAATGCAACTCCACAAGTCAAGAAGTTTGGAGCACCACTTCAGACCGCCTTTGTGTCAAGCTCATCTGGTCCTTCACAAGCCTCTACTTCAGGGTCAGAAACGTCAGGGTCTTCTAATACCCAATACATTGCATCTGAAGCAAACGCTACAAGACTGAAGACCGAGATCTCGGAAATGTGACGGTAGAAGTAGCAAGAGAGCACATGGATCTCTTAGCAGCAGTAGTCCACTCCTATGATGGACTTGTTGCTGGGAAAATTGGAAACTGCCATCTGGCAGACGAGGACTACGAGCAGGTAGATGAGACAGAGTTGGAGAGGATGGATATAATGTGGGCCTTAGCAAGTGCTGTCCGGAGAGCTAAGAAGTTTGTGAAGAAGACCGGACAAAACTTGGTTGCTACTAAGGACACTACTTTTGGTTTTGACAAGAGCAAGGTGACCTGTTTCAACTGTGGAGAAAAGGGGCACTTCAAACGAGAGTGTGTGAAGCCCAAGAAAACTGGAAACGGGAATCCATTCTCATCCTTCACTCGTCAAGATAAGCCAACTAGCAGTCCTACTTCATCAAGCAAGGATTCAAAAGCATTGACTGCTCATGATGATGAGGGACAGGACTGGAGTTTTCGGTTTGTCTCTCCGGGAGAATCCAATATTGCTAGTATGGAAGACTTAGATGATGACTCCGCGAGTGAAGGAGATATTGCAGTGGAACTCGCGATGTCAAACATTGAAGAGACTGCTACTGAGGTCAACTACAAGCCTGAAGAAGGGACAACTACAACAAAGACAGAATCACCAGAACCAGAAACATCAAATGCTGCTTTAATGGCTGATTCATCAGAACCTCCTCAGGTAAGTACTACTGACCAACTTTTCAAAAATCATGCTTGTTTTGATTGTAATAAATTTAGGGAAAACATAGATCTGAAATTTGCTAGGTTATTAGATCATAATGATAGCTTAGTAAAGGATTTGCAACTGTGCACTGAGGCAAACAGAGTTTTAAAACAAAATGAGCATAGTTACAAAGAAAAGATAGACCTTTTAAATAAACAGCTTAGGAAAACATAAGTAGTAGCCTTTAACCAAGCAAATGACATTAGGTACTATCTTAACTCCCTAGAAGACAATAAGAAACAAAAAGCAGTTTTAGAAGTAGAAGTCAATTCATTAAAGCAAAAACTGCACAGTTGGACAAGTTCATCTCATATTGTCCAACACTTAGTGAGAGAACGTAACAATGGGGAGGGTTTGGGATATAAAGTGGTTCCACCACCACCTGAGACCTTGATGAACACTAAGAGTAAACCAATAAATAATAATCCAATCAAGGATCATGTGGTGTCTACTCCTCTTGTAAGTGATCCAGATTCCTCATGTACTTCAAATGAATCTGAAACAAAACAAAAGGAGGCCACTTCAAAGGCAAAAGGTAAAATGCCTTGTGTTAATCTGGAAAAAGAGTTTGATAAGGTTAAATAAAGTCAGGGTCAAACAAAGTCAAATCAGAACCTAAAAAGATATTAATGTTAACCAATCACGAGTTTCATGTCAAAGTCCAGTTAACCAAAATGGAAAAGATGTTAAGAATGTTAAAACAATTAAGTTAGTTAAACAAGATAAAACATCAAAAGAAGTAGAGTCAAAGCCCAAACATAATGATGTCACTAGGGTGTCACACACGTCTCCACATAGACTGTTTAATCATAAAGTTGATAGCAGGTCATGCTACAACTGTGGAGAGTGTGGACACATTGCTTCTTACTGTCCTTACTATCAGACACCTAGGAAGAAAGTTGAACTTCAGGAATCAAAACCTAGGTCTTCTAAGAGGAGCTCATTGACTCCACCTAGAAGAACTAGTGAACCCAAAGTTCAACCCATAGCCAGTCGTCTGTTTATCACAAACAAGCCTTACACAAATCTGGCTTATGGAAAGAAAAATCAGCCTCTGTGTCTGATAATGAGGACAAGAAGTCACCTGAGCTACCCTCACCTTCTAAGGTCAATGGGTTGAATTCATGATGTGTGATGCCTCTGGAAACCCAAGCCAGTAAAGGCTTGGGTTCCTAACCTGAACTAACGGTTTTAAATTGAATGTGCAGGGTGTTCGCTACAGTGCTGAAACCAACACGTGGATTGTAGATAGCGGAGCATCCAGGCACATGACAGGAAACAGGGCACTCTTATCAAACGTCAAAAAATAAAAGGAGGGCATGTTTCTTTTGCTGGTAACAAAGGAGGTTATATCACAGCTCAAGGGGAAGTGGGAAATCAGAAAGTTAAGTTTGATAAAGTGAACTACGTTCAACAACTTCAAAACAACTTACTTTCTGTTTCCCAAATATGTGACAAAGGATTTAAGGTTGTATTCGACAACAAGAAGTGTTATGTCCTGAAAAGGACTATGTGATTCCGGAGGACCAAGTTTTGATGACAGCTTCAAGATATAAAGATCTTTATGTTTTGGATCTCTCAACGGCTTCCACAACGGATCATGAAGTTCAGTGCTTCTTATCAAAAGCTACTGAGAAGGACTCCATCTCCTGGCATAGGAGAATGGGACACATAATCAACGGAAGATGAATCACTTGATCCAGAATGATCTAGTGAGAGGAGTTAACGTCAAAAATTTCCAACTTCTGGATTTCTGTGTAGCATGCAAGAAAGGCAAACAGACGAAGAAGTCTCATAAGGAAAAGAAGTTCATTCTATCGAGCTTCCTCTTGAACTTCTTCACATGGATCTGTTTGGTCCAGTCAGTACAAAAAGCATTGCAGGTGACTTGTACTGCTATGTGGTTACTGATGACTACTCAAGATTCTCTTGGGTAATGTTTCTGAAGTCCAAATCAGAAACATTTGAGTCTTTCAAGGAATTAGTAACTACACTGGAATCTCTCTACAAGCTGAAGGTAAGACAGGTACGCTCAGACAACGGGACCGAGTTCAAGAATCAGTGGAGAGGCTTACTGCAAGGAAAAGGGAATTGTGCACCAGTTCACTTCTGCCTACACGCCTCAGATGAATGGCGTTGCTGAGAGAAAGAATCACAGCTTGATAGAGACAGCACGGACAATGCTAGCAGACTCGAAACTGCCTATCCAATTCTGGAATGAGGCAGTGGCAAATGCGTGTTACACATTAAATCGAGTTCTGGTAGTCAAACGCCATGGCAAGACATGTTACGAGTTACTACAACGACGTAAACCTAATCTAGAGTATCTCGAACCATTTGGCGCACCGTGCACCCTACTGAAGAAGACTCAAGAAGGAAAATTCAGCGAGAAGGCTGAAGAAGGTATCTTCCTAGGATACAACATACCGAACAAGAGAGTTTACAACAACTCAACGGGTTTAGTAGAAGTGTGGTGTAATGTTGATGTTCAGAGATACACCACACCACCTACTGGAAAAGGACCCGCTTTCTTTTTCGACTATGATGGATTCTTCAAGTCCTTCAACATACCTATCTCCACTTCTGACAAGGAGTTAGCAACAAGAATGATGTATGATGTCTTGAACTCACCGTCACTAGATTCAGCATCATCTGGTTCACAAGGTGACTCATCTCACTGCTCAGGGGGAGCACTCGAAGCAAGTGACTCCTCCTCAGAAGATGAAGCTGAGGAAAATGACCAGAACAATCAGGAGGGACAGGTTCAAATTCCTGCAAGTCCACAAGCATCTAACAGTGATGCCTCTTCGACTTCGGAACCTCAAACTCCTACTACCTCAGATACAGAACCAAATGTTCATAATCTTGACTCTGAGGTAGTTGTTCCCACCACTCCAGGATCACGTCTAAATGTCTATCATCCCCTAGACAATGTCATTGGGGATGTCAGATCAGGAGTGCAGACCAGAAATCAGCTGTACTCAGCCGATTATGCCTCGGTAATGGAAAAAGGATACATTCACGATGGTGCTATCGTTGTTTTGTCTCGCAGGTTGAGCCAAAATACGTCAGTGAAGCACTGAATGATGAGGCATGGGTGAGTGCTATGCAAAAGAACTTCTTCAGTTCAAGAAGTTAGGCGTGTGGACTCTGGTGGATAGACCTAAAGGTGCTAAGGTCATTGGCACCAAATGGGTTTTGAAATGCAAGAAGGATGACCAAGGCGTCATTATCAGGAACAAGGCTCGACTTGTAGTTCAAGGATTTCGACAAGTCGAGGGCATAGATTACAATGAAGTGTTTGCACCCGTGGCAAGAATGGAAGCCATCCGCATCTTCCTTGCCTATGCATCGTATATGAAGATTAAAGTTTATCAATTGGATGTGAAGAGTGCATTCCTTCATGGTGAAATCCGAGAGACAGTGTATGTCAGTCAACCCGAGGGATTTGAAGATCCTTATCATCGGGACAGAGTTTACAAACTCGACAAGGCTTTATACTGGCTTCATCAAGCTCCAAGGGCCTGGTATGAGAAACTCTCAACTCACCTTGTGAAACATGGATTTCGCAGAGGTGTTATTGATTGCACACTGTTTATCAAAAGAAAGATGGTGATTTGCTGCTGGTTCAAATCTATGTTGATGATATCATCTTCGGATCAAAGAATGAAGAGTTATGTAAAGACTTTGAAGCAGTAATGAAGGCTGAATTTGAGATGAGTGCCATGGGAGAGATGAAATTCTTTCTCGGGTTACAGGTGGATCAGACACCAAAAGGAATTTTCCTACATCAGACCAAGTATGTAGGAGACATTCTCAGTCGGTTTGACATGGAGAATGCTTCTGCAGCTGGGACTCCACTTGCTACAAACCATGATATAGCACCCGATGAAAATGGAGATCTGGTCGATGCAACCATGTACCGAGGAATGATTGGATCTCTCATGTACCTCACTGCCTCAAGACCTGACATCATGTATGCTACATGTCTATGTTCTAGATATCAGGCTAAGCCAAAGGTTAACCATCTGATTGGGGTCAAAAGGATATTTCGGTATTTGAAGGGTACTCCCACACTTGGGTTGTGGTATCCTCATGATGATGATTTTGAGCTCACGGCGTATAGTGACTCGGATTACGGTGGCTGCAAGATGAATTACAAGTCTACATCAGCAGGGTGTCAATTCTTTGGGAGGAGATTAGTGACATGGCAGTGTAAGAAGCAGACCTCGGTTGCATTGTCAACCTGTGAAGCCGAATACGTTGCTGCTGCAAGTTGCTGTTCACAAATCATTTGGATTCAACAGCAAATGCGGGACTACGGTTTAAATTTCTCTTCTACTCCTATTTTTGTTGATAACTCTGCTGCAATTGCAGTAACTAAAAATCAAGTACAACATCCTAAGACCAAACACATCGGCATAAAATATCATTTTATACGTGACTGTCTTGAAAAGAATTTAATCGATGTGGTAAAAATAAACACTGATTTTCAACGCGCTGACCTTTATACAAAGGCTTTTGACAAACCACGTTTTCTATATTTGTTAGAGGTCAATGACGTTAAAAAGAAAAGTGATGTCATTCAGATGATGACCATGTGTAGTCCGATGCATTTAGTCTAATTTTTATTTTTCTTTTTATTTCCTTTATTTATTCTATTTTCTGTTTAAATTAAATATATGTTATTTATCTGTCTATTAAAATCCTAAAAAACGTAAATCGGTTACGGTTTTAGAATTTTAAAGGGAGAATAGGTCAGCCAGTAACATTAAAAAAAACGAGGGAGAAGGATAGGCTAGCTGATAGAGAGTAGATCATATTTGTGATACCGATTCAAATACCTTGGAAAATGATAGTACACAGGAACAAATCAAGTGGGACTTTAAAAGTTTAAATTAGTTAAGATGCAAATTCAAAGTAAAAGTCTGTGTAGTCTGAGCAATATAAAAGGAAAAATGATAGAAACACTGGTAACTACTAAGGTAACACAACGAAAGTAGACCTAGAGGTTGCTAGACCACAGATGATTTATCGGTAGATTCAACACAATAGATGATTAGACCTGATTGGTGATCTCAAGATCAAACCAAGTTGTTCATACTGACTGTGGGTTCCCATCTTATCACTGGTTAACACAATCAACAACATTCCAATAAGGGGTGACGAGCAAATAAACGCCACAAATGTGAGCGGACAACCAAAATTAGAGCAAAGCACGAAGAAAAAAATGAAAAGCAAACGCTATCAACTAATAACTTATGTTGTTGGTGCGTTATGTGCAAAAAAAAAAATAAAGATGCTCTAACAAGAAGATAGGTTGTGTGCCTCTCTGCTGTGCGATGGCACTGACCTGAGGATAAGCATAACCTAGATATTCTAGAATTCATTATTGTTTGCCGCCTCTCTGCTGTGTGATGGCACTGACCTGAGGATTAGCTTCTCTTTGAAAGCTCTAAGAATAGTCTCTTCTTGTCAAAATACCCGTAGACCGCTCAAAAGCTCCTGAGGAATGTTGATTACCACATAAGCGTGGGATCCACAAATGTTGGTTGAAATAATTAAACCTTAAACTATCACCAATCTGTGTCAAAAGTCTGTGTATGGATTTAGGAGGACCAACATACTAACAATCATCGTGGCTACAATTCTTGAAAGTCCAAATCAATGTGGGGATCAAATAGTACCAGTATGATTTCCTAAATTTGCTAACGACTCTGGATGAACAACAAGAAGTGAGCATCAAAAGTTTTTGATAACATGTCCCAAATGATTTGACTTGCCTGTATGATTCCAAATTGAATCGGTCCAGTTATGGTCAAAATAAATTGAAGCTGCCTATTCCGGAACCGAATCCAGTAGATTTCTATCTTAGGATTTACACCTCACAAAAAGTCAAAAACAAGTTTATTTTTGTACTTCAGTTTAAGTATTTTATTTTATTTAAATTTTAGTCAATTCAGTTTGTTTAATATCGTACTACATCATGGAATTAAGAAAGGAGTTAGGTGACCACATGTATTTTCAAAAGGTAAATGGGTCACGTCTGAGGTGACAAAATGTTTAAAAGGATCATGTCTGAGGTGATCAAAAGTTTTTCAAGTTAAAATGATCATGTCTGAGATGATCAAATGTTCATAATGTTAATCAACAGTTTAAAAGGGTTTAAAAGTCAAATGGTCATAAAGGCAGAAAATTTCATGAGTATGACCCATTCGCACGACTGGACCATGAGTATGGCCCAATCGTACGAATGGACCATACTCATGCCATTTTGTAGCCGAATGGACATGAGTATGGACCATTCAACCGAATGGCTTATACAAATGACCCAGTCGGCCGATTGAGAGTGAGCGAATGAACAAGTCGCACGACTGAACTCTAGTCGGACGACTGAAGGTGGGCGACTGATCCAATCGCACGACTGAGGTCCATTCGCCTGAATGAAATGAGCGTATGAGTCCAGTCGTACGATTGAATTCAGGTTCAGTATAAATAGAGGGGGAGTCGGTCGCAGAGACTCATCACTCCCAAATTTGCCCTAATTCGCACGACTTAGTGTTACTCTGCAAAATTTTCGTTTGATCACTATAAATCATTGATTGTTGTGTACTGACTATCTGCACTGATTATACAGGTATATTGCGGTGCAAATCCATCAGTATCTCACTCAATTTGAGTCCAAAGCTGGACAATCGGACCTATCCGAAAACTAAAACATGTTTGGACTGATAATCTAACGAAACTAAGTAAAATAATGAAATCAAAGTCGTTAGGTGTTAAATTAAATGATTGCGAGTCTAATGAACCAGAACACGATGTCTAATCTTAAAAATTGGTCAAAAATTGAATTTGAATTGAACAGCCAGAAGGTCATGCGAATGGACAGGTTGATGAACTTTAGTCGCACGAATGAGGTGTGCGAATAGCTAAACCGCACAACTGAACCATGCGTATGAGTTCAGTCGCACGACTGGTGTAAACGCATGAGTTTATAAACATATGAGCCTAGTCGCACACTCAGTCGTACGTATGAGATCATTCGCACGACTGGATCTCAGTCGCACTGCTCATTCGCACGACTGGATCTCAGTCGCACTGCTCATTCGCACGACTTAATCTCAGTCATACAATCTCATTCGCATGACAGAAAAGAATATTTTTAAGTTCAAGTGATTCAAGATATTATTAACCAACGGATACTAATGTTTATATTAATTGTGTAACAGATGGCGAGTCGCTGGACTATGAGCACTAAGCACAACATTTATGCTCATCTGGATCTGACATCCAGAAATGCTTCAGACTTTCTGGCATTATCACATTTCTGAGAATCTGGATCTGACATCGCTCATGCTATATCTGCTCCGTGTACACCGTATCGCTCCATTCAGCAGGCCTTCTGGGAAGGCGCAGTTGTTGATAGATCTTCTGAGCCTCATCGTATCAGGAGTACCATTTTTGGAGAGGCCATTGAGATCAGGGAGGATGATCTCAGGACGGTGCTGCAGTTCGGGGACGACACTGACTGTCCCACCAGACTACATCCCCTTACTGTCCCAGGATGTTTCTTGCGAGCTAAGTACTCTGGGGACATCAACGCAGGGGTGCTCAACAAGAGCAACCTGTGCCCCCAGTTCAAGTACCTCGCACATGTGCCGCTAAAGTGCATAGCATCTAGGAAGGGAGGATTTGATGAGCTATCAGATCAGATCCAAAACGCATATGCAACGTTGGTGCTGAACCACCCGTTTAGCTTCTCCAGGATGATCTTCACCTACTTGGTGGAGAACATTGAGGGGAAAGGGAAGGAGGGCATCTGCATGTACCCTCGATTTATGCAGATGATTATTGACCAGAAGATCCCTTCCTTGCCAAAGGAGAAGGATGATGCCGTGGTGCTTGAGGTGATGGATGATACCACCTTAGGCAGGATGAAGGTGTACAGGGGGAAGCAGGTGAAACCCCCTGTCAGGCGACTGTTTGGGCATTTGGCCCGTGAGGATTATGTGGCGCCAGCTCGGAGGAAGTGGTGCCACGATGACAGTGACTCGGACGTTGAGCAGATTGCTCTACCCTCCGATGACTCCGACGGTGATGATCATGATGCTGATCAGGGAGGGGATGTTCAGGGTGGACCTGAACTAGCTCCTATTCACCCTGACTTCCAGATGGAGGAGGAGGAGGAGTCAGATGAAGAACCTCTGGCGCGAATGGTGGGGAGTCGGGTTGTAGCCACGGAGAGAGGTATTAGGGCGGTTGGTGGACGCCATGGGGATTCTGGGGATGTTGCAGTTGTTGATACAGATCCATTATATACCCCGGACCCACCCAGCAGCCAAGGGGGAGCATCCTCCTCAAAGGGAACGAGGAAAAAGAGGATGGCTCAGCCTCATGGAATGAAGAGTAAGAGAAGGAGATTTACCTTGATCACCACCACAGCCACCACCACAGCGACCACCACCACTACCACACCCTCTACCACTGTCACCACACCACCCACCACTACATACATCCCATCTACCACCATATCCACCACACCCACTCCACCACCACTTTCATCCAGACCAACCCCGATCTTCACCACTGCCACCACCACCACCACTACTAGCCACCAAGCTGGCCCATCATCACATCCCACCCATCCATCTGGATCACCTTTACCTCCCAGTGGGGTAGAGGAACAGCTCTCAGCATTGAACCGTATGGTGCTGAGGCTGCTGGCAGCCGATGACGAGAAGACATCTCAGATTCGTCAGTTGGTAGATCTTACAGCTGCATAATCTCAGCAGATTTCTCAGCAGGCTCAGCTGATTGAGCAGCAGGCACAGTAGATGGCTGCTCAGAGCCAAGAGATTGCACAACTCCAGGAGCATAAAGTCCTATCAGCAAAGAAGATAGAGGAGTTGGAGGATGCCAAAAAGACTATCTTGCTCAAGCTTAAAGGAACTAAGGAGGAGCCTCTGAAGATAAAGGAAAGAGATGGTGATGACGATGGTGATGACGATGATGAGGATGAGGATGAGGATGAAGATGAAGATAGTGATGATGATGAGGCAAATGATGAAGAAAAGACAAAGGAAAGGCATAATGATGATGATGATGAAGGAGGAGATGCAGCTGCATCTGCCTCAACTCAGGGTCAAGAAAGACGTTCGAAGAGAAATCAAGACCAACGAGCCTCGTCGTCTGCCTCACCTACTGATGAGCCTGCGATTCAGGATAAAAGTAATGATTAGACGTTTATGTATTTGATAGCTTTTGTACTTGAATCATGTATTAAACTTATGTACTTAATGTTTATATAATGTTAATGTGTTTCTGTTTTGATTATTAACTAACATTTGATGTGTTACATGTCTAAATCAAGCAGATTTAAACTTTCAAAGGGACGAATACGATGTTGCTCCCCTTCAGCAGGTCAAGACTCAACTAACCATGATTTGCAAGGGATCGTCAGGAGATCAGTGAGTTACACCCCTGAAGAGGGGGAAATAATTCATGATCTTACAAATGAGCAACTGGCCGAAATGTTCAAGCTGAATCCTGATGAGATTATCAAGGATGCTCCAACCTTTGAATCAACCAGTGACGACGAGCTTAACGACATTGATGAGATAGAGATCGAAGATGTCACTGCAGAGCATTATCCAGAGTATGCTGACCAGGAAGGAAATGTGATTCCCAACCTGGGTGATTCGCTGGTCAGTGAAACATTTGAGATACTGGATAAGATGGAGCAAGAGTCCGAGAAGAGTGAGGAACAAGCCCAAGCCTCAGACGCCGATGTTAACATCAGAAAGGCAGAATGGGCTGCATGCTTTGAGGAGATCCGAGCCCAACGCGCTGTTCCTAAACCTAATGTCTACACCAAGCTCTACAAAGTGAAGAAATATCACAAGGTGTCAGGCAAGATTATCGCGTGGGCCCATTTTGAGGATCTTAACGTGTACGCGATAAAGAGAGAGAAGGGTATTGAGTACTTTAGATTCCCACATGATCTAAAGACTCTACCTGGTTTTGAGCTCAACCAGCTGGCCAGACTAAAGCTGCTATATGCTGACCCGAGAAAGATGTCAGGCTGGTTTGAGGCTGTGTTAAAGAAAGAGTACCATACCAGATGGGTCAACTTCAAACCTCAATAACCTACGAGGTATATCCAAAGGTCTGAGGTTGATTCCATAACTGGAAAGCCTAGAATAGTGCTGAAGTGGAGTCCTCCGCGCACCATGTCCAAGATCCCACTACGGGAAATGCCACAGGACTTCACTCCACACTTCAAATGGTGGTACTATGATTGGAGGACAGGAGAGGCAGTCATAGTCTTAAACAAAGAAGGAAAAATGGATACTATCAGGGTATTTGACCCAATGTGGCTTACTAACTTGTCTGCAAATGATGTCTACACATTATACAAGTGGCCACTATTCTATGACTCTCAAGATATTGTACAAGCTCTACAGTTCCAGAACGTTATAAGACTCTGCTTTGCATTTGAGATACACGCAGGAGTCACAAAAGAAGAGAAGTACAAAAAGTATGAGGAGGTAATGAAGAAGAAAGACATTAGATAGATCTAGGTCCAAGGGAGAGTTTGTTGATACATATGTACCAATATGTGGATCTTAATGTAATATGTCATGAATGTCTTACACTTATGTAATGCTTGGGTGATTAATGAAATGAGAATGTTTGGTTATGATTTATAATGTTTAATATTTCATTAATGAGTTGTGTATATTGACTTGATTATATAGGTTTGTGATTGTTTGAATTGATACACATAATGTTATAACAATGAATTCATTCAAACTTGGTTAAGTAAAGTTCACATGCGTCCGACTGGACCATGCGCCCCAACAGTGGTCATGCGTCTGAATGGCCATGCGACTGAGTGTCTATGCGCCTAAACAGTCCATACGCCTGAACAACTTCATGCGACTGACTTAGTCGCACGACTGAACACTCAGTCGTGCGAATGGATCAACCGCATGGCTCAACCGCACGAATGAACCATGTTAATGGTTCAGTCACACGAATGAGCAACCCTAACCTATAAATGCCACCTAATTCGTGGAAAAACGAAACACTTCAATTTACTTCGACTCCAGACGTACCCTAGCCGTCCAAAAACCTCCAAGAACCTGTTCCAAGTTCACATATCGCACTAGATCGATTCTATATCGTTCTTAACGTTTAGATTCAATTGATAATTGATTCGACGTGCGTTCTCACTAATTGGATCGCCAATCAAATAGGATTCCTCACTATTTGAGTTGGTATACACGTTAATCAGTTAGTATTTCGTGTAATACATGATCCTAACAGATATTTATACTACGAAAGCTAAACATTAGAATGAATCATGATCATTTATTCTAGATTTATGATCAATGGCATGTTTCAGCCATTGATCTAAACAGTATGGCATACCACGAATGTGCATTACTATTGGTAACAAAATATGTACAACATCAGATAGAAATCGATAATCCAAAAAATCAGTAATGTAAAGGAATGTTGTCACCACTACTCTTCGGTACTGACAAACTTGTCTAATGCAACCATGAATCAATAGTTCTATGCTTAAGTATTTCAGCATATGGAGATCAGCACAGAACTTGAAGTTTTAGTAGCTTATCCTTTTTATGATCCAACAAGTGTGCTTTGAGAACTTTGAGAAAGATTGCTTGAGACGATAAGAATGAAGGGGTGATTTGAAGTAGAAGGAGAAAGGTCAAATTTATAGTTAACAGATAATATAGACTAATAGAAATTTAAAAATGTTATTGTTGTAAAATTGTAAATCCAATGGTTTCGTGATGTTGAAAAAGTCTTTTCGGGTGAAAGTACGGTGCCACTACCTATCGGAGATGAAAGTGGAATCTACTGGATCTTTTTAATTTTATGTGCTGAAGTGCACTTATCTGCTGAGAATCAAGACTCGGTAGATACACTTGACTTTATTAAGGAAAAAAAGTTTTTTAGAAGTAAAATTTCACTACAGTTTGAAATAGATTCAATTATTCAAAATTCATTATTCCAATATCAGATATAAGATATTTAAATTTGGTTCCATCAAATTCTTTTGTAGAAAGATCTGCATATTATTCATTTGTATGAACTTTGACTAGTTTAATAATCTTTTTCTCTTCATAGTCATGAATGAAAGATACCTGATATCAATGTGCTTTTGTCTTTGAGTGCTGAACAGGATTATTGGTGATTGAGAAGGCATTGTTGTTGTCAATGTGAATGGGTGTGTTCGTGAAGATTACTTCATAATCTCTGAGTTGATTTTGTATCCACAACACCTGAGCATAACAACTAGAGGCAACAATGTCTTCTACTTTAGCAGTTGATGTAGACATCCAGGTTTGTTTTTTTGCGTTGCCTTGAGACTAACCTTCTCCTTAGAAATTGACAGAGGTAGATTTCTTGTTGATATTACATCTTTCGTAGTCACTATCAGTGTATCCATAGAGATTGAAGTCAACACTCTTAGGGTACCAAAGTCCTAATTTAGGTTCTCCTTTAAGATACTTTAGTTTTCTCTTGGCTGCAATTATATATGACACCTTTGGAGCTACTTGATATCTTGAACACAAACATGTGGCAAACATAATATCTGGTCTACTTGCTATGAGATACATGAGAGATTCTATGATGGATCGATACTGCTGCTGATCAACTGCTTCCCCCTCAAGATCAGGAGTTAAGGACATATGTTATTTCTATTGGTATTTTAGTAGCTAAGCATCAATGGTTTTTAATCTCACCAAGATGATAGAGCATACTTATGTTGATTTATAAAAAATCCGTTAGAGTTTGCTTTACTTGTAACCCTAGAAAGAAAGTGAGTTCTCCCACCCGGGTTTGACTACCCCCACCCGGGTTAATTACCCTAACTTTGACTGGAGGTCTAAATGGGTGCATTATTAGCCTGTTCACCCATGTGCTTACGGTATGCACAGGTAGGGGCAATCTATTACAGTTAAAGTCTAGCTTCGGTTCCGGTGCTTATACAATGTTGTAGAATTGTATGGTCGACAATCAAATCATGGAAATAATTATGACCCATTACATTGTTTACTATTACGTTAAACCTGTGAACTCACTAACTTTTTGTTGATACATTTTCATGCATTTTTCTAAGGAAAAAAGGTTTGCATTAGGATAGGCTTGCATGTGAATCATCGCTTCTCGGGTCATTCATGCTATTGGGACATTAATTCTAAGTTGTCTTGTTTTGAAAACAATTTACATTAGTTCTACTACTTCCGCAATTTAACTTTGAAACATTTATGTATTTTTAAAATTATTAGGAATGTCTGTTTTACCAAATCATGTAGTGATCGATCAATGACTGTGATTTCATGACGTTCATGCCCCGTGGAAAACTGCCATGGTTGGGGGTGTGACACATCAACACAAAAGGGTTTTTCTTATAGTTTGATTAAAACTCAAATGAGTTTTTCATTATTCTTTGATCAAATTGTTCTTTTAGTAGTTAGCACTTAACGATCTCACTCAAATGTAACTGAATTCACAAACAACAAAGCAGAAATTTTTATGCCTTTTGTAACCAAGATCCATAAACGACTAAATCAAATAAAAACCATATGGGAAGGTGGACTGAAATTGAATTATAACGCATTGAAATATAATTGTAATTAACAAATAAGAGCACTGACTTATAAGTGTATATGATGGAATTAAGAACGTTAGCGCTATTTTGGCAACGGTAGTCATCGTCTCCTATTATGGACTCACTAGAATGGAGTCCCCAGCTCTATTTTTCTTGTCTAAAAGTTTAAATAAAGGTGTATATTTTTTTTATAATGTAATGTTCAATATGTATTCCCCTTGTTAAAAAAAGATATGGTCATTGAAGATGAGTTAAAAGCAAAACTGATTCTTTGTCCATGCGAAGTAGTTTCCTATATTTACTATACCAATTATATATTAGAAATGAAACACAACACAAATCAACCCATTTGCAAGTAATAGGTCTGATAGCCACCTCTATTTAGCTTGAAAACTTTATTGAACCGGTCAAAACCACATATAAATAAAACTGCTTGATTGAACTAAAATAATTTTATTTTACCCATTTGACCTGTTAGAAATGGAACACAATCTGGATCAACTCATGTGAGACCTTAACATTTGGAAATCTAGAGGACGAATGAACTTTTTGAGCTAGAGAGGGTAACTCTTTTGATATGATCCATTCCCAATAGTAACTACAACCTGTGAAGCTTCACTAATTAGTGATATATAGTATCATTTGGGATATAATATGTGAAGCTTTATTAATTAGTTATATATAGTATCATTTGAGATATAATAAATTACCAATGACATAAATAATTTTGAAAAACATGTAAATTAGATAAACTTGATGTTGAAATGTTTTAGGTACTCAATAGTAAGCAGCAAAAAGTTGAGTAGCCCTAGGAAATAGGAACATATCATTAATATAATTCCTAGCTGTACCTTTTATAAAAACATTCAGCAATGAAATCCTCTTTATAAGCAGTAACAAAAAAAATATAAACTCAAAAATACAACCATCAATTCAGTAGTATTTATTATCATGATGAAGATCAATAATATAACATTATTTTACACAAGCACTACTCTTGGCAAAATATTTATTATCATATGTTTTAGAGTTTCGATTGCCAGTCTGGTTCTTTTCATCATAAAACAGATAATCATAACTGTAAGGTTTCATGTAAGGCTGATGCATCTAAAACATTCAAAGTCTCTCGTAACTGTAAGGTTTCATGTAAGGCTGATGCATCTAAAACATTCAAAGTCTCTCCTTCATGCATGCACTGAAGTGCAGAGTAGAAATGCTTTGGAAGTTTTACACCCTGCATCAGAATTATTCTAAGTGTAAAATCTTCCAAAGCCAAGACCAACATCTTCCGAAGCCAAAAGTGAAGTCTTCCAAAGCTTCAAAGACAAAGTCTTCCGAAGCCAAGAAGTGAAGACTGATTCCTTCCGAAGACTTTTGAAATATGCTTTATCTGATGTACTGTTCCATAAAGCTAGACCACTTTTCACTAACTCTGTTGACTCGCCAACTTTCACAAGTTGGTGAAAAGGTTCATGTCTGTGTTAACTGCACATTGAGGTCTTGAGTCTGTGCTTTATACTTTATTTACTTTATCCTTTTTGTAATATATTAGGATGTGAGCTATGGCATGTCATAGTCACTAGTCAAAAGGCATCTGCCTTTTGACTCTACATTTGATTTTGTTGTTGTCTAGATCATATGTTTCCAGCTGGCATCTAAGTATGGCCAGTTGTAGGATGTAGTATAAAGTATCTCAGGTCCTTGTATCTTTTCTTGTGCTTGGTAACACTTGCAAAGAACTTGAGAGCAATATACAACATTCTTGAAAACCAATACTTGTGTTGTTTGCTTCTTGTTCTGTCTCATATTTACTTATGTTCTAAGTATCAAACCATATAGTTACTAGTTCCCTATTTGACCTGTTAAGAGTTTTAAAACACTCTCCTCATTGTGTGTTGTGTTGTAAGTGATCATCCCTTAAACGGTTCTGCAATTGGTATCAGAGCATTCCAGGGTCTTTATTATAAGATCTCACCATCTTAAGATCCCTCACACACACAAAATACTTAACATCTCAAATGGCAGCTATCACTAAAGCTGATATGGAAACTGGAACCATGACAAAGTCCCCACTGATCACTCCTGAAGACTTTGATACTTGGTGTCAAAAATGGAAGGCTTTATCAAGTCACAAGACTCTAGGATATGGGAGTCTGTTGTCTTAGGACCTCACATACCAAGCACCCCTTCAGCTGCTGCTGGGGGTGGTATGATACCAAAGGTGCCAGCTGACTTTTCTAAAGAAGATAGGAAGAAGATTGACATAGATCAAAAAGCCATGACTGCACTCCAAACTGCTCTTCCAAACACCATATACAGGGGCTTCAAGAAGTGCAAAACTGCCAAGCAACTATGGGAGGCACTGAAGCTCATGTATGAGGGGTCCACTGAAGCCAAGGAACAATAAGGACCTCTTGAAGCAGTAGTTTGAGAACTTCACCTTCAAAACAGGTGAAACCATGACTCAACAATACTTCAGGTATGTTGAGATTGTGGATACTCTAATGGATGTTGGAGTAACTCTTGAAAACAGGGACATTGTAAGGAAGTTTATGTCCTCTCTTCCTAGACAATAGACACATTACTGTGTTCTTATCAAGAGAACTAAGAACCTTAAGACTCTCACTTTGACAGAGTTGTATGGTATTTTTAGTGGATACCAGATGGAGATGAACATGCAAAGTTCATCTGGTAACTCCAGCAATCAACAGAGTTCAGCCCTCCATGTGGTTGAAAGGGAAGGTAGAGAACCACAATATCATCTTATCTGCTACCCTGACAACTCACAAAAGGGTCCTTTCATCACCTTTCCGAAGACACCAAGAGAAAGCTACACTCAAGGAAGCCCATTCCAAGAGACAAGCTCTTTATATGCCTGTGTCTGCTGATGAAAGCACATGCAACTTTCTCTTCACCCTTAAAGATCTTGACTGTATCCATCCAGATGACCTGGAATACATGGAGATAGTTCAGCAAATGGCTCTCCTCATTCATAGAGCCAAGAAATTCTACAAGAGGACAGGGAGGAAGTTTCCAAACAATGTAGCCAGTGGAAAGTTTGGGCTAGATAAAAGCAAAGTAAAGTGTTACAACTGTAACCAGATGGGCCACTTTGCAAGGGAGTGTAAGGACCAAGGACAAATGGTTGCCAAACACAAGCCAGGCCAAACTACACTGAAAGAGCTCCCCAAAATGAGAAGCCAAAGCAGCAAGCTGCAGTTGCTGTTGAAGAATGAGGCTTTGACTGGAGCTTTCAGGTGGAAGATGCATCTCCAAACCAAGAACTTATGGCAGACCACGATGAAGCTAAGGTATTGGAACATCTTTGTAATCCTGAATGTATTGCTAAAGTTAACAGATACAGGTCCTACAACTTAGAGATGAGATCTGATCTTAAGTATTTAAATATATTAAAATCTGATTTCAAAAGAGCTGAAAATGATTATAAACTAAAGATACAAAACTTAGAGAAAACCATTTCAACTCTTAAACATGAACATACCAACTACAGGACTCAGATCAAAGATCTCATAACTAAGTTGACTTAATGCCAGGCTGAGCTTGTGATCAGCAAAGACAAGGCAAAAAAATGTGTTCTTGAAGAAGAGACCTTCAAGAACATAATATCTTCATCCTTGCATGCAAAAGTTTGTTTTCAAAATAAGCAGGGACTGGGATCTAGTGAGATAGCTCATCCACACAATCTTGTATGTAAGATCTCCTAGGTGTGGAACTTGTGAAGATGAGCTTCCTCTCATAGACCCCATGAGTGAAGAGGATGAATAGGAGATAGTGAAGGATGCCTCTGAGAAGAGTGAAGAAGAGCATTTTAAGAAAGGTCACTATTCCTCTGAGGAGAGTAAAAGAGTTGGGATGACCAAGTTAATAAGGAATAACTTGATTAGGAAGGCCAGGAGGAAGTCAAGGAAGGCTCAAAGGATCAAGGCCACCTTTAACTCTATGCAGAAACAAGTCTTTATATCTGCAGGTTTTGAGGTGGTTAAGGCTGAAGACACAAACTTGAGCTCTAGTAAAAGTATTTCTAGTTCATGTCCAAATCATCCCAGCATCAAGAAGAAGGCTGATCTGTTGTGTACCACTATTGCATAACCTGAACCATCCAGCTCCAAAGATAGTTCTCACCTTAAAAGATTGCCACAACATCTGTAAAGATGAAGATGGAAAAGGAAAGTGATCAAGTTCAGCCTTGTTCACAGAAGAAGACTCTTAGGAAGAAGAAAATGGACTGTGTCATGTGTGGGAGTATCTCTCATCTTGCTAAGGATGAGACCCTTGAGATTTTGAAGAATTTCATCTTAAAGATTGAGAATTAATATGATCACAAGGTCAAAATCATAAGATATGATCATAGATGACTTTACAAGGTTCACTTGGGTCTTCTTTCTTAGAACTAAGGATGAGACCCCTGAGATTCTAAAGAATTTCATCTTAAAGATTGAGAATCAATGTGATCACAAGGTCAAAACCATAAGACGTGATCAAGAAACTGAATTTAAGAACCAAATCCTTGATACATTTTATAATAAATAAGGTATTACAAGACAATATAGTGCTCCCAGGACTCCTTAGCAAAATGGCGTTGCTGAGAGGAGAACTGGACACTAATTAAAGCTGCAAGAAGCATGTTGTCTGACTCTAAACTGCCCATCACCTTCTGGGCAGAGGTAGTGAACACTGCTTACTATGTGCAAAATAGAGTTTTAGTAGTTAAGACACATGGTAAAACTCCTTATGAACTTTGGCACAAGAGAAAACCTTTTATTGGCTTTCTCTAGGTCATTTGGATGTCCTAGCACCATCTTCAATACCAAAGATCAAATTGCCAAGTTTGCTGAGAAATCAGATGATGGACATTTTATTGGATACTCTTCCCAAGTTAAGGCTTATAGAGTATACAATCATAGAACTAGAGTAGTTGAGGAGTCAGCCAATGTGACTTTCAATGAGCACACTCCTAGTGTGAAAGGTTATGGTCTTGATTGGCTATTTGATCTTGATCTAGTTACCAACTAGTTTAACTAATCTTGTGAGCATGTTTGAGGGTCTACAAATATATTATCAATAGGTGATCCTAATCCAAGATTTGAGCTAAGAAGACCATCAAGTTGTACTACTTCAGCTCCAGTTGTAACTAACCCTACAAATGGAGTTTCTATCAGCACAACAATGACAAATCCAGCTGATACTTCTGGGGTGCCTTCAAATTCCATCTTAGAGGCATAAAAGTCAGATGAAGGAGCTTCAAATGTAGGAAAAAATGGTGGTGGTGAAAGTGATCAAGAATTTCTTGATACTGACAACCACTCCATTGAAGACAACATTAATGATATCACACACTCATTGGATTAAGTCTCTCTTGATAAGTGTGCTGATGTGGTGGGTGAATCATCAATGCCAGATCTAAACTTCTCTTATTTAGATCTCTCCAAACAACTTGCTGTGATCCCTCAACTAAGGATCCACAAGTCTCATCCCACTACAAACATCATTGGAAATATTGAGACAGGGGTAAGAACAAGAGGACAAACCCATGATGCAAATGTCTGTCTTCACTCTTGTTTTCTATCCTAGATAGAGCCTAAGAAGATTGATGAGGCTTTAAAGGATGGAAGTTGGGTTGAAGCTATGCACGAGGAGCTACTTCAATTCAAAAGGCAAAAGGTTTGGAACTTATGTCCTCTTCCTCAAGGGAAGACTACCATAGGAACCAAATGGGTGTTCAAGAATAAAAAGGATGATAGAGGACTTGTCATCAAGAATAAGGCAAGACTAGTTGTTCAAGGATACACACAAAAAGCAGGAATTGACTACACAGATGTCTTTGCTCCTGTAGCAAGACTTGAAGCTGTTAGGATATTCCTAGATTTTGCTGCATCCAAGGATTTCAAGGTCTACCAACTTGATGTCAAGTGCGCTTTTCTCTATGGGTGATTGATGAAGATGTATATATCAGACAACCACCTGGGTTTGCAGATCCTGATCATCGTGATTATGTTTGCAGGCTTGATAAAGCTCTTTATGGGCTGCACCAAGCATTAAGGAAGTGGTATGAGACTCTATCTCAGTATCTCTGTCAGCATGGCTACAAAAGGGGTACTTTAGATGGAGCTCTCTTCATCAAAGAAGCATGGAGTGACTTAATGCATGTTTAAGTGTATGTAGATGACATTATCTTCGGGTCAACTAATCCAAAGCTCTGCAAAGACTTTGAGAAGCTGATGAAGGATAGATTTGAAATGTGTGCCATGGGGGAACTCAATTTCTTTCTAGGAATTCAAGTGAAGCAAGTTGAAAATGGCATCTTCATAAGTCAGTCAAAGTATGTACAGGACATACTTAAAAGATTCAACATGACTGATTGCAAGGTTGCTAAGACACCCATAGCCAGAAACCACTCCTTTGGACCTGATCTTGAGGGGGAGTGTGTGGATGAATATCTTTACAGGGCTATGATTGGGTCTCTTATGTACCTCACAGCTAGCAGGCCTGATATCATGTTTGCCACATGTATTTATGCAAGATATCAAGCCAACCCCAAGATGTCACACCTAATCACTCTCAAGAGGATTTTAAGATATCTCAAAGGTGCCTAAACACTTGGCCTTTGGTATCCAAAGAATTCTGACTTCAATCTGTATACCTATACAAATAGTGACTGTGGTGGCTGCAACATGACTGCAAAGTCTACATCAGGGGGATGCCAGTTTCTTTGTGGAAGGATAGTCTCTTGGCAATGCAAGAAACAATCCTGTGTGTCTGCATGAACTGCTGAAGCTGAATACATTGCTGCTGCAAGCTGCTGTGCTCAAGTGCTTTGGATTAGAATCAGATGCTGGACTATGGATTCAATTTCAAGAAGACTCCCATCCACATAGACAACAACAGTGCTATCTCTATTATAGAGAATCTTGTGCAGCACTCAAGGACAAAACACATCAATATCAGGTGTCATTTGATTAGAGATAACTTTGAAAAGGGATTAATCAAACTAGTCAAAGTTAACACAAATGAACAATATGCTGATCTATTCACCAAAGCTTTTGATGTGTAGAGATTTAATTATCTTGTATCAGCTATTGGGATGATTAACTTTGATTAGCTTTTATTAAAACATAATCATATTCTTTCTAAAATCTGTGTGTCCTAAGTTGTCTATTATATCACCTTCATAAGCGCTTGTTTACTATGAAAGAAAAATCTTTTTGAAAGACATTTCTTAGATTTTGGAAATTTTAATCTTTTTATTCTTCAGGAGATATGTATTTACTTTCGGAAGAAACTTATGTCTTAGAAAACAAATAACTACTTCAGTAGATTTACCTTCGGATGAAACTTTAGAAATATCTTCCGAAGCTTAAATTTGACTTGAGTACTTGTATGTTTTTCGAAAAACAATTTTCTTCCGAAAGCAAATTTCTCTCGGAAGTTTTATTCTCCTTAGAATAAAATCTCTAAGTATTAAATCTCTTCCGAAGCAAAATTTTCCAAACTTTTTGGAATATCTTTCGAAGTCATTTTGCTTTCGGAAGCTTTTTTATTAAAACTTCCGAAGCTAAATTACCTTCGGAAGCTTTCAAGAAAACTACATTTTTGGGTACTTTTTCAGAGGTGGGACCGACATCCAGATTTCAAAGTATCCTCTTTCATTAACTTTGTCTCAGATCCATTTCATATATATACCCAACGATTCCCCCCTCTTTCATTTTCTTCTTCATCTGAACTATTCCCAAAACCTAAATTCACCTACAAACCGCCTTTGTTCTTCATTTTCTTTGTCTTTAAGCTTTCCAAATGGCCAACCTTAACCACAAAAACAACCCTGATTTCTCCATACAACTTCATAGGTAGCACAATCAGGTTGCCCTGTTGAACTCTGAGAAAAGATCCAAGTTTCTTAGAGGTTTGTCAATTCTTGACTCTATCCAACTACTTCACCTCCCTTACCATTGATCCTCCTCTCTATGAGGATCAATTGTTACCTCCAGTTGAAAAGATAGATCCAAATTGGACATATTTTGCTCAGGAGCTTGAACACTTGGTCCAACTGCTGTTTCAAACTCATTCAATGAGGACTGATTGAATGAATGAGAAACATCATCATCATTTGTTTGCTGTGAAGTAGCGTTAATAGTTGCATGTTCCTTCAAGATGTTACTTCCATCAGCTTGGTGTTGTGCAGTATCACCTGATGAAGTTTGAGGGTCAACAGGTGAACCGCTGGTTGAAGCTTCACTATCCCTTGAGATAGTTATACTGTCAGATATGCAAATAGTAGGAGCTTGATTTGTTGCAGCTCTTGGAGAACTTGGAATAGGTCTGGGTAGCTCAAACAGTTGGTCTTCATCAGAATCACTTTGAGCACCTGTTCCAGCTGAAACATTCTCACAAGATGGTTTAAAATAGTTTGGAAACAATTCTAAATCAAAGATATGATCAGGGCCATTCTCTCTAACACAAGGAGTGTGCTCATTAACTATAATATTGAAAGATTACTCAAATTGTTGACTTTTAATGTTATAAACTCTATAAGCTTTAGAGTTAGAGGAATATCCAACAAAGATAGCATCATCCGACTTTTCAGCAAATTTTGCCAAATTGTCTTTTGTGTTAAGTATGGTACACCTGCTGCCAAAGGACCTTAGAAAGCCAACGAACGGTGGCATCTTGTTCCATAGCTCATAAGGGGTTTTTCCATGTGGCTTAACTACAAGAACTCTGTTATGCACATAGCATGCAATGCTGACTGCCTCTGCCCAGAATGTTAGAGACAGCTTTAAATCAGCTAACATAGTTCAAGCAGCCTCAATAAGTGTCCTGTTCCTCCTCTCAGCAACACTATTTTGTTGAAGAGTTCTAGGAGCACTATATTGTCTGGCAATCCCCTTTGAGTTACAGAATGAGTCAAGAACGTGGTTTTTTAAACTCAGTCCCCTGATCACTTCTAATTATTTTAACCTTGTGATCAATTTGATTTTCTATTTTAAGAATAAAAGATTTTAAAGTTTCAGCACTTTCATCTTTGGTTCTTAAAAAGAATACCCATGTAAATCTAGTAAAATCATCAACAATCACAAGGCAATATGATTTCCTTCCAATGCTCATTATACTTGTGGGACCAAATTGAAGATCATGCATAGGTTGGACTCACCTTAGTTTAGATTGTTTACTTTTACTTGTAATAGGTCTTTTGTTAGTTTCCTTTTGTATGTACTTAGATTTATGTATTTTAGCAGTCTAGCGAAACTGTGAGCGAAACTATAAGTTCGCTCACAGTTTGTTGTTTTGTTTACTTAGCGAATTTACTGTTTAGCCGGGCGAAACTATAGTTTCGGCAGGACAGTTTCGCTGGCAGCGAAACTGTCTGCGAAACTAAGACTGCTATATATACTCATGTTAATTTTCATTGTTGGGTAAGCTTGCAAAACCCTAATCGATTATTTTTGTTGCAAGTTACCATTTCAAAGCAGTTAATATACAGAATTATCCTTGTGCTTTTTGTTATTGATTGTCATTGATCATAGTCTTATTATGAATGAGTTAGCATTGTGTTCAATCCTCTCCATTATTGTTGTTTAGCATATTTGTTATTTGCACTGTATTTGGATCACATGGACCAACAATATGGTATCAGAGCCTTAGTGCTCTTGATTTGTTGAGTTTTTGGTGGTTTTGGTTCAATATCTAGTTTCAATCAATTTTCATTGCATTATGAGGTGTTTTTGATATGGAAATTGATTGAATTCTGCTAGTTTTTGATTGTGGAAGATCTTATAATCATCAGATCTCAAATTCATTGAGTATTTGATGATTTCAGATTGATTTTGGGTTGAAAAGGGTTTTGGGATCGATCAGCGAAATTACAGTTCTTACAGCGAAACTGTCAACCTTCTTCCAGCGAAACTATGGGTTATATTGTTATTGAAATCGTTCTCTAGTGGTTCTGCGAAACTAGTCTTTTGAACGAAAGTTCATCAGTGATTGTGAACGTTTAACAAGCGAAATTGCTGCTGAAATTGTTTTTGAACGAAAGTTCAAGCTTGTTTCGTGCGAATTTACCAGCGAAACTAAGCCTGTTGTGACATTTGGCTAGCGAAAGTGCTGCCGAAATTGTCAGCGAAATTACCGCTGCGAAAGTATCAACGAAAGTAGTTTTTCAGCGAAATTGTCTGCGAAGTTAACTTGTTCTGCGAAGGTGTCAGCGAAATTATCTTCTCTCTTGCCGAAACTATATCAATCTCTACGAAACTACCATGTCGAAGTTAACATCACTCACACTTGCTGATCTTGAAAGTGTTGCACCCAATAGGCCTCCGAGACTCATTAATGGAGACAATTTTGAAGATTGGAAGAGATGTCTCAAAGCCTTCTTCTTCTACACTGATCATAACCAATGGGAATCGATTACTTCTGGTCCTCACATACCAACGGTTACTATTGGTGATGTTGTCTCTCAAAACAAGGACCCATCTTCCTATACTGAAAAGGATCTGAAATTGATCGATCATGACCAAAAGGCTTTTGGTGCTTTAACTCTGTCTGGCACCAGACATTTACAACCGTTTTGTAGAGCATAAAAATGCTAAATCTCTTTACGATGCCCTATGTGAGTTTTATGATGGTAATGCAGATTTGGTAAAGGATAAGAGCATTCAGGCTGAGAAGGAATTCAATTCTTTTGTTGGATACAAGAACGAGAGTCTGACAGATCTCACAAATCGTTTCTTAACTGTTTCAAGCACCTTAAAGAAATATGATGAAAGGCTTTCTAACAGTGAACAAGTTAACAAGCTTCTTGATTCTCTTCCGCCTCAGTGGAGTCTTCAGGTGAGGATGCTTAAACAAGAAAGAGGGTTCACAGACTACAAGCTGATGGATATTATCAATAAGCTGAAATCCTTTGAGTTGGACATGAAGAGACGGGAATTTAACTAGACTATGATGCCCACATCTGGTTTTTCACAAATTGCTGCTTTATTGTCATCCGCTGCAAATCTCAAATACAGAATTCAATTCAAGGAGGGATTAATACGAGTACTTTCTCAGGTGGAAACAGTAGTGTGGGAAGAGATCTGGGTAATTCTAAGGCCAATGTTGAAACTTCAATTCCATCACAAAGAATGGCTCTTTTTGGAATGTTCGTTCAAAGCTATGAAGCACGTGTAGCTGGAGAGTTGAAAGGGAAGGGAATGACTATGGAAGATATGTATCAGGTGGATCCTGATGATCTTGAAGAAACTGATATCCAATGGCAGATGGCTATGTTGAACCTTAGAGATTGAAGATTTATGGAAAGAACTGGACGAAAGAACTTTGGTGGTCAATCATCTAATTCAAAACTGGGATTTGATAAGTCCAAATTGAGATGCTTTAACTCTAAACAATTGGGACACTTCAAACGTGAATGTCCATTACCAATTGTCACCGATCCTAGTAATTCTGGAGTTCCAAGACTGACAGCTGAGAAAGAGAAGGAAGATGTGAATCACAAAAAAGAGACTGCTTTGATTTCTAACTTTGATTGGAGTGCTGAGGTTGAGGAAACAAGAACTGAGATAAATCATGCTTTAGTTGCTGAGTTTGTTGAAAGGAATGAGAAGGAAGATGGTAAAGATGGATTTGATCTTTTCAAGGAATTCAAAAGAGAAGATGTGTCATCTGTGAATGAGAAAGAAGAAAAAGATGCTGGAATTGGGGAAGATAAAACTGCAAGTTTAAGTGAGGAAGGAAGTTCATGCACCGGGCAAAGAAAGGATAATGATGATGATGCTGCTACTGTTGAGGAAAAGAAGTCAAGTACTTCGGTATGCCAATGTGAAAAAGCCTTAGCTGCTGAAAGGATGGTGATGGGACTTCCATATGAGGTAATTCAGGATATGTGCTCATCTGCTTGTAAAATTAGATTATTTGGGATTTATAAAGCTAATCGTCTATTAAATGATAATGAAAAGGATTTAAAGCGAATTAATGATGAACTTAAAATCAATGAATCAAAATATTTTGTTAAATTAAATGAGGCTTTAAAAGAAAATGATCACTTAAAACGAATCGTTTTGGAAAGAAATGTTGAGATTAACACTTTGACTGAAAGGGTTTCCCTTGCTGAATTCGAAGCAAGCAAACTTCAGTCAAAGTTAGACAAATGGACCATATCAGGAATGAAACATGATGATCTATGTAAATCTCAACGGGGAGCTAGGATTAAAACGGGATTGGGTTATGAAAACGTAAAGGTTTATCCTCCGCCTAGTACATACTGTTATTCTCCTATGCCTGTTCCTCATCCTTCTAATGATTTAATCAAAACAGATACTGACAGTATGTCTGTAGGTTTAGAGGGGGTTAACTCTAAGCACGTTCGTGAAGACTACGACTATGGACCAACTAGTGGGCTTGGATGCACTAGTATTAGTACATCTGATTGTCAGCAGTCTGTTTTAGATCACAAGTCTAGTTTAAATTCTGTTTTTGTTTCTAGTTCGCCTGTAACAGACTCTGTTGTCTCATGTTCTCATGACGGTTCTATTTCATCTTTTAATTCAGTTCATTGTGGTGATGTCTTTTGTTCTGGTAATGATTATGATGCAACTGATCTTTCTTCAAAATCAACTGAGCAAATTAAAACTAATTGTTTTGAAAAGATCTTTTCTCATCCCATTCCATCTTTCACTATCCATCAACTATGGTCCTTATCTGATGAAAGAATTACCTCTTCATCTGAAACCAGTACCAGTGGAACTAGTTCTACTGGTGCGTCGGACGAACATTCATCTATTTTTGTAAATAATAATTCTTGTTCAAATAACTTCAAATGCTTTGGAAATAAATTAACAAATTGGTTAATATTTCTTCTGTAAAAAATCTGTTTCATCTAAAGATAAAGTGTTCAATCTTGGGTTCCTATTACCACCTGGTTAACTGGTTATTAATTCATTTCAGGAGTCATCCACTAAGATTTAAACAGGCTTGTGGCATGTAGATAGTGGTTATTCCAAACATATGACAGGGATTGAAAGACTTGCTAACCAATTATCAGATTATTGATGGAGGATATGTTGCTTTTGCTAGTGACAAAAAGGGTGGGAAAGATGATTGGCAAGGAGAAGTTACCAATGGTCTTTAACCTTGGAAAAAGTCAACTATGTTCCTGAGCTGGCATTAATCTTCTGAGGTTTCTCAAATCTGCGATAAAGATATTCCCGTCCTGTTTAAAACTGATGAATGTCTATTTTAAAATCAGAGATTGATATTCTAGATGATTTGATTCTTATGCGTGCTCCAAGAAAACATGATACATATCTTCTTGATATGAACTCCAGCGAGTCAAAGTCTACTACAAACTTGTCTTCTTTCTAAAGCTTCAACCTTTGAGTCTCTTTTATGCATCGTCGATTAGGCCATGTTAATTTTAAAATAATTAACAAGTTAATTAAAAACAATCTCGTTAGAGGACTCCCTCACAAGATTTTTCTGTTAATGAAAAATGTATGGCTTGTGCCAAGGGCAAACTACACAAGAAACCTCATAAGCCCAAACTTCTAAATAGCATATCTAGTCCTCACGATTTGTTTGGGGCCCAATTAGCGTTAAATCTATTGCTAAAAAATCATTTTGTTGTCTTGTTTGTTACATATGATTTCTCCAGATATTCATGGGTCAGGTTTTCTTGCACACAAAGGAGGGTTGCTGAGGTATTGCAGAAATTAATTCTTTCTATCGAAACAATCAGCAAGAGAAAGGTTATGGGTCTGAGAAGTGACAACGACACTGAATTCAAAAAATCAGATTCTTGATTCATTCTGGTGCTCAAAGGGGGATTGTGAGACCATTTAGTGCTGCAAGAACTCCCTCAAAGAATGTTATATGCAGCGGGAATGAAAGAATCGCACTCTCATTGAAGCTGCTCGTACAATGCTGATAGAATCTTCGTTACCCATTATCTTTTTGGGCTGAAGCTGTAAACTGTGCTTCATATGTTCTAAACCGGTGTTGATTGTGAAGACAAAATGAAGACTCCTATGAACTTTTTCATAAGAGGAACCTCTAATAATTGATTTCTTTCGAATTTGGTGCTCTTGCACTCTTCTGAATACTCAATCTCAAAAGACAAACTTCGGAGCCGTATCTGATGAGTGTTACTTTGTTGGTTACTCTTCTTCTCAAAAGGCATATCGGGTTTAATAACATAGAACACTATTGTTCAAGAGTCGTTCTATGTTGATTGGCAGGAGTCTAACTCTTCTGATGTTCGATCTGAACCACATGGTTCTTTGACTCTGATACTGTTTTTAATTCTTTCAATCTTCCAGTTTTCAACGATGATGCGTCCACTCCAAATGCTCAACCCAATATTATCCTCCACTCCATCACCACCTGTCCATTCCAACTCGTCAGCAAATGAAGCCATTTCAGCTGATGTTAGTTCATCTTCTCCATTGTTTGATCCAGCACTAACACCTGATTCTCCTCATCTAATCTTTCACCATCTATGAGTGAAACTTCTCCAAACATCTTTCCTTCAGCACTGACTATAAAACTTTGAAAGATCATCCTCTTGATATGTTATTGGATCTATCACTGATGGTGTTCGGACGCGGAGTCCATCTGGTTTAATTAGTATTTGCCTCTTCTCATGCTTCATCTCTCAAACTGTCCCGAATAATGTGCATGCTGCTCTACTGGATCCATGCTGGGTGGAGTCAATGCAATGGAACTTCAACAATTCAGAAAGCTTAAAGTTTGGACCTTGGTTGACTTGCCTCCTAACAAATGCCCAATTGGTACAAAATGGGTGTTTAAGAACAAACCGGATGATCGTGGTGTGGTGGTGCGTAACAAGTCTAGACCAGTTGTGCAAGGTTTTGCTCAAGAAGAAGGGATTGACTATACTGAAGTCTTTGCTCCAGTCGCCCGTCTTGAAGCAATCAGAATTTTCTTGCTCATGCTGCTCATAAACAGTTCAAGGTCTATCAGATGGATGTGAAGTGTGCTTTCTCTACGGATACATTGATGAGGAGATATATGTGTGTCAACCACCAGGTTTTGAGGATCCTGACTTTCCTGATAAAGTCTTTAAGCTTGACAAGTCTTTGTATGGTCTTCATCAAGCACCTAGGATCTGGTATGAGACTCTCATACAGTATCTTTTAAGCAATGGTTTCTCTCATGGTACCATCGATATGACTCTCTTCAAAAGAAGTTAATGGCGAAATGCTTTTGTCCAAGTTTACGTTGACGATATTATTTTTGGATCTACCAATTCTCTATTATGTAGGGAGTTTGAAGAAGTGATGCGTCAAAGGTTTGAAATGAGTATGATGGGAGAAATGTGCTTCTTTCTTGGTTTACAAGTTGAACAAAAGCAAGAAGGAATTCTTATTCATCAGGAGAAGTATATTAAAGATATCTTGAAGAAATTCAAGATTGATGACACCTCTCCTGAGATGACTCCCTTTACTGCTCAGACTTGTCTCACTCCTGACGAGAACGGGAAACCAGCTGATCCTCATCTCTATAGATCCATGATCGGTTCCCTCATGTATCTTACATCAAGTCGTCCTGATATCACTTTTGCTGTTGGATACTTTGCTCGATATCAGTCCCCAAAAGAATCTCATGAGAAAGCTGTCAAGAGAATATTTCGTTATCTCAAAGGCTAAATGCGTTTAGGTCTATGGTATCCATATGGAGGGAATTTTGATTTACATGCTTATTCTGATAGTGATTCTAATGGTTGCAGGTTAAACAGAAAATCAGTGTCCGGAGGGTGTCAATACCTAGGAAATTGTTTTGGTGTCCTAGAAGCAAGAAACAGACCACTGTCTCTCTTTCTACAGGAGAAGTAGAATATATTGCTGCCTCTAGCTGTTGTTCTCAAGTTCTTTGGATTCAACACCAAATGATTGACTATGGAATTAACTTTCTCCCACACGCCGTTATTTTGCGATTACGAAGCAGCCATTGGGATTGCAAAAAATCCTATTCATCATTCCCGAACCAAGCATATCGAAACACGGATTCATGCAATTCGTGATGCTCAAGAAAAGAGTTTCACCGATATTATACCCATTGACACAAAACATCAAAGGCTGATCTTTTCACAAAAACTTTTGATAAACCCCGTTTTTATGAATTGATCTCTATCTCGCTCGGGTTAATATCCTTTTAAACCTTCTTTAAATATATATATATATATATATATAAGATATATATATATATATATATATATATATATATATATATATATATATATATATCTATCTCTATATATATATCTATATCTATCTATATGTATATATATGTATATCTCTATCTCTATCTCTCATCTCTATGTATATCTCTGTATATATATATATCCCTCTATCTCGATATACCTATATCTCTCTCTCTCCATCTCTCTCCTCTGTCTCTCTCTCTCCATCTCTCTCTCTCTCTCTCTCTCTCCCTCTCTCCTCTCTCTGTCTCCCTCTCCCCCTCTCTATCTCTCTCTCTCTCTCCTCTCCCTCTCTCTCTCTCGATCCTCTCTCTCTCTCATATCTCATCTCTCTCTCTAGATCTCTCTTCTCTCTATCTCTCTCTCTCTCTCTCTATCTCTCTCTATATATCTATCTATCTAGATATATATATCTATATCTATATATATATATCTATATATATATATATATATATAAGTTACTTAAAAAATAAATAAAAAAAATAATAAATTTTATCCTTTGAAAATAAATTTTGGGGGAGTAACTAAATAACCTGAGTGCTGAATTTGAAATGACGAGAAATGATTTTATATCTTCTGGATATGTTCCTTTATGCATGACTGGTGTTTAAATGAGTAATGATAGTAACTGATGCTGGTCTCTGTTTCACATCTTATTTTTTATTAAATATTAAAGTCAAGAGAAACAAACAGATTCTTTAACGATATGCTTGGTAGGCTCTGCCTGAAGAATAAAGTATACAGCAGCAATATGATTTAAATTAAAATCCATGCTTAAGGACGTCTGGATTTACGTAATCATTTTGGCCTGCATAAAAACTGAGTCCTGACAAAAATTAGATTGAGAATTGATCTTTCTCGCGCCATGATACAAATCATATAAGCCATATCTTTGAGTCATGTCTGGTGTATTTATGTGTCTTGTGTTCGTGCTAATCTCCTCTGCTGTACGGAAGTACTGACCTGGAGTGATGATCTCCTCTGCTGTACGATAGTACTGACCTGGAGCTCTCATCAACACATGATTAAATGGTCATCTCCTTTGTTATACGTGAGTATAGACCTGGAGCTCTCACCATTTTGATCTAAGTTGTGTCAAATCATCTAAACGATGAACTCATCATAGAATGAATCGCTCTGTTGACAATTACTTGCACACTAATGCATAAGCCTTGTTCTATAAAGATCATAACAAAATTCAAGAAATCCTGAGGTTGGGTGAGGGTTTTTGCCAAATGATTGTGGGGTCCTAACATTCTAAAGCATCTAATTGAACCTTAACAAATCATAAGCTGTTTGTTGAAAAAGGATAAGGCATGGGTTTAAGTGGACAAATATATCAGCAATCGTTATTGATCTGTTTAAGAATTTCATCAGTTCCTTTGCAGATTGTGATCAGATCTAGCTATCAGTATGATCTCATTGCCGGTCGATGATTAAAATCATCTTTGTGTTAATGTATATCTCGAGGATGTGATCTCTGATTGATTTAGATCTCAGTGTTTGAAGTTAATTAAAAAAGGGCGAAACTACACTTTCGCTCCTTGTTTCGCTAGACGAAATTGCAATTTCGCTCGGCTCGCTCATTATTCTTTTTCTGTATATCACTTGGCGAAATTGCAGCTTCTCTAGGCGAAACTGTAGTTTCACTATCTGCGAAACTATTTGCTCCTTGTTTCGCTAGCGAATCTATAGTTTCGCTATCTGCGAAACTATAGGCTATTTAAGTCATTTTGCGAAATTATCTTCTCACTTTTTCGCTCTTTCGTATCTTCCGCCTTTTTTAGGTTTTTCCCGAAACTTTTTCGTGGATTCGTGTTTTTAGAGTGTTGATTAGTTGTTTTGTTTGTTCTTTGTTCGTCTGTGAGTTTCGATCACTGGACTTTCTTTTAATCTTGTTAATATCAACTCATTCTTAGTCGATTTAATTGTGTCTCTTCGGTGTCTTCGCTGTTCATCCAGCGAAACTACCGATTATCCTGCGAAACTGAACGAAAGTTCTTCACATTTTAGCAAAACTGTGAGGTTATGCCGTCCATGCGAACCTAACAGTTTCGCCAACCTAGTTTCAGTTTCGCCGGATTTGAACATAAGTCTGTACAGTTTCGCCTGGTCGAATCTATCTTTCTTGGTAAGCGAAATTGATATGTTTTAGTTAGCAAAACTACATTTTCGCCGGCCGAAACTGTCAGCGAATCTATTTTTTCGGCAAACAATATTTATTTTTATTAATTTTTTAATTCTTTTCTTAATTCCTTAATTTCTTATTCAACTTATCTGATCTCTTTTTCAGGATCTCATGGCTAACTTAAAGTTCGATGAGCGGAACAATATTACTGCTATTCTGGATGATACACATCCAAAGGCTGCTGGATTCATAGATTGTATCAGATGGCTACAAAGATCACCCATAGCCCATTCCATATCTCATACGACTACCATTTATGATCTTCATATCAGAGACTTCTGGCGATATACAGAGTATGACACACGAGGAAATTCACAAAGAATTACTGCTAAAGTCATTGATCAAGAAGTGATCATCACTGCTGAGACTGTCTCGAGGATATTAAGACTAGACGAGGATTCTGGAGATGAAGTCACCATGACAGACTCCGAGGTGTTCCAGGCCTTCAGAAGCATGGGATATGAGGGACCAGCCTTTGGTTCTCGCAAGGAGATCAATAAGTCATATCTGTCTAAGGAGTGGAGGTTTATTGCTCATGTTTTTATTATGTGTCTTGATCATCGTAAAGGTGGATCAGACGGTCTAAACATTGATTGGGCATAGGCAATGGTGTTATGTTGTAAAGGAGAGAAGGCCAACATTGCCAAACTGATTTTTGCTTGCATGGCTGAGAACGTGATGGCCTTGAAGAAAGACAAATGGCTGCTATATCCTTGTTTCCTTCAGATGATATTTGACGATCTTATACCTAATGTACCAAACATGGAGAGGTAAAGAGGCTGGTACAAATAATCCTCGCATTTTTGCTGATTGCTGTGCCATTCGCAACGATTTCAGTGGAAAGATCACCCATCTTTGGGAAAATATGTATCATCCAGAGCTATGGAGCTATATTAAACGGGTGGATGAATCAAAAAACAAAAGGGCTGAAGAAACCAGGGTACAACAAACTGAAGCCACAAAGAAAAGAAAAAGATATGCCAAGGAGAAAGATTATGACTTTGAGGAAGACATTGCTGAACAAGCTGAAGAAATAAGAGTAGAAAAAGAAAGAAGGTCGAAGAAGAAAGCCGATAATGCTGAACCTGAGAGACGATCCAAACAGAGACATGAAGGATTCACCGAAAGAAGAGAGGAAAGAGGAAACCTTGATGAAGACATGATTCACAATCTGAATACTTCCTTGGCAAATGAACTGAGTATGATCAAGACCAAACTTACAAACCAAGAAATCAGAGAAAAGCAAAAGGATGAAGTGATAGAAGGTATGCAAAAGATGCTTGTGGATCAAAATCGATTGCTGAAAAAGTTATTTGAAGAGATTACCCTTCTGAAAGCTGCAGCCGGCCTGCCTGATCAACTAACTCAATCTGAGTTAGATGATCTGACTGACACTTCAAAGTACCCATTTCTGAATGTGGGTACTTCATCCAAGGCAGGAGAGGGCACATCTGGTGCAGCAACCACTGATGCTGGAGATTGTGAAGCTAGAGTGGAGGATGTTGGAAGAGAAAATGAGGAGGAGATTATAGAAGCTGGGTTTGTCAATATGCAATTTGACTTTGAGAAGGATTTAGTTGGTGAAGAAGTGATAATAACGAAAACTGCTGAAGAAGCTGCTGAGAAAGGAAAGGGATTAGTTGATGAAGAAGAGGATGATGAACAACTTGTAGACTATGATTCAGAACCTGAGTTCTATGAAGTTGATGAGCGACCATTGATCTATGTAGCAAAGAAGGGAGAGGATGCTGCAGATGTGTTTGAGATGGATAGAGCTGATTGGTTTGTAAAAGAGAAGGAGCCAGAAGAAATCACTCCTCTTTTCCAACATATGGAGGGGTTGAGTAGGAAGGAGGCCGACAAGAAGATCATAAGCTGGTGCTATAACTCCGGCCTAAAGATGTTCATGATAAAGAGAAGGGGAGGTAGTATTAGTTACATGCTTAAGAGGAAGGCTTTTAAGACCTTGCCTAAATGGGATCTAAGGCGGTTGGCAGCTCTACCACTTCTGAATGCACATCTGAGTGAAAGAGCCACTCTTCTGGAAAAAGAGATAAAAAATGGGCTTAATGACAACTTTGAGTCGTTTGGGTACATGAAGGCAGAAAGGAGGAGGTCAAAGAAAGATAAAGATTGGGAAACGGGAAAGGGAAGAATTGTTCTGAGGGTTAAACCACCAAAGACAGTGAACAGAGTGAGATTGACTTATCCCCTTCCCCGACAATTACAGGATTTCGAGAAATGGTTTTATGATAACAACACTGGAGAAGCTGTGATTAGGGTAAAGAATGGCAAAGAGTTTAAGGTCTTTGATCCTATGGAGTTGTTTAGTTTCTGTGATGAAGATCTATTGGTGTTATGTGAGAATCATATAAAGGCTGGGGCTGGAGAAGAGACTCGGAAAGAAGCTAGTCTGTTTATGAATGTTGCCAATAAGATTAGAGGAGTGAGGTCTAAGGTGAAGAAGTTAGCTGAAAGGGTAAGGGCTCAAGATGACCTTAACATGGATGTTCAAGATTTGACCAAGCAATTTGAGAGGGCTAGTGGTCATCCCGAAGGAGCTAGTGAAGTAGGAAGAGACCATGGAGAATCATGTGCTGAAGCTTCTGAGGAAGTTGTTGCAGGAGCTAACGAAGACAAATCAAATGCAGCAGAGGAAACTGGAGCTGGCAAGATAAATCAAGATGAGTGAAGGCGGTGAGATCCCACCTAAGGGGAGTATTGAAGATCATGCATAGGTTGGACTCACCTTAGTTTAGATTGTTTTCTTTTACTTGTAATAGGTCTTTTGTTAGTTTCCTTTTGTATGTACTTAGATTTATGTATTTTAGCAGTCTAGCGAAACTGTGAGCAAAACTATAAGTTCGCTCACAATTTGTTGTTTTGTTTACCAGGCGAATTTACTGTTTAGCCAGGCGAAACTATAGTTTCGGCAGGACAGTTTCGCTGGCAGCGAAACTGTCTGCGAAACTAAGACTGCTATATATACTCATGTTAATTTTCATTGTTTGGTAATCTTGCAAAACCCTAATCGATTATTTTTGTTGCAAGTTACCATTTCAAAGCAGTTTATATACAGAATTATCCTTGTGCTTTTTGTTATTGATTGTCATTGATCATAGTCTTATTATGAATGAGTTAGCATTGTGTTCAATCCTCTCCATTATTGTTGTTTAGCATATTTTTTGGATATTGAAAGATTCTTCATATCATTTTCACTGTATTTCAATCACATGGACCAACACACATAGATCCATGTGCAATAAGTGTAATGGAGTGGTGATGGAGTTAACAACTTTGGATTTATGAGATGTCCTGTGTTGCTTCCCTTTCAGGCATGCAACACAGTTATCTTTGCAGAAAAATTCCTTTTTAGGCAAACCATGTACCAAGTTATTTTTAGCCAATTTATTCATTGTCTTTAAATTTACATGACACATTCGTTTATGCCATAGTGTTGACTCATCACCATCAGCTTTGGAAAGAAAGCATGATACTTCTCCTATTGGGGAAGCATTGTTCATATCCAGCTTGTACATATCCCCTTTTCTGGGAGATCTAAGAAGCACCAATATCTGAGGAATTGTCATCCCAGGTTTGAAAATAATGCACTCATGTTCTGTGAAGAGCATTTGATGCTTTTGATCATAGAACTGAGAAACACTTAACAAGTTGTGTTCGAGCTGTTTGACAAAGTTAACTTTGTCAACTTTTAATTTTTCATTGGATATACTTCCTCTGCTAGAAATATATCCTCCGGCCTCACCTCCAAACTAGACAGAACCTCCATCATAATGTTGAAATTGTTGAAGGAGAGATCTGTTCCCTGGCATGTGCCTGGAGCATCCACTATCCACAATCCAAACATTGTTATTCTTGTCATATGGATGTCCCTGCACATAAGATGAGATGATTAGTTTTGATTGGAAACCGAAGCCTTGTTGGTCTTGGGTTCTTCCAATGATAGTGACATAATTGAACTAAAATTTATGCATGGGGGTCCAATGGATGTGTTTGAAGAAGAGGTATGGGCTGCAGCATCTTCTTTGATCTTCCATTCCATCCCTTGGTTGATCATGGAGGATGAGCTTGTTGTAGCTTTTGCAACTTGACGTTCTTCCGAACCTTCTTTCTTTTCGGAAGAAGCCTTCACCACCTTTTCTTCCGAAGTAGTCTTCTTATGGGATGGTCTCAAGGGGACTCTTTTATTCTTTTGAGTCTTGACAGCTTTAGCTTCCGAAGCCATTTTCCCTTCAGAAGAAGGACCGTCTTCCGAAAGCAACCTTTCTTCGGAAACAAGCTTTCCCTTTTTTATCACTTGAACCATTTGATATGGTCCAAATGAGAAACCTTCCCTGACTCCTTCCTTTTTAACATTATTTGCATAATCTGTGCTAGCAGGATTGTAGTAACAATCTTTGGCCATGTGGTTTTGCAGATCACACATTATGCATGCAATGTTAATCTTTTGGGAGTTTGCGGCTTGCTGTTTCTTGTTCTTTTTCTCTTCATCAGCAACCTTTCCCTTTAACTTCTGATCCTTTGGTAGGACAGGAGTGCTGGTACTACACTCCTTTCCTGAATCAGAGTTTCCTACCACCTGGAATCCAGTTGAGATGAATACACCCTTTTGCTTTGGGTCTATCTTCAGCTTAGACTCAGCCACTTTCTTGGTAGTTTTTCTGGCTGCCTTAGCTCTGCTTCTTCTGGCTTTGGTGGTCAGGGGTTGATCATCACCGGTAGGAGTGGGTAAAGTTACCTGGTTCTTCCCTGTGATGGGGTCTCCATGGTTGCATCACTCTTTGAGTCATGAGAAGGTGGGTCAGCAGATGGAACCTCTTGCTCTTTAGTCCCACACCTTGGTTTTCTTACAGACTCATAAGAGTGTGGTGGAGCAATTTCATTGGTTCCCAACCCACCTTTTTTTGGTAACAAAGTTTTGAGTGAGAGGATGATGCAAGAATGGCTTGGAAGTTTTGCTCAGAGATAGCATACTTCCTGGCTTGAGCCTCAGCTGTGACAAGCTGGGCTTGAGCCTCAGACAATTTGGATATTAAATCCTTTATTTGAGTCTTATAGTTTGTGTGTTCGTGTTTTTAAAAGGACACAGTTTCTCTAACTCCTCAATTTTTCTTTGATAGTAAGATTCTACCCTTTTAAAATCAGATTTTAAAACATTTAAAGACTCAATATCGGATTTGAACTCCATCTTGTAGTCCTGATACAATTTAAACTTAGCAATACAGGCAGGAGTATAGAGATGTTCATATACCTTATTTTCATCTGTTCCGGCCATGAGTGCTGTAGTAGGAGTCACATCCGGTACCATGAAGTTCCAGTCAACTTCTTGAGCCATTGTAGCTGTCTCTGTTGACTTTCCAGTGGGCTTTGCTGTAGAGGGATGTGTGGAGGCCTGTGGGGTTCTCGGGTTCGACTTGGGAGCCTTGCATTCCCTTGCAAAATGACCAAGTTGGTTACAGTTGTAACATTTGGCCTTGGTTTTGTCAAACCCAAATTTGCTGTTGATTGGGTTCTGGGGGAAATTGCCTTCCAGTTCTCTAGAAGAACTTCTTTGCTCTATAGGTTAAGAGAGTCGTTTGTTGGACTATGTCCACATATTCCACGTCATCTGGGCTGAAGCACTCTAGATCATCAAAGCAATACTGATAATCACTAGAGTGTCCACTTCGTGAGACAAAAGCACAGCTGTCCTGAAAGGAGCTTTGCTGAGCTTGTTGAGACCTTGGAGTCTCAGGATATGTGATGTATGGTCCAGAAGAACAGGATCGCTGCTGGGTGTAAGTCAGGTACTGTTGAGGTTGGGAGGGTCCTGAGCTTTCAGCAACCATTAAAGCATTGCTAGCAGGAAGATTCAAGGGTCTGCTTGTCTGATGACCTCTCTTATTCTCCATTTCCAAACGGTATCCATCAAGGATGCCATAGAGTTCTGTCATGATGAGTGTGTTCAAATTTTTTATTCTCTTGATGGAGACACAGTAGAACGTCCACTCATTAGGTAATGCACTCATGAACCTTCTTGTGAAGTCTCTAAGCTCAAGAGCAAATCCCACAGACTGAAGGGAAGAAATGAGATCCATGTACCTGAAGTATTGCTGGGTGAGGGTCTCTCTAGCAATGTAGGTGAAGTTCTCGAACTGCTGCTTCAGTGAGTCCTTCTTGGAGTCATTTGAGCTTGAGTACATGTGAGCAAGTGCATCAAACAATTTTTTGGTTGACTTGCAATGCTCAAACCCCACCATGATGGAGTTAGGAATTGCAGTCATGAGAACAGTCATAGCATTGCTATCAATGTCCAGCTTCGTCCGGTCCTCATTAGAGTAATCTACAACAGCTTTCTCTATCATGGCACCGTTTCCACTAGCTACCTTTGGCTTATACGCGCCATTGACAATAGATTGCAACATCTTGCTGTCTTGATACCTGATGAAGCCTTCCATTCGTCTGCTCCATGACATGAAGTTTTCAAGGGTGATGATGGGTGCTTTAGTCATCGTCCCCATTTCTACTTCAGACTTGTTAAGGGCCATTTTGAGTGTGGTGTAAGGAGGAGTGAAAAATAGGTTGATTAGGATGGTAAGATCTCACAATCAAGAGCCTAAAAAGCTCTGATACCAATTGCAGGATCGGGTTTTGTCACTTAACACTTAGATTTGTCTCAAACTCACTTATGTTACACTCAAATCAGATGAAGTAGAATCTCTCCTAAGAGTTGATAATAATATAATAAATAGCAAAGAACACAAGGAAATAATATTCAACGCACTTGTATATATTACTTCTCAACTCAAAGTATTACAAGATTCTTACAATCATACTTTTCATGAGTTACAATGAGAGACTAAATATACTAGATCCTACAGCCGGATATACTTTGATACCATTTGGAAACCTACTAAAGCATATACTACAATGCTAAAGTTAAGGTATCTTTAGATTAAGTATTATCTAAGGTATGGTAGTCATGACATGTCCATGACTTACCTGTTGTCACCAACTAAAGTTAGCAACTGTACTAACTTATAAAGGTAAACAGTGGAATAAAGTATGGTCAACTACATTGTTTTAGAGAAAACACCATGCAGTATCTCAGAGGTCTGCAGCGGAGTGTCAGAGAGACCATACTTATGTCCACTGGATAATAGTAGTGTCTTCCGAAGGTAAGTTGGCTTCGAAAGAACAAGTTCTTCCAAAGCCACTTATACTTCGGAAGAGGCTTCTGTACTTCCGAGGCTTGAGGACTTCTTTCATACTTCGGAAGTTGACTTCTGATCTTTCACTCTAAGTCATGATCTTTGGAAGTGAATACTTTGTCTTCGGAAGTTGGAGTTTTCCTTCGGAAGTTTGTTTTACACTTTGTCTTCGGGAGAGCTCCTTTTTCCTTTGGAAGTTCCACACTTAGCTTCGGAAGTCCTTTATTAGTTGCACCAAAATAGTCTAAGTGATTTGGTTTTGGTAGCACCAGCCTTTCTAGATCCAACAAACTCCCCCTAGGCTGATGCTACCAAAACCTCACTTGTTTCTGCTTCTCAAAACTTTCAACACCAGGGATAGAAGATATTTGTCTGTTTCCTTGTTCTTCCCTGAAGTGGTGCTGAGAAGCTTGTACAAGTCATTAGTGGATAGGAGATCCAGTCTATCACTCTGAATGACATGTACCCTTTGTTGTGCCCCCCTGAAAAGAGTTAGCTCGGCCTTTGGTTGTCGATCCCTTCTTTTTCTCCTCCTCTCTCAGTTTCAACTCTTCTTCAACTTTGGTCCTAGCAGTTAGCTCAGCCATATGAAGACTGCCTAGATGATTTCTGATATGAGCAGCTACTTCAGAGTTGGAGGGGTTGGAGAATGGTTTCTCTTCTAACTCAGCAATATCAAATCTGCTTAAGTGTAGCAGAGATGAGGCATTTAGCCTGTTGAGCTCTCCATTCTCTCTTTCAACAACAAAGTTGTGAGAAGAGTCTTCGAACCTCCACTGGATGATCTTCTTCCTAGGCACAAGAGGTTGTCTTGGCACCCGGTCACCTTTCTTGGTATCCAGCAGAGTCACCAGCCTTCTCCTTAGCTTCTTTTCTTCCTCATTCAAAGTATCTGAATTGAGGCCAAGGAGATTTGCAGCTTGGTCCAATGTTCCTCTGGGCAGATCAAGAAATTGATCTCTAGTGAGGGAACATGAGGATCCATCAACATAAGTCAATTTGACTGAAACCCCCTCACAGGAGATGTCGCTCAGGGTTGTGCAATTGATGACCTTTGTCTTGATTGCCTTGAACTCCTCTAAGGGGAGATGTTTAGAAGGCTGAGGGGATGGTTTAAGAGATTGTTCGGTAGGTTGAGGTGTTTGGGTTCTGGCTAGTGTTTTGGGTTGGAGGATAGGTAGTTTAGGTGGTTGAGGTGAAGAGGTTGGTAAGGGTGATGGTGTAGGTTCAGGGGTGTACGGTTCAGTGGTTGGTTCAGTTTTGATGGGGAATGGAAAAGGAATTCGTTCAGGGTGTGGTTGGGTTTGAGGTTGGGGTTGAGTAGTTGATTTAAAGATCATCCCCTATCCCCTTCTGTACATCTCCTTCCTCTTCCCCGAGTGAATGTCAGCCTTTATGTCACTAACATGTCGCTGGAGGGTCTTTTCAGACATAGAGCCCACCCGCCTGCCAGAGAAGCCATGAGCCCGAAGATACTTTTTTATCCAGTCCTTTTCACCTATCTTCTTGGCAGCACCTAGTCCTGCTTCTTCTTCCTACTTCCTCTTCAGCATCAGCTTTTCCTTGGCAGCTTTCTTTCTCTCTTTCTCCATTTGATCTTGCTCTCTCTTGAAGAGCCATAAGATTATATCATTGTTGTGTGGAGATAGATCTTCTAGAGAGAAACTCCTAGAGGTTAGGAAAGTTATCCTTTCCCTCCTAAGCTGCTGATCAACTTCTCTTTCTTTCCTCTCCTTTTCTTCCTCTAAGGCCAATCTTGTTGCTTCTTCTCTTTGCTGTTTTTGCAACAAAACTACCTTTTCCAGCTCAACTAACTCCTCTAGTGGTAGCAGGAGTACATCTTCACTCACAGCTCCTAAACTGACAAGTCTGTCAATGATTTCCACTCTTCTTTTATTGTTGACCGCCTCCTGGTTGGCTGCAGTTGCTTTGCTACTGGCAGCTAGCAGTTTTCCAGTTGGAAGTCTACCTTTTCTTTTGAGCTTCTCTAACCTTTCTTCCTCCTGAAGCTCTTCCTTAGTCATCTTCCTCTTTCCTTTGATGTCTTCGGAAGTGCTAGACTTTGGGGTTCTTTGATGGAAGGTTCAGATTGAGTAGTGGAAATGGAAGCTGGAGTTAATGCTGATGTTTGAGCTAGGGGTTGGGTGAGAAAATCCTCCCTATTAACCTCAGATGCAAGTTCTAGGATTGCATTTGTGACTATTAGATCATCGGATAAGGAAAATAGTCCTTCCGCAGCTGCAATCTCAGCTTCGGAAAATTGAAATTGTTCTTTCGAGGCTTTGACTTGTGCTTCAGAAGTCTGTGAGAATGCATTATCTATCCCAACTGTCTCAGTTGCTGGGCTATCAGTCCTTGTTTCCCCATCGAAGTTAATCTCAGGTTCCACTTGGACCTTAGGTTAGCCAACTTCCTCAATGTGGTAGAAGGTGCATTTAACCTCTGAAGCTCTTGAGCTCCGAAGTAAATCACAGACAGGTCAGGACTTGGCTGTTCAATGAGAGATTCCAACAGGAACTTGTTGAAGAACATGTTAAGATCTTGGAGCATCATTTGATCCACTTGAATTACAACTGGAGGAGGCTCAGGAAAACTGAAGCTTGTTGCATAGGGTATCTTGAACTTAAGGAAGTGAAAGCTTGACTTTGTGGTTCCTCTTGTCTTTGGCTTTGTCCCTGAACACTCTCCCCCTTTTTGGTAGGATCATCTTGAGAGCTTGATGAGCTGGAGGAAGAGGTCAATGAGACCTGAATTGGTACATGCTTGACAGACCTCTAAATCTGTTTCTCAGCTAGTTGGGCCTTGAGATTTTCAATCTCAAGTTGCTGAGTAGCAGGCCTATCCTCTAATGTCCTAACCTTAGATTCAAGGTTTGAGACTTTAGAAAGTAGGTCTTGAATGGTGAGGTTCAGTCTTCCCTCATCTTCTTTTTAAGAATCACAGGGAGATGAGGTAACATACCTAGTATGTTCATCCTCACTACCAGATGTGGTTTCTTGGCGCCCTGGTTTCCTTGCTCAATGATGTCTCTTTCAGAGTAATCAAAGGGCATGGTAGCCGTAGATTCAGTCTCAGTAATGTTACCACTGTCCTGAGGGTCCATTGAGACTCCTTTAGTAGTCGCAGCTGAATCTACATGAGTCCCCTCCACATCAGTGGGACTCACCTCAGTAAAGGCTTGATGATGGGGGCTAGAGATAAGAGATCTCTCTAGGCTTTGTTGATCCTTGAGAGGGTGTTGTGGATCAACTTCATTGCCCTGAAGAGACATAATCTCTTCATCAGCTCCTATTAGTAGGTCAGTAAAGGATATAGAAGTGAAGCCTAATGACCCAGGACTTTGATTAACGTCTAAAGGCATTGAGCCTATGGTGAGGCTGTCCCTTTTTGCCTGCTCAGGGGAGTATAAAGACTCGCCTTGGGGGTTTTCAACTTGGGTTTCGGGCTCATGGGTCTGAGATTGAGGAGACTCAAAACCCATATTGAGGTCAATTGTGAAGGATGGTTGGACCTCAGGCTGACTGGGAGCCCATTGTTCTACTCTAGCCTTTTTGGATAGAACAGGAGGAGCTTGTTAAATCAGAGAAGATTGAACAAGAATTTGTTTGGGGCGTGTTTGATAAGTGATGGTGATAGGGTGAGAAGGTAGATTTGGAAATGTGAGGGTAGTTGTTGGTATGGGTTCATCACCTGTGGGGTTAACAGGGATGTCACCAGGAGCCATTGGCTCAGTCATACCTGGAAGAAGTGTAGTATATCTTCCGGTGAAGTTGGTGGACACTCTCTTTAAAGTCTTGAAGATGGCCGGCCTCATTTGAGGAACAATCAGAGCATCTGCACAGACAAGCTTACTCTGGTCCAGCTCACAATTGATTATGTGCTGAAAAACCTGGGATACATGAAGAATGTGTCCCGTTAAAGGTTTCCCATAAGATTGGTCAGCACAAATCTTGAGTAGTTAAAGCGGAGGCTTCTCACCAAACCATGAACTAGGAACCCTAGTTCATATGGTATTTGATCCCATCCCCCAGATTTGTTGGAGAAGCAATGAAGAACAACACGCAGCAGGAACTTCCAGTTGTAAGAGAAGTTAAACTTGTAAACGGTTGACCTGCTTACATCTCCACTATATCCCATTTGGATATAAGTGTTGTCCAACTCTGCCTTGGGTAACTCTGTAGGAGCGCCCTCATCATGAAGCTCAAGATGCTCCCTGATGAGTTGTTCAAATATGACCAACTCCTGGCCACAGATGGTCGATCTTATTACACGAACCCCATTTAGGGTTTCAATCTGACCATTTGCCCAAAACATAGACATATGATTTGAGTAAATCGTGGGACTAGCAGTCAGGGCAGTGTAATAAGAGGATTGGGTTAGAAAGGAAATGATATCTAAGAAGTCGGCATCCCTTGAAGAATCAAGGAGTGCGACTTGGTTGTGCTGAGGGTTTAGTGCCATTTGTGAAAGTTGCAGGAAGATAGTTCGGAATTGGGTGAATTGAAGATGAAGAAAGCTTTTAGGGCAGTAAATTTGGTAAAAAGATGAAAGTGATTAGCCGGAGTTATTTAAATGGGTGAAATGGCGGTTTAAGGGGGTTTGGATAAGATGATGGGATGTTTTAGTGGATGATGTGACAATGGCTGTAAGGTTTAGTTCATTTTAATAATCCGACATCATTAACAAAATCTTCACATTTTACAGAGTGGGGCCCAAAAGATTTCCGTTACACAGTAAAATCTTTCTTCCGAGTATAAAGCATTTCCGAAGGTAATGTTCTTCCGAAGGCAAATTTACTTCCGAAGGTAAAGTTCTTACTTCCGAGAGTATATGTTGCGTTCCAAATGGAGAGTGTTATAAGCTTCGGAAGTAGATCTGATATGAAATCAATCGCTTATTCCAAGACTTATCAACTCTGTTGGATCTAGAAAGGCTGGTGCAACCAAAACCAAGTCACTTAGAAGATTTTGGTACAACAAACAAAGGACTTCCGAAGCTAAGTGTGGAACTTCCGAAGGAAGAAGGAGCTCTTCCGAAGACAAAGTGTAAAACTTAGTTCCGAAGGAAAACTCCAACTTCCGAAGACAAAGAACCTACTTCCGAAGATCAAGACTTAGAAAGAAAGATCTGAAGTCAACTTTCGAAGTACAGAAGTCCTCAAGCCTCGGAAGTATAGAAGCCTCTTCCGAAGTATAAGTGGTTTCGGAAGAACTTGTTCTTCCGAAGCCAACTTACCTTCAGAAGACACTCCTATTATCCAGTGGACATAAGTATGGTCTCTCTGACACTCCGCTGCAAATCTCTGAGATACTGCATGGCGTTTTCTCAAAAGCCATGTAGTTGACCATACTTTAATCCACTGTTTACCTTTTTATGTTAGTACAGTTGCCATCTTTAGTTGGTGACAAAAGGTAAGTCATGGACATGTCATGACTACCATATCTTAGATAATACTTTATCTAAGATACCTTAACTTTAGCATTGTAGTATATGCTTTAGTCATAGGTTTCTAGCTGGTATCAAAGTATATCCGGCTGTAGGATCTAGTATATATAGTTTCTCATTGTAACTCATGTAGAATGCTTGTAAGAGTCTAGTAATATCTTGAGTTAAGAAGTAATATATACAAGTGCCTTAAAAATTATTTATATGTGTTCCTTTGCTACTTATTATATTATTATCAACTCTTGTAAAAGACATTTATTCATCTGATTGGAGTGTTACCATAAGTGAGTTTGAGAGAAATCCAAGTGTTTAAGTGACAAACCCGATCCTGCAATTGGTATCAGAGCTTTTTAGGCTCTTGATTGTGAGATCTTACCATTCTAATCAACCTGTTTTTCACTCCTCCTTATACCTCACTCAAAATGGCCCTCAACAAATCTGAAGTAGAAATGGGGATGATGACCAAAGCACCCATCATCACCCCTGAAAACTTCAGGTCTTGGAGCAGAAGAATGGAAGGCTTCATCAGGTATCAAGACGGCAAGATGTGGCAATCCATTGTCAATGGTCCGTATAAGCCAAAAGTAGCTGGTGGAAACGGTGCCATGATCGAGAAAGCTGTTGAAGATTATTCTGATGAGGACAGGAAGAAGCTTGACATCGACAGCAATGCTATGATTGTTCTCATGACTGCAATTCCAAACTCTATCATGGTGGGGTTTGAGCATTGCAAGTCTGCCAAAGAACTGTTTGATGCACTTGCTCAAATGTACTCAAGCTCAAATGACTCCAAGAAGGACTCACTGAAGCAGCAGTTCGAGAACTTCACCTATGTTGCTGGAGAGACTCTTAGCCAGCAATATTTTAGGTACATGGATCTCATCTCTTCCCTTCAATCTGTGGGAATTGCTCATGAACTCAGAGACCTTACAAGAAAGTTCATGAGTGCATTACCCAATGAGTGGACATTCTACTGTGTCTCTATCAAGAGAACAGAGAAGCTAAATACACTCACCATGACCGAACTCTATGGGATCCTTGATGGATACCGTTTGGAAATGGAAAGTAAGAGGGGTCATCAGACAAGCAGACCTTGAGTCTTCCTGCTAGCAACGCTTTAATGGTTGCTGAAGGCTTAAGAATCTCCCAGCCTCAACAATACCTGACTTGCACCCAGCAGCCATCTTGTTCTTCTAGGCCATACATCACATTTCCTGAGACTCCAAGGTCTCAACAAGCTCAGCAAAGCTCCTTTCAGGACAACTGTGCTTTTGTCTCAGGAAGTGGGCACTCAAATGACTATCAATACTGCTTTGATGATCTAGAGTGTTTTAGCCCGGATGACGTGGAATACGTGGACATAGTCCAACAAATGGCTCTTCTAACCTACAGAGTAAAGAAGTTCTTTAAAAGAACTGGAAGGCAATTTCCCTAGAACCCAATCAACAACAAATTTGCGTTTGACAAAACCAAAGCCAAATGTTACAACTGTAACCAACTTGGTCATTTTGCAAGGTAATGCAAGGCTCCTAAGTCCAACCCGGGAACCCCACAGGTCTCCACACATCCCTCTACACCAAAGCCAATCGGAAAGTCAACAAAAACACTGCAATGGCTCAAGAAGTTGACTGGAGCTTCATGGTACAGGATGTGACTCCTGCTCAAGCACTCATGGCCGGAACAGATGAAAACAAGGTATATGAACATCTCTGTACTCCTGCCTATATTGCTAAGGTTAAACTGTATCAGGACTACAATATGGAGATTAAATCTGATATTGAGTCTTTAAATGTTTTAAAATCTGACTTTAAAAGGGCTGAATCTGACTACCAAAGAAAAATTGAGGAGTTAGAGAAAACTGTGTCCCTATTAAAACATGAACACACAAACTATAAGACTCAGATAAAGGATTTAATATCCAAATTGACTGAGGCTCAAGCCAAGCTTGTCATAGCTGAGGCTCAAGCCAGGAAGTATGCTTTTTCCGAGCAAAACTTCCAAGCCATTCTTGCATCATCCTCTCACTCAAAACTTTGTTACCAAAACAAAGGTGAGTTGGGAACCAATGAAATTGCTCCACCACACTCTTATGAGTCTGTAAGACAACCAAGGTGTGGTACTGACAAGAAAGTGGCTGAGTGCAAGCTAAATATATACCCAAAGCAAAAGGGTGTATTCATCTCAGCTGGATTCCAGGTGGTTGGAAATTCTGATTCAGGAAAGGGGTGTAGTACCAGTACTCCTGTCCTACCAAAGGATCAGAAGTTAAAGGGAAAGGTTGTTGATGAAGAGAAAAAGAACAAGAAATAGCAATCCTCAAATTCCCATAAGATTAACATTGCATGCATAATGTGTGGTCTGCAAAACCACATGGCCAAAGATTGTTACTACAATCCTGCTAGCACACATTATGCAAATAATGTTAAAAAGGAAGGAGTCAGGGAAGGTTTCTCTTTTGGACCATATCAAATGGTTCAAGTGATGCAAAAAGGAAAAGCTTGTTTCCGAAGCAAGGTTGCTTTCGGAAGAAGATTCTTCTTCCGAAAGGAAAAAGGCTTTGGAAGCTAAAGCTGTAAAGACTCATAAAAGCAAAAGTGTCTCCTTGAAACCATCCCAGAAGAAGACTGCTTCGAAAGAAAAAGTGGTGAAGGCTTCTTCCGAAAAGAAAGAAGCTTCGGAAAAATGCCAAGCGACAAAAGCTTCAACAAGCTCATCCTCCATGATCAACCAAGGGATGGAATGGAAGATCAAGGAAGATGCTATAGCCCAAACCTCTTCTTCAAAGACATCCATTGAACCCCCATGCATAAATTTTGGTTCAATTATATCATTATCATTGGAAGAACCCAAGACCAATAAGGCTTGGGTTTCCAATCAAAACCAATCATCTCATCTTATGTGCAGGGACATCTATATGACAAGAATAACAACATTTGGATTGTAGATAGTGGATGCTCCAGGCACATGACAGGGAACAGATCTCTCCTTCAACAATTTCAACATTATGATGGAGGTCCTGTCCAGTTTGGAGGTGAGGCCGGAGGATATATTTCTGGCAGAGGAAGTATATCCAATGGAAAGTTAAAGGTTGACAAAATTTTGTCAAAACCCTTGAACACAACCTGTTAAGTGTTTCTCAATTCTATGATCAAAAGCATCAAATGCTCTTCACAGAACATGAGTGCATTATCCTCAAACCTGGGATGACAATTCCTCAGGAATTGATGCTTCTTAGATCTCCCAGGAAAGGGGAAATGTACAAGCTGGATATGAACAATGCTTCCCCAATGGGAGAAGTATCATGCTTTCTTTCCAAAGCTGATGGTGATGAGTCAACACTATGGCATAAACGAATGTGTCATGTAAATTTTAAGACAATGAATAAATTGGCTAAAAATAACTTGGTACATGGTTTGCCTAAAAAGGAATTTTTCTGCAAAGATAACTGTGTTGTTTTGCCTGAAAGGGAAACAACATAGGGCATCTCATAAATCCAAATTTGTTAACTCCATCACCACCCCATTACACTTATTGCACATGGATCTATTTGGTCCCACAAGTATAATGACCATTGGAAGGAAATCATATTGCCTTGTGATTGTTGATGATTTTACTAGATTTACATGGGTATTCTTTTTAAGAACCAAAGATGAAACTGCTGAAACTTTGAAATCTTTTATTCTTAAAATAGAAAATCAAGTTGATCAGTTAAAATAATTAGAAGTGATCAAGGGACTGAGTTTAAGAACCTAGTTCTTGACTCATTTTGTAACTCAAAAGGGATTGCCAGACAATATAGTGCTCCCAGAACTCCTCAACAAAATGGTGTTGCTGAGAGGAGTATGTTAGCTGATTCAAAGCTGCCTCTAACATTCTGGGTAGAGGCAGTCAGCATTGCATGCTATGTGCAGAACAGAGTTCTTGTAGTAAAGCCACATGAAAAACCCCTTATGAGTTATGGAACAAGAGGCCACCGTTCATTGGCTTTCTAAGGTCTTTGGCAGCAGGTGTACCATACTTAACACAAAAGACAATTTGGAAAAATTTGCTGAAAAGTCGGATGATGCTATCTTTGTTGGATATTCCTTTTACTCTAAAGCCTATAGAGTTTATAATATTAAAAATCAACAATTTTAGGAATCTTCCAACATTGTAGTCAATGAGCACACTCCTTGTGTTTGAGGGAATGACCCTGATCATATCTTTGATTTAGAATTATTTCCAAACAATTCTAAACCATCTTGTGAGAATGTTTTAGCTGGAACAGTGCTCAAAGTGACTCTGATGAAGATCAACTGTTTGAGCTTCCCAGACCTATTCCAAGTTCTCCAAGAGTTGCAGCAAATCAAGTTCCCACTATTGAAAGATCTGACAGTATAACCATCTCAAGAGATAGTGGTACTTCAACAAGGGGTTCACCTGCTGACTTTCAAATCTCTTAGCTGACCCTGCACAACACCAAGCTGATGAAAGCACCATCTTGAAGGAACAGACAACTGTTAATGATGCTTCACAGCAAACAAATGATGATGTTTCTTTTTCATTCAATCAGTCCTCATTGAATGAGTTTGAAACAACAGTTGGACCAAGTATTCAAGCTCCTGAGCAAAATATGTCCAATTTGGATTTATCTTTGCAACTGGAGGTGATTCCTAGACTCAGGATTCATAACACTCATCCAGCTGAAAACATCATAGGGGAAGTCTCTGAAGGCGTGAGAACAAGAGGACAAACTCACAATGGGAATGTCTGTTTGTACTCATGCTTTTTATCCCAAATGGAACCCAAGAAGGTGGAAGATGCCTTGAAAGATAGTAGCTGGGTTGAATCAATGCAAGAGGAGCTGCTTCAATTCAAAAGACAAAAGGTTTGGAACCTATGTCCGCTACCATCTGGTCAAGTACCTATAGGCACTAAATGGGTTTTCAGAAACAAGAGAGATGATAGAGGCTTGATTATCAAGAACAAGGCAAGACTGGTGGTTCAAGGATACACTCAAGAGGAGGGAATCGATTATTGATGTCTTTGCACCTGTTGCAAGACTTGAGGCAGTTAGGATCTTCCTTGCTTATGCTGCATCCAAGAATTTCACTGTCTATCAGCTTGATGTCAAGTGTGCCTTTCTATATAGGGATATAGATAGGGAAGTCTATGTATGCCAACCTCCAGGATTTGAAGATCCACAGCATCCCAACTATGTGTGCAAATTGGATAAAGCTCTATATGGGCTGCACCAAGCACCTAGGCTGTGGTATGAGACATTGTCTTAGTTTCTCCTGAAGAATGGTTACACTAGAGGTACCATTGATAAGACTCTTTTCATAAGAAAGTCTGGGAAGGACATCTTGCTCGTTCAAGTCTATGTTGATGATATCATATTTGGTTCTTCAAATGACCAAATGTGTAAAGACTTTGAGAGCATTATGAAGAAGAAGTTTGAGATGAGTTCCATGGGAAAAATGGACTTTTTCCTTGGAATTCAGGTAAAGCAAATGAAGGAAGGGTTCTTTATCAATCAATCTAAGTATGTCAATATCTTAGAACGATTTGATATGAAAGATTGTAAAAGCAAAAACACCTATACCCAGAAACCACAATCTCTCTCTGCTGATTCTGAGGGGGAGGATACTGATCAACATCAGTACAGAGCGATTATTGGTTCTCTGATGTATCTCACAGCAAGTAGCCCTGATATCATGTTTGCAACTTGCATTTGGCAAGATATCAGGCTGCTCCAAAGGTGTCTCACCTAATAGCTGCCAAGAGAATTCTAAGATACCTAAAGGAGCACCTAAACTAGGTCTCTGGTATCCAAGAAATAGTGATTTCAATCTCTATGGTTACTCTGACAGTGATTATGGTGGCTGCAATATCAACAAGAAATCAACATCAGGTGGATGTCAATTTCTTGGTGGAAGGATCATCTCATGGCAATGCAAGAAGCAATCCTGTGTCTCTACATCAACTGCTGAAGCTGAATACATTGCTGCTGCTAGTTGCTGTGCTCAGCTGCTGTGGATTCAAAACCAGATGATAGACTACGGATTCAACTTCATGAGCACTCCTATCCACATTGACAACAACAGTGCTATATCCATTACTGAAAATCCAGTGAAGCACTCCAAGACTAAGCACATTGATATCAGGTATCATTTCATTAGAGATATTCATGAGAAAAATCTTATCAAGCTAATCAAAGTTGACTCAAATGAACAATATGCTGACTTGTTCACCAAAGCCTTTGATGAACAAAGATTTAAATATCTCATTACAGCTATTGGGATGATAAACCTTGATTAGTTGATCTCATTTGAAAACCTTTTAATGTGTAAAGTCTCATGTCAAAACAATCTAAGCCCTGTTACAAAAGATCTTTTTCTAAATTTTATCTATGAATTCTTCTGAAGAGAAATTAACCCTCGGAAGATATTTCACATATCTTCCGAAGCAAATTTCTCCCAGGATATTTTCTTCTCTGAAGAGTGTTAAGTCTCGGAAGAAGCGATTGATTTCATATCAGATCTACTTCCGAAGCTTATAACACACTCCACTTGAAAAGCAACATATACTCTCGGAAGTAATCAATTTACCTTCGGAAGTAAATTTGCCTTCGGAAGAATATTACCTTCGGAAATGCTTTATACTCGGAAGAAAGATTTTACTGTGTAACGGAAATCTTTTGGGCCCCACTCTGTAAAAAGTAAAGATTTTGTTAATGATGTCGGATTATTTAAATGGACTAACCTTACCGCCCATGTCACATCATCCACTGAAACCTCACATCGTCTTATCCAAAACCCCCTTTAAACCGCCATTCCACCCATTTAAATACCTCCGGTTAATCACTTACATCCTTTTTACCCAAAATTACTGCCCTAAAAGCTTTCTTCTTCATCTTCAATTTACCATATTCCGAACTATCTTCCTGTAATTTCTTCGATGGCACTTAACCCTCAGCACAACCAAGTCGCACTCCTTGACACTTCAAGGGATGTTGACTTCTCAGACATCATCTCCTTTCTAACCCAATCTTCTTACTACACCGCTCTGACTGTAAACCCCACGATTTACTCAAACCATATGTCTGAATTTTGGGCAAATGGTCAGATTGAAACCCTAAATGGGGTTCGTGTCATTCGATCGAGCATCTGTTGCCAGGAGTTGGTCATTTCTGAACAGATCATCAGGGAGCATTAGAGCTTCATGATGAGGGCGCTCCAACGGAATTTCCCAAAGCAGATTTGGACAATTCTTATCTCCAAATGGGATATGGTGGAGATGTTAGCAGGTCAACTGTTACAAATTCAACTTCTCTTACAAATGGAAGTTCCTGCTGCATGTGGTTCTTCACTGCTTGTCTAATAAATCTGGGGGATGGGATCAAATCCCATATGAACTTGGGTGCCTAGTTCATGGGTTGGTGAAAATCCTCCGCTTCAACTATTCAAGATTTGTGCTGACTAACCTCATAGGAAATCTTCAAAGGGACACATTCTTCATGTATCCCAGGTTTCTCCAGCACATAATCAATTGTGAGCTGGACCAGAGCAAGCTTGTCTGTGCAGCTGCTCTGACTGCTCCTCAAATGAGGCCGACCATCTTCAAGACTTTGAAGAGAGTGTCCACCAACTTCACCGGAAGAGATACTGCACTTCTTCCAGGTATGATTGAGCCAATGGCTCCTGGTGACATCCCTATTAACCCACAGTGATGAACCCACACCAGCAACTACCTAACTTTGCCAAATCTACCTTCCCCACCCATTACCTTTACTTATCAGAGACATCCCAAACGAACCCTTGTTCAATCTTCTCTGATTGAACAAGCTCCTCATGTTCTACCCAAAAAGGCTAGAGTGGAACAAAGGGCTCCCACTCAGCCTGAGGTCCAACCATCCTTCACAATTGACCTCAATATGGGTCTTGAGTCTCCTCAGTCTCAGACCCATGAGCCCGAAACCCAAGCTGATAGCCCTCAGGGAGAGTCTCTATACTCCCCTGAGCAGCCAAAAAGGGACAACCCTATCACAGGCTCAATGCCTTTAGACATTGATCAAAGTCCCGGGTCATTAGGTTACACTTCTATATCCTTTACTGACCTTTTAATTGGAGCTGATGAAGAGATTATGTCTCTTCAGGGCAATGAAGTTGATCCACAACACCCTCTCAAGGATCAACAGAGCCTAGAGAGATCTCTTATCTCTAGCCCCCATCAGCAAACCTTTACTGAGGTGAGTCCCACTGATGTGGAGGGGACTCATGTAGATTCAGCTGCCACTACTGAAGGAGCCTCAATGGATCCTCAGGACAGTGGTAACATCACTGAGACTGAATCTACGGCAACCATGCCCTTTGATGACTCTGAAAGAGACATCATTGTGCAAGGGAAACCAGGGCGCCAAGAAACCACATCTGGTGGTGAGGATGAACATACAAGGTATGTTACCTCATCTCCCCATGATTCTTCAAAAGAAGATGAGGGAAGAATGCAACTCACCATTCAAGACCTACTTTCTAAAGTCTCAAATCTTGAATCCAAGGTTAGGACTTTAGAGGATAGGTCTGCCACTCAGCAACTTAGATTGAAACTCTCAAAGCCAAACTAGCTGAGAAACAGATTGAGAGGTCTGTTAGGCATGTACCAACTCAGGTCTCCATGACCTCTTCCTCTAGCTCATCAAGCTCTCAGGATGATGCTACCAAAAAGAGGGAGAGTGTTTAGAGACAAAGTCAAAGACAAGAGGAAACCCAAAGTCAAGCTCTCACTTCCTTGAGCTCAAAGTATCCTGTGCAACAAGCTGCAATTTTCCCTGAGCCTCCTCCAGTTGTTTGTCAAATGAATCAAAGGATGCTCCAAGATCTCAATAGGTTCTTTAACAAGTTCCTATTGGAATCTCTTATAGAACAGCCAAGTCCTGATATGTCTGTGATCTACTTCGGAGCTCAAGAGCTTCAGAGGTTAAATGCACCTTCTACCACTATTGAGGAAGTTGGTCAACCTAAGGTCCAAGTGGAAACTGAGATTAACTTCGAAGGGGAAACAAGGACTGATGGCCCAGCAACTGAAACAGTTGGGACAGATAGTGCATTCTCACAGACTTCCGAAGCACAATTCAAAGCCTCGGAAGAACAATTTCAAACTTCCGAAGCTGAGATTGCTGCTGCGGAAGGACTATTCTCATTATCCGATGATCTAATAGTCACAGATGCAATCCTGGAACTTGCATCTGAGGTTAATAGGGAGGATTTTCTCACCCAACCTTTAGCTCTAACATCAGCATTAACTCCAGCTCCCATCTCTACTACTCAACCTGAATCTTCCATCCAAGAACCCCCAAAGTCTAGTACTTCCGAAGACATCAAAGGAAAGAGGAAGATGACTTCGGAAGAGCTTCAGGAGGAAGAAAGGTTGGAGAAACTCAAAAGAAAAGGTAGGCTTCCAACTGGATAACTGCTAGCTGCAAGTACCAAAGCAGCTGCAGCCAACCAGGAGGCAGTCAACAACCGAAAAAGAGTAGAGATTATCGATAGACTTGTTAGTCTAGGAGCTGCAACTGAAGATGTACTCCTGCTACCATTAGAGGAGTTAATAGAGCTGGAAAAGGCAACCTTGCTGCTAAAACAGCAAAAAGAAGAAGCTGCAAGGTTGGCCTTAGAAGAAGAAAGGGAGAGGAAAGAAAAAGAAGCTGATCTGCAGCTCAGGAGGGAAAGGATAACTTTCCTAACCTCCAGAGGTTTCTCTCAAGAAGAATTATCTCCACATAACAATGATACGGTCTTATGGCTCTTCAACAAAGAGCAAGATCAAATGGAGAAAGAGAGAAAGAGAGCTGCAAGGGAAAAGCTATTGCAGAAGAAGAAGAAGGAAGAGGAAGCAGGACTGACTGCTGCCAAGAAGATAGGTGAGAAGGCCTGGATGAAGAGCTATCTCAAGGCTCATGGCTTCTCTGGCAGGCAGGTGGGTCCTATGTCAGAAAAGACTCTCCAGCGACATGTCAGTGACATTAAGGCTGACATTCGCGGGGAAGAGGAAGGAGATGTATAGAAGGGGACAGGGGATGACCTTCAAAGCAACCACTCAACCCAAACTCCAAACCCAACCACAACCTGAACATATACCCTTTTCATTCCCCATCAAAACCGAACCAACCACTGAACCATACACCCCTGAACCTACACCATCACCCCTACCAACCTCTTCACCTCAACCACCTAAACTACCCATCTCCAACCCAAAACTCTAGCCAGAACCCAAACACCTCAACCTACCACATCAACCCATCAAACCATCCCCTTAGCCTTCTAAACATCTCTCCTTAGAAGAATTCAATGCAGTCAAGACAAAGCTCATCAATTGCACAACTCTGAGCGATATCTCCTGCGAGGAGGATTCAGTCAATTTGACTTATGTTGATGGGATCCTCACGTTCCCTCACTACAGATCAATTTCTTGATCTGCCCAGAGGAACGTTGGACCAAGCTGCAAATCTCCTTGGCCTCAATTCAGACACTTTGAATGAGGAAGAAAAGAAGTTAAGGAGAAGGCTGGTGACTCTATTGGATACCAAGAAAGGCGACCGGGTGCCAAGACAACCTCTTGCACCTAAAGAAGATCATCCAGTGGAGGTTCGAAGACTCTTCTCACAACTTTGTTGTTGAAAGAGAGAATGGAGAGCTCAACAGGCTAAGTGCCTCATCTCTGCTACACTTGAGCAGGTTTGACATTGCTGAGTTAGCAGAGAAGCCATTCTCCAACCCTTAAACTCTGATGTAGCTGCCCATATCAGAAATCATCTTAGGCAGCCTTCATATGGCCGAGCTAACTGCTAGAAGCAAGGTTAAAGAAGAGTTGAAACTGAGAGAGGAGGAGGAAAGGAAGGGATCAGCAACCAAAGGCAAAGCCTTTCTACAAATGGTTGAAGGTCTTGACTTGAATCCAAAGTTAGATGGGAGTATGACTATAACTCCCGTCAACTAACTCTTTTTAGGGGGACACAACAAAGGGTACATATCATTCAGAGTGATAGACTGGATCTCCTATCCACCAATGACTTGTACAAGCTTCTCAGCACCACTTCAGGGAAGAACAAAGAGACAGACAAATACCTTTTGTCACTAGTGCTGAAAGCTTTGAGAAGCAGAAATAAGTGAGGTTTTGGTAGCATCAGCCTAGGGGGAGTTTGTTGGATCTAGAAAGGCTGGTGCAACCAAAACCAAGTCACTTAGAAGATTTTTGGTACAACAAACAAAGGACTTCCGAAGCTAAGTGTGGAACTTCCGAAGGAAGAAGGAGCTCTTCCGAAGACAAAGTGTAAAACTTAGTTTCGAAGGAAAACTCCAACTTCCGAAGACAAAGAACCTACTTCCGAAGATCAAGACTTAGAAAGAAAGATCTGAAGTCAACTTCCGAAGTACAGAAGTCCTCAAGCCTCAGAAGTATAGAAGCCTCTTCCGAAGTATAAGTGGCTTCGGAAGAACTTGTTCTTCTGAAGCCAACTTACCTTTGGAAGACACTCCTATTATCCAGTGGACATAAGTATGGACATACTTTCTCAAAAGCCATGTACTTGACCATACTTTAATCCACTGTTTACCTTTTTATGTTAGTACAGTTGCCATCTTTAGTTGGTGACAAAAGGTAAGTCATGGACATGTCATGACTACCATATCTTATATAATACTTTATCTAAGATACCTTAACTTTAGCATTGTAGTATATGCTTTAGTCTTAGGTTTCCAGCTGGTATCAAAGTATATCCGGCTGTAGGATCTAGTATATATAGTTTCTCATTGTAACTCATGTAGAATGCTTGTAAGAGTCTAGTAATATCTTGAGTTGAGAAGTAATATATACAAGGGCCTTGAAAATTATTTCTTTGTGTTCCTTTGCTACTTATTATATTATTATCAACTCTTGTAAAAGACATTACTTCATCTGATTTGAGTGTTACCATAAGTGAGTTTGAGAGAAATCCAAGTGTTTAAGTGACAAACCCGATCCTGCAAAACTCTTCCGAAAACTAAAATTATCTTGGGAGGAATTTGCTTCGAAGATATATAAAAAAATCTTCCGAGGGTTAATTCCTCTTCAGAAGAATTTATACTTAGAAAATTTCAGAGAAAGACATTTTGTACAGGGCTTAGATTGTTTTGACATAAAACTTTACACATAAAAAGGTTTTCAAATGAGATAGACTAATCAAGGTTTATCATCGCAATAGTTGTAATGAGATATTTGAATCTTTGTTCATCAAAGGCTTTGGTGAACAAGTCAGCATATTGTTCATTTGAGTCAACTTTTATTAGCTTGATTAGATTTTTCTCATGAATATCTCTAATGAAATGATACCTGATGTCAATGTGCTTAGTCTTGGAGTGCTTTACTGGATTTTCTGTAATGGAGATAGCACTGTTGTTGTCAATGTGTATAGGAGTGCTCATGAAGTTTAATCCGTAGTCTATCATCTGGTTCTGAATCCACAGCAGCTGAGCATAGCAACTAGCAACAACAATGTATTTAGCTTCAGCAGTTGATGTAGAGACACATGATTGCTTCTTGCATTGCCATGAGATGATCCTTCCACCAAGAAATTGACATCCACCTGATGTTGATTTCTTGTTGATATTGCAGCCACCATAATCACTATCAGAGTAACCATAGATATTGAAATCACTATTCCTTGGATACCAGAGACCTAGTTTAGGTGCTCCTTTGAGGTATCTTAGGAATCTCTTGGAAGCAACTAGGTGAGACACCTTTGGAGCAGCCTGATATCTTGCACAAATACAAGTTGCAAACATGATATCAGGTCTACTTGCTGTAAGATACTTCAGAGAACCAATAATTTCTCTATACTGATGTTGATCAGTATCCTCCCCCATAGAGTCAGGGCAGAGATTGTGGTTTCTGGGTATAGGTGTTTTGGCTGCCTTACAATCTTTCATGTCAAATCTTTCTAAGATGTCATTGACATACTTAGATTGACTGATGAAAAAACCCTTCCTTCATTTGCTTCACCTGAATTCCAAGGAAAAAGTCCATTTTTCCCATGGAACTCATCTCAAACTTCTTCTTTATGATGCTCTCAAAGTCTTTACACATTTGGTCATTTGAGGAACCAAATATGATGTCATCAACATAGACTTGAACGAGCAATATGTCTTTCCCAGACTTCCTTATGAAAAAAGTCTTATCAATAGTGCCTTAGGTGTAACCATTCTTCAGGAGAAACTGAGACAATGTCTCATACCACAGCCTAGGTGCATGGTGCAACCCATATAGAGCTTTATCCAATTTGCACACATAGTTGGGATGCTGTGGGTCTTCAAATCCTGGAGGTTGGCATACATAGACTTCCCTATCTATATCCCCAATAGGAAGGCACACTTGACATCAAGCTGGTAGATAGTGAAATTCTTGGATGCAACATAAGCAAGGAAGATCCTAACTGCATCAAGTCTTGCAACAGGTGCAAAGACATCAGTATAATCGATTCCTTCCTCTTGAGTGTATCCTTGAACCACCAGTCTAGCTTTATTCTTGATGATCAAGCCTCTATCATTTCTCTTATTTCTAAAAACCCATTTAGTGCCTATAGGTACTTGACCAGATGGTAGCGGACATAGGTTCCAAACTTTTTGTCTTTTGAATTGAAGCAGCTCCTCTTGCATTGATTCAACCCAGCTATTATCTTTCAAGGCATCTTCCACCTTCTTGGGTTCCGTTTGGGATAAAAAGCATGAGTACAAGCAGACATTCCCATTGTGATTTTGTCCTCTTGTTCTCACGCCTTTAGAGACTTCCCCTATGATGTTCTCAGCTAGATGAGTGTTGTGAATCCTAAGTCTAGGAATTACCTCAAGTTGCAAAGATAGATCCAAATTGGACATATTTTGCTTAGGAGCTTGAACACTTGGTCCATCTGCTGTTTCAAACTCATTCAATGAGGACTGATTGAATGAATAAGAAACATCATCATCATTTGTTTGCTGTGAAGTAGCATCAACAGTTGCCAGTTCCTTCAAGATGTTACTTCCATCAGCTTGGTGTTGTGTAGTGTCACCTGATGAAGTTTGAGGGTCAACAGGTGAACCGCTGGTTGAAGCTCCACTATCCTTGAGATAGTTATACTGTCAGATCTGCCAATAGTAGGAGCTTGATTTGTTGCAGCTCTTGGAGAACTTGAAATAGGTCTGGGTAGCTCAAATGGTTGGTCTTCATCAGAATCACTTTGAGCACGTGTTCCAGCTGAAACATTCTCACAAGATGGTTTAGAATAGTTTGGAAACAAGTCTAAATCAAAGATATGATCAGTGTAATTCCCTCTAACACAAGGAGTGTGCTCATTAACTACAATATTGAAAGATTACTCAAATTGTTGATTTTTAATGTTATAAACTTTATAAGCTTTAGAGTTAGAGGAATATCCAACAAAGATAGTGTTGGATCTAGAAAGGCTGGTGCAACCAAAACTAAATGACTTAGAATATTTTGGTACAACAAATAAAAGACTTCCAAAGCCAAGTGTGGAACTTCCGAAGGAAAAAGGAGCTCTTCCGAAGACAAAGTGTAAAACTAACTTCAGAAGGAAAACTCCAACTTCTGAAGACAAAGAACTTACTTCCGAAGATCAAGACTTAGAATGACATATCAGAAGTCAACTTCCGAAGTATAGAAGTCCTCAAGCCTCGGAAGTATAGAAGCCTCTTCCGAAGTATAAGTGGCTTCGGAAGAACTTGTTCTTCCGAAGCCAACTTAGCTTCGGAAGACACTACTATTATCCAGTGGACATAAGTATGGTCTCCCTGACACTCTGCTGCAGACCTCTGAGATACTGCATGACATTTTCTCAAAAGCCATATAGTTGACCATACTTTATTCCACTGTTTACCTTTATAAGTTAGTACAGTTGCCATCTTTAGCTGGTGACAAAAGGTAAGTCATGGACATGTCATGACTACCATATCTTAGATAATACTTTATCTAAGATACCTTAACTTTAGCATTGTAGTATATGCTTTAGTCTTAGGTTTCCAGCTGGTATCAAAGTATATCCAGCTGTAGGATCTAGTATATATAGTTTCTCATTGTAACTCATGTTTCATGCTTGTAAGAGTCTTGTAATACCTTGAGTTGAGAAATAACATATACAAGTGCCTTGAAAATTATTTTTGTGTGTTCTTGCTACTTATTATATTATTATCAACTCTTGTAAAAGACTTTACTTCATCTGATTTGAGTGTTCTATAAGTGAGTTTGAGAGAAATCCAAGTGTTTAAGTGACAAACCCGATCCTGCAGATAGCATCATCCGACTTTTCAGCAAATTTTGCCAAATTGTCTTTTGTGTTAAGTATGGTACACCTGCTGCCAAAGGACCTTAGAAAGCCAATGAACGGTGGCCTCTTGTTCCATAGCTCATAAGGGGTTTTCCATGTGGCTTAACTACAAGAACTCTGTTATGCACATAGCATGCAGTGCTGACTGCCTCTGCCCAGAATGTTAGAGGCAGCTTTGAATCAGCTAACATAGTTCGAGCAGCCTCAATAAGTGTCCGGTTCCTCCTCTCAGCAACACCATTTTGTTGAGGAGTTCTAGGAGCATTATATTATCTGGCAATCTCTTTTGAGTTACAGAATGAGTCAAGAACGTGGTTCTTAAACTCTGTCCCCTGATCACTTCTAATTATTTTAACCTTGTGATCAATTTGATTTTTATTTTAAGAATAGAAGATTTTAAAGCAGCAGTTTCATCTTTGGTTCTTAAAAGAATACCCATGTAAATTTAGTAAAATCATCAACAATCACAAGGCAATATGATTTCCTTCCAATGCTCATTATACTTGTGGGACCAAATAGATCCATGTGCAATAAGTGTAATGGAGTGGTGATGGAGTTAAAAACTTTGGATTTATGAGATGCCCTGTGTTGCTTCCCTTTCAGGCATGCAACACAGTTATCTTTGCAGAAAAATTCCTTTTTAGGCAAACCATGTACCAAGTTATTTTTAGCCAATTTATTCATTGTCTTTAAATTTACATGACACATTCGTTTATGCCATAGTGTTGACTCATCACCATCAGCTTTGAAAAGAAAGCATGATACTTCTCCCATTGGGGAAGCATTGTTCACATCCTGCTTGTACATATACCCTTTTCTGGGAGATCTAAGAAGCACCAATTCCTGAGGAATTGTCATCCCAGGTTTGAGGATAATGCACTCATGTTCTGTGAAGAGCATTTGATGCTTTTGATCATAGAACTGAGAAACACTTAACAGGTTGTGTTCAAGCTGTTTGACAAAGTTAACTTTGTCAACTTTTAATTTTCCGTCTGATATATTTCCTCTGCCAGAAACATATCCTCCAGCCTCACCTCCAAACTGGACAGGACCTCCATCATAATGTTGAAATTTTTGAAGGAGAGATCTGTTCCCTGTCATGTGCCTGGAGCATCCACTATCCACAATCCAAACATCGTTATTCTTGTCATATAGATGTCTCTGCACATAAGATGAGATGATTAGTTTTGATTGGAAACCCAAGCCTTGTTGGTCTTGGGTTCTTCCAATGATAGTGTCATAATTGAACCAAAATTTATGCATGGGGCTTTAATGGATGTCTTTGAAGAAGAGGTTTGGGCTGCAGCATTTTCCTTGATCTTCCATTCCATCCCTTGGTTGATCATGGAGGATGAGCTTGTTGTAGCTTTTGCAACTTGACATTCTTCGAAGCTTCTTTCTTTTTGGAAGAAGCCTTAACCACCTTTTCTTCCGAAGTAGTCTTCTTATGGGATGGTCTCAAGGGGACTCTTTTATTCTTTTGAGTCTTGACAGCTTTAGCTTCCGAAGCCATTTTCCCTTCGGAAGAAGGACCTTCTTCCGAAAGCAACCTTGCTTCAGAAACAAGCTTTCCCTTTTTCATCACTTGAACCATTTGATATGGTCCAAATTAGAAACCTTCCCTGACTCCTTCATTTTTAACATTATTTGCATAATGTGTGCTAGCAGGATTGTAGTAACAATCTTTGGCCATGTGGTTTTGCAGACCACACATTATGCATGCAATGTTAATCTTTTGGGAGTTTGAGGATTGCTATTTCTTGTTCTTTTTCTCTTCATCAGCAACCTTTCACTTTAACTTCTGATCCTTTGGTAGGACAGGAGTGCTGGTACTACACCTTTTCCTAAATAGGAGTTTCCAACCACTTGTAATCCAGCTGAGATAAATACACCCTTTTGCTTTGGGTCTATCTTCAGCTTAGACTCAGCCACTTTCTTGGCAGTTTTTCTTGCTGCCTTAGTCCTGCTTCTTCTGGTTTTAATGGTAAGGGTTTGATCATCATTGGTAGGAGAGGGTATAATTACCTGGTTCTTCCTTGTGATGGTCTCCATGGTTGCATCATTCATTGACTCATGAGAAGGTGGGTCAGCAGATGGAACCTCTTGCTCTTCAGTACCACACCTTGGTTGTCTTATAGACTCATAAGAGTATGGTGGAGTAATTTCATTGGTTCCAAACCCACCTTTTTTTGGTAACAAAGTTTTAAGTGAGAGGATGATGCAAGAATGGCTTGGAAGTTCTGCTCGGAAATAGCATACTTCATGGCTTGAGCCTCAGTTGTGACAAGCTTTGAGCCTCAGACAATTTGGATTTTAAATCCTTTATTTGAGTCTTATATTTTGTGTGTTCATGTTTTAATAAGAACATAGTTTTCTCTAACTCCTCAATTTTTCTTTGATAGTCAGATTCAGCCCTTTTAAAATCAGATTTTAAAACATTTAGAGACTCAATATCGGATTTAATTTCCATATTGTAGTCCGGATACAATTTAACCTTAGCAATACAGGCAGGAGTACAGAGATGTTCATATACCTTATTTTCATCTGTTCCGGCCATGAGTGCTTGAGCAGGAGTCACATCATGTACCATGAAGCTCCAGTCAACTTCTTGAGCCATTGCAGCTGTTTCTGTTGACTTTCCAGTGGGCATTGGTGTAGAGGGATGTGTGGAGGCCTCTGGGGTTCCCGGATTAGACATGGGAGCCTTGCATTCCCTTGCAAAATGACCAAGTTTGTTACAGTTGTAACATTTGGCCTTGGTTTTGTCAAACCCAAATTTGCTGTAGATTGGGTTCTGGGGAAATTGCCTTCCAGTTCTCTTGAAGAACTCCTTTGCTCTGTAGGTTAAGAGAGCCATTTGTTGGACTATGTCCATGTATTCCACGTCATCTGGGCTGAAGCACTCTAGATCATCAAAGCAATACTGATAATCACTAGAGTGTCCACTTCTTGAGACAAAAGCACAGTTGTCCTGAAAGGAGCTTTGCTGAGCTTGTTGAGACCTTGGAGTCTCAAGAAATTTGATGTATGGTCCAGAAGAACATGATGGTTGCTGGGTGTAAGTCAGGTATTGTTGAGGTTGGGAGGGTCCTGAGCCTTCAGCAACCATTAAAGCGTTGCTAGCAGGAAGACACAAGAGTCTGCTTGTCTGATGACCTCTCTTATTCTCCATGTCCAAACAGTATCCATCAAGGATGCCATAGAGTTCGGTCATGGTGAGTGTGTTCAAATTTTCCGTTCTCTTGATGGAGACAAAGTAGAACGTCCACTCATTGGGTAATGCACTCATGAACTTTCTTGTGAGGTCTCTAAGTTCAAGAGCAATTCCCACAGACTAAAGGGAAGAAATGAGATCCATGTACCTGAAGTATTGTTGGCTGAGGGTCTCTCCAGCAATGTACGTGAAGTTCTCGGAATGCTGCTTCAGTGAGTCCTTCTTGGAGTCATTTGAGCTTGAGTACATGTGAGCAAGTACATCAAACAGTTCTTTGGCTGACTTGCAATGCTCAAACCGCACCATGATGGAGTTGGGAATTGCAGTCATGAGAACAGTCATAGCATTGCTATCAATGTCCAGCTTCTTCCGGTCCTCATTAGAGTAATCTTCAACAGCTTTCTCTATCATGGCATCGTTTCCACCTGCTACTTTTAGCTTATACGGCCCATTGACAATAGATTGCCACATCTTGCTGTCTTGATACCTGATGAAGCCTTCCATTCGTCTACTCCATGACCTGAAGTTTTCAAGGGTGATGATGGGTGCTTTAGTCATCATCCCTATTTCTACTTCAGACTTGTTGAGGGCCATTTTGAGTGTGGTGTAAGGAGGAGTGAAAAACATGTTGATTAGGATGGTAAGATCTCACAATCAAGAGCCTAAAAAGCTCTAATACCAATTGCAGGATCGGGTTTTGTAACTTAACACATGGATTTCTCTCAAACTCACTTAAGTTACACTCAAATCAGATGAAGTAGAATCTCTCCTAAGAGTTGATAATAACATAACAAATAGCAAAGAACATAAGGAATTAATTTTCAAGGCACTTGTATATATTACTTCTCAACTCAAAGTATTACAAGACTCTTACAAGCATACTTTTCATGAGATACAATGAGAAACTAAATATACTAGATCCTACAGCCGGATATACTTTGATACCAGTTGGAAACCTAAGACTAAAGCATATACTATAATGCTAAAGTTAAGGTATCTTAGATAAAGTATTATCTTAGATATGGTAGTCATGACATGTCCATGACTTACCTTTTGTCACCAACTAAAGTTAGCAACTGTACTAACTTATAAAGGTAAACAGTAGAATAAAGTATGGTCAACGACATGGATATAGAGAAAACGCCATGCAATATCTCAGAGGTCTGCAGCGGAGTGTCAGGGAGACCACACTTATGTCCACTGGATAATAGTAGTGTCTTCTGAAGGTAAGTTGGCTTCGGAAGAACAAGTTCTTCCGAAGCCACTTATACTTTGGAAGAGGCTTCTATACTCCCGAGAGTTGAGGACTTCTATACTTCGGAAGTTGACTTCAGATCTTTCTTTCTAAGTCTTGATCTTCGGAAGTAGGTTCTTTGTCTTCGGAAGTTGGAGTTTTCCTTCGGAACTAAGTTTTACACTTTGTCTTCGGAAGAGCTCCTTCTTCCTTCGGAAGTTCCACACTTAGCTTCGGAAGTCCTTTATTTGTTGTACCAAAATCTTCTAAGTGACTTGGTTTTGGTTGCACCAGCCTTTCTAGATCCAACAACTTGCACACATAAGAGATCATTTGCATCCTTCTTGATGAACAAGTTCTTCCAAAGCCACTTATACTTCGGAAGAGGCTTCTGTACTTCCGAGGCTTGAGGACTTCTTTCATACTTCAGAAGTTGACTTCTGATCTTTCACTCTAAGTCATGATCTTCGGAAGTGAATACTTTGTCTTCGGAAGTTGGAGTTTTCCTTCGGAAGTTTGTTTTACACTTTGTCTTCGGAAGAGCTCCTTTTCCTTCGGAAGTTCCACACTTAGCTTCGAAAGTCCTTTATTAGTTGCACCAAAATAGTCTAAGTGATTTGGTTTTGGTTGCACCAGCCTTTCTAGATCCAACAAACTCCCCCTAGGCTGATGCTACCAAAACCTCACTTGTTTCTGCTTCTCAAAACTTTCAACACCAGGGACAGAAGATATTTGTCTGTTTCCTTGTTCTTCCCTGAAGTGGTGCTGAGAAGCTTGTACAAGTCATTAGTGGATAGGAGATCCAGTCTATCACTCTAAATGACATGTACCCTTTGTTGTGCCCCCCTGAAAAGAGTTAGCTCGGCCTTTGGTTGTCGATCCCTTCTTTTTCTCCTCCTCTCTCAGTTTCAACTCTTCTTCAACTTTGGTTCTAGTAGTTAGCTCAGCCATATGAAGACTTCCTAGATGATTTTTGATATGAGCAGCTACTTCAGAGTTGGAGGGGTTGGAGAATGGTTTCTTTGTTAACTCAGCAATATCAAATCTGCTTAATGTAGCAGAGATGAGGCATTTAGCCTGTTGAGCTCTCCATTCTCTCTTTCAACAACAAAGTTGTGAGAAGAGTCTTCGAACCTCCACTGGATGATCTTCTTCCTAGGCACAAGAGGTTGTCTTGGCACCCAGTCACCTTTCTTGGTATCCAGCAGAGTCACCAGCCTTCTCCTTAGCTTCTTTTCTTCCTCATTCAAAGTATCTGAATTGAGGCCAAGGAGATTTGCAGCTTGGTCCAATGTTCCTCTGGGCAGATCAAGAAATTGATCTCTAGTGAGGGAACATGAGGATCCATCAACATAAGTCAATTTGACTGAATCCTCCTCACAGGAGATGTCGCTCAGGGTTGTGCAATTGATTAGCTTTGTCTTGATTCCCTTGAACACCTCTAAGGGGAGATGTTTAGAAGGCTGAGGGGATGGTTTGAGAGATTGTTTAGTAGGTTGAGGTGTTTGGGTTCTGGCTAGTGTTTTGGGTTGGAGGATAGGTAGTTTATGTAGTTGAGGTGAAGAGGTTGGTAAGGGTGATGTTGTAGGTTCAGGGGTGTACGGTTCAGTGGTTGGTTCAGTTTTGATGGGGAATGGAAAAGGAATTCGTTCAGGGTGTGGTTGGGTTTGAGGTTGGGGTTGAGTAGTTGATTTAAAGATCATCCCCTGTCCCCTTCTGTACATCTCCATCCTCTTCCCTGAGCGAATGTCAGCCTTTATGTCACTAACATGTCGCTGGAGGGTCTTTTTAGACATAGGGCCCACCCGCCTGCCAGAGAAGCCATGAGCCCGAAGATAGTTTTTCATCCAATGCTTTTCACCTATCTTCTTGGCAGCAACTAGTCCTGCTTCTTCTTCCTTCTTCCTTCTTCCTCTTCAGCATCAGCTTTTCCTTGGCAGCTTTCTTTCTCTCTTTCTCCATTTGATCTTGCTCTATGTTGAAGAGCCATAAGATCGTATCATTGTTGTGTGGAGATAGTTCTTCTAGAGAAAAACCCCTGGAGGTTAGGAAAGTTATCCTTTCCCTCCTAAGCTGCTGATCAGCTTCACTTTCTTTCCTCTCCCTTTCTTCCTCTAAGGCCAATCTTGTTGCTTCTTCTCTTTGCTATTTTGCAGCAAAATTGCCTTTTCCAGCTAAACTAACTCCTCTAGTGGTAGCAGGAGTACATCTTCACTCAAAGCTCCTAAACTGACAAGTCTGTCAATGATTTTCACTCTTTTTTTATTGTTGACCGCCTTCTGGTTGGCTGCAGCTGCTTTGCTACTGGCAGCTAGCAGTTTTCCAGTTGGAAGTCTACCTTTTCTTTTGAGCTTCTCTAACCTTTTTTCCTCCTGAAGCTCTTCCTTAGTCATCTTCCTCTTTCCTTTGATGTCTTCGGAAGTGCTAGACTTTGGGGGTTCTTTGATGGAAGGTTTAGATTGAGTAGTGGAAATGGAAGCTAGAGTTAATGCTGATGTTTGAGCTAGGGGTTGGGTGAGAAAATCCTCCCTATTAACCTCAGATGCAAGTTCTAGGATTGCATCCACGACTATTAGATCATCGGATAAAGAAAATAGTCCTTCCGCAGCTGCAATCTCAGCTTCGGAAGATTGAAATTGTTCTTCCGAGGCTTTGACTTGTGCTCCAGAAGTCTGTGAGAATGCACTATCTATCCCAACTGTCTCAGTTGCTAGTCCATCAGTCCTTGTTTCCCCTTCGAAGTTAATCTCAGGTTCCACTTGGACCTTAGGTTGGCCAACTTCCTCAATAATGGTAGAAGGTGCATTTAACCTCTAAAGCTCTTGAGCTCCGAAGTAAATCACAGACAGGTCAGGACTTGGCTGTTCAATGAGAGATACCAACAGGAACTTGTTGAAGAACCTGTTAAGATCTTGGAGCATCCTTTGATCCACTTGAATTACAACTGGAGGAGGCTCAGGAAAAACTGAAGCTTGTTGCATAGGGCATCTTGAACTTAAGGAAATGAAAGCTTGACTTTGTGGTTCCTCTTGTCTTTGGCTTTGTTCCTGAACACTCTCCCCCTTTTTGGTAGCATCATGTTGAGAGCTTGATGAGCTGGAGGAAGAGGTCAATGAGACCTGAATTGGTACATGCCTGATAGACCTCTCAATATGTTTCTCAGCTAGTTGGGCCTTGAGATTTTCAATCTCAAGTTGCTGAGTGGCAGGCCTATCCTCTAAAGTCCTAACCTTAGATCAAGGTTTGAGACTTTAGAAAGTAGGTCTTGAATGGTGAGGTTCAGTCTTCCCTCATCTTCTTCTGAAGAATCACCGGAAGATGAGGTAACATACCTAGTATGTTCATCCTCACCACCAGATGTGGTTTCTTGGCGCCCTGGTTTCCCTTGCTCAATGATGTCTCTTTCTGAGTCATCAAAGGTCATGGTTGCCGTAGATTCAGTCTTAGTAATGTTACCACTATCTTGAGGGTCCATCGAGGCTCCTTTAGTAGTGGAAGCTGAATCTACATGAGTCCCCTCCACATCAGTGGGACTCACCTCAGTAAAGGCTTGCTGATGGGGGCTAGAGATAAGAGATCTCTCTAGGCTTTGTTGATCCTTGAGTGGGTGTTACGGATCAACTTCATTGCCCTGAAGAGACATAATCTCTTCATCAGCTCCTATTAGTAGGTCAGTAAAGGATATAGAAGTGAAGCCTAATGACCCGGGACTTTGATCAATGTCTAAAGGCATTGAGCCTATGGTGAGGCTGTCCGTTTTTGGCTGCTCAGGGGAGAATAAAGACTCTCCCTGAGGGTTTTCAGCTTGGGTTTCGGGCTCATGGGTCTGATACTGAGGAGACTCAAAACCCATATTGAGGACAAATTGTGAAGGATGGTTGGACCTCAGGCTGAGTGGGAGCCCATTGTTCCACTCTAGCCTTTTTGGATAGAACAAGAGGAGCTTGTTCAATCAGAGAAGATTGTACAAGAGTTTGTTTGGGGCGTCTTTGATAAGTGATGGTGATAGGGTGAGAAGGTAGATTTGGCAATGTGAGGGTAGTTGCTGGTGTGGGTTCATCGCCTGTGGGGTTAACAGGGATGTCACGAGGAGCCATTGGCTTAGTCATACCTGGAAGAAGTGCACTATATCTTCCGGTGAAGTTGGTGGACACTCTCTTCAAAGTCTTGAAGATGGTCGGCCTCATTTGGGGAACAATCAGAGCATCTACACAGACAAGCTTACTCTGTTCCAGCTCACAATTGATTATGTGCTGAAAAACCTGGGATACATGAAGAATGTGTCCCGTTGAAGGTTTCCCATAAGATTGGTCAGCATAAATCTTGAGTAGTTAAAGCGGAGGCTTCTCATCAAACCATGAACTAGGCACTCTAGTTCATATGGGATTTGATCCCATCCCCTAGATTTGTTGGACAAGCAATGAAGAACAACATGCAGCAGGAACTTCTAGTTGTAAGAGAAGTTAAACTTGTAAACGGTTGACCTGCTTACATCTCCACCATATCTCATTTGGATATAAGTGCTGTCCAACTCTGCCGTGGGGAACTCTGTAGGATCGCCCTCATCATGAAGCTCGAGAATCTCCCTGATGAATTGTTCAGAAATGACCAACTCCTGGCCACAGATGCTCGATCTTATTACACGAACCCCATTTAGGGTTTCAATCTGACCATTTGCCCAAAACTCAGACATATGATTTGAGTAAATCGTGGGACTAACAGTCTGGGCAGTGTAATAAGAGGATTAGGTTAGAAAGGAAATGATATCTAAGAAGTCGGTATCCTTTGAAGAATCAAGGAGTGCGACTTGGTTGTGCTGAGGGTTTAGTGCCATTTGTGAAAGTTGCAGGAAGATAGTTCGGGATCGGGTGAATTGAAGATGAAGAAAGCTTTTAGGGTAGTAAATTTGGTAAAAAGATGAAAGTGATTAGCTGGAGTTATTTAAATGGGTGAAATGGCGGTTTAAGGGGGTTTAGATAAGATGATGGGATGTTTTAGTGGATGATGTGACAAGGGCGGTAAGGTTTAGTTCATTTAAATAATCCGACATCATTAACAAAATCTTTACTTTTACAGAGTGGGGCCCAAAAGATTTCCGTTACACAGTAAAAACTTTCTTCCTTGTATAAAGCATTTCTGAAGGTAATGTTCTTCCGAAGGTAAAGTGATTACTTTCAAGAGTATATGTTGCTTTCCGAATGGAGAGTGTTACAAGCTTCGGAAGTAGATCTGATATGAAATCAATCGCTTCTTCTGAGACTTAACAACTCTTCCGAGAAGAAAATTATCCTGGGAGAAATTTGCTATTGGCTGCTCAGAGGAGTATAGAGACTGAAGAGGATTGGTTGTTAAGTCTCGAAAGAACTGTTAAGTCTCGGAAGAAGCGTTTGATTTCATATCAGATCTACTTCCGAAGCTTGTAACACTCTCCATTCGGAAAGCAACATATACTCTCGAAAGTAATCACTTTACCTTCGGAAGAACATTACCTTCGGAAATGCTTTATACTCGGAAGAAAGATTTTACTGTGTAACGGAAATCTTTTGGGCCCCACTCTGTAAAAAGTAAAGATTTTGTTAATGATGTCGGATTATTTAAATGGACTAACCTTACCGCTCATGTCACATCATCCACTGAAACCTCCCATCATCTTATCCAAACCTCCTTTAAACCGCCATTCCATCCATTTAAATAACTCCGGCTAATCACTTACATCCTTTTTACCAAAATGACTGCCCCAAAAGCGTTCTTCCTCTTCAATTTACCCAATTCCGAACTATCTTCTTGTAACTTTCTTCAATGGCACTTAACCCTCAGCATAACCAAGTCGCACTCCTTGACTCTTCAAGGGATGCCGACTTCTCAGACATCATCTCCTTCCTAACCCAATCTTCCTACTACACTACCCTGACTGTTAACCTCACAATTTACTCAAACCATATGTCCGAATTTTGGGCAAACAGTCAGATTGAAACCCTAAATGGGGTTTGTGTCATTAGATCAAGCATCTGTGGCCAGGAGTTGGTCATTTCTGAACAAATCATCAGGGAGCATCTAGAGCTTCACGATGAGGGTGCTCCTACAGAATTCCCCAAAGCAGTTTTGGACAACACTTATATCCAAATGGGATATGGTGGAGATGTTAGCAGGTCAACCGTCTACCAATTCAACTTCTCTTACAACTGGAAGTTCCTCCTGCATGTAGTTCTTCACTGCTTGTCTAACAAATATGGGGGATGGGATCAAATCCCATATGAACTAGGGTGCCTAGTTTATGGTTTGGTGAAAAGCCTCCGCTTCAACTACTCAAGATTTGTGCTGACCAATCTCATGGGAAACCTTCAACGGGACACATTCTTCATGTATCCTAGGTTTCTCCAGCACATAATCAATTGTGAGCTGGACAAGAGCAAGCTTGCCTGTGCAGCTGCTCTGAATGCTCCTCAAATGAGGCCGACCATCTTTAAAACTTTGAAGAGAGTGTCCACCAACTTCACCGGAAGAGATACTGCACTTCTTCCAGGTATGATTGAGCCAATGGCTCCTGGTGACATCCCTGTTAACCCCACAGGTGATGAACCCACACCTGCAACTACCCTCACTTTGCCAAATATACCTTCTCCACCCATTACCTTTACTTATCAAAGACGCCCCAAACGAACCCTTGTTCAATCTTTTCTGATTGAACAAGCTCATCATGTTCTACCCAAAAGGCTAGACTGAAACAATGGGCTCCCACTCAGCCTGAGGTCTAACCATCATTCATAATTGACCTCAATATGGGTCTTGAGTCTCCTCAGTCTCAGACCCATGAGCCCGAAACCCAAACTGAAACATCTCAGGGAGAGTCTCTATACTCCTCTAAGCAGCCAAAAAGGGACAACCCCATCATAGGCTCAATGCTTTTAGACATTGATCAACGTCCCGGGTCACTAGGTTTTACTTCCATATCCTTTACTGACCTATTAATCGGTGCTGATGAAGAGATCATTTCTCTTTAGGGCAATGAAGTTGATCCACAACACCCTCTCAAGGATCAACAGAGCCCAGAGAGATCTCTTATCTCTAGCCCCCATCAGCGAACCTTTACTGAGGTGAGTCCCACTGATGTGGAGGGGACTCATGTAGATTCAGCTGCCACTACTGAAGGAGCCTCAAGGGATCCTCAGGAGAGTGGTAACATTACTGAGACTAAATCTATGGCAACCATGCCCTTTGATGACTCAGAAAGAGACATCATTGAGCAAGGGAAACCAGGGCGCCAAGAAACCACATCTGGTGGTGAGGCTGAACATACAAGGTATGTTACCTCATCTCCCCGTGATTCTTCAAAAGAAGATGAGGGAAGACTGCAACTCACCATTGAAGACCTACTTTCTAAAGTATTAAATCTTGAATCTAAGGTTAGGACTTTAGAGGATAGGTCTGCCACTCAGCAACTTGAGATTGACAATCTCAAGGCCAAACTAGCTGAGAAACAGATTGAGAGGTCTGTTAGGCACGTACCAAGTCAGGTCTCTTTGACCTCTTCCTCTAGCTCATCAAGCTCTCTGGATGATGCTAACAAAAAGGGGGAGAGTGTTCGGAGACAAAGCCAAAGACAAGAGGAACCCCAAAGTCAAGCTCTCACTTCCCTAAGCTCAAAATATCCTATGCAACAAGCTTCAATTTTCCCTGAGTCTCCTCCAGTTGTGATTCAAATGTATCAAAGGAAGCTCCAAGGTCTCAATAGGTTCTTCAACAAGTTCCTATTGGAATCTCTTATTGAACAGCCAAGTCCTGATTTGTCTGTGATCTACTTCGGAGCCAAGGAGCTTCAAAGGTTAAATGCACCTTCTACCACTATTGAGGAAGTTGGTCAACCTAAGGTCCAAGTGGAACCTGAGATTAACTTCAAAGGGGAAACCATAACTGATGGCCCAGCAACTAAGACAGTTGGGACAGATAGTGCATTCTCACAGACTTCCGAAGCACAATTCAAAGCCTCAGAAGAACAATTTCAAACTTCCGAAGGTGAGATTGCTGATGCGGAATGATTATTCTCCTTATCCGATGATCTAATAGTCATAGATGCAATCCTAGAACTTGCATCTGAGGTTAATAGGGAGGATTTTCTCACCCAACCACTAGCTCAAACATCAGCATTAACTCTAGCTTCCATCTCTACTACTCAACCTGAACCTTCCATCCAAGAACCCTTAAAGTCTAGCACTTCCGAAGACATCAAAGGAAAGAGGAAGATGACTAAGGAAGAGCTTCAGGAGGAAGAAAGGTTAGAAAAACTCAAAAGAAAAGGTAGGCTTCCAACTGGAAAACTGCTAGCTGCCAGTTCCAAAGCAGCTGCAGCCAACCAGGAGGCAGTTAACAATAGAAGAATAGTAGATATCATTGATAGACTTGTCAGTCTAGGAGCTGCGAATGAAAATGTACTCCTGCTACCATAAGAGGAGTTAGTTGAGCTGGAAAAGGCAACTTTCTTGCAAAAACAGCAAAGAGAAGAGGCAGCAAGGTTGGCCTTAGAAGAAGAAAGGGAGAGGAAAGAAAGAGAAGCTGATCAGCAGCTCAGGAGGGAAAGGATAACTTTCCTAACCTCCAGAGGTTTCTCTCAAGAAGAATTATCTCCACACAACAATGATACGATCTTATGGCTCTTCAACAAAGAGCAAGATCATATGGAGAAAGAGAGAAAGAAAGCTGCCAAGGAAAAGCTGATACAGAAGAAGAAGAAGGAAGAGGAGGCAGGACTAAATGCTGCTAAGAAGACAGATGAGAAGGCCTGGATGAAGAGCTATTTCAGGGCTCATGGCTTCTCTGGCAGGCAAGTGGGTCCTATGTCTAAAAAGACCCTCCAGCGACATGTTAGTGACATAAAGGCTGACATTCGCTAAGGGAAGAGGAAGGAGATGTACAGAAGGGGACAGGGGATGATCTTCAAATCAACTACTCAACCCCAACTCCAAAACCAACCACAACCTGAACCAATACCCTTTCTATTCCCCATCAAAACCGAACCAACCACTCAACCATACACCCTTGAACCTACACCATCACCCCTACCAACCTCTTCACCTCAACACCTAAACTACCCATCCTCCAACCCAAAACTCTAGCCAGAACCCAAACACCTCAACCTACCCAACAACCCATCAAACCATCCCCTCAGCCTTCTAAACATCTCTTCTTAGAAGAATTCAAGGCAATCAAGACAAATCTCATCAATTGCACAACCTTGAGCGTTATACCCTGTGAGGAGGATTCAGTCAATTTGACTTATGTTGATGGATCCTCACGTTCACTCACTAGAGATCAATTTCTTGATCTGCCCAGAGGAACATTGGACCAAGCTACAAATCTCCTTGGCCTCAATTCAGACACTTTGAATGAGGAAGAAAAGAAGTTAAGAAGAAGGTTGGTGACTCTGCTGGATACCAAGAAAGGTGTCCGGGTGCCAAGACAACCTCTTGCACCTAGAAAGAAGATCATCCAGTGGAGGTTCAAAGACTCCTCTCACAACTTTGTTGTTGAAAGAGAGAATGGAGAGCTCAACTGGCTAAGTGTCTCATCTCTTTTACACTTGAGCAGATTTGATATTGCTGAGTTAGCAGAGAAGCCATTCTCCAACCCTTCAAACTCTAATGTAGCTGCCCATATCAGAAATCATCTAGGCAGTCTTCATATGGCCGAGCTAACCGTTAGGAGCAAGGTTTAAGAAGAGTTGAAACTGAGAGAGGAGGAGAAACGAAAGGGATCAACAACCAAAGGCAAAGCCTTTCTACAAATGGTTGAAGGTCCTGAACTTGAATCCATAGTTAGATGGGAGTATGACTATAACTCCTATCAACTAACTCTTTTCAGGGGGACGCAACAGAGGGTACATGTCATTCAGAGTGATAGACTGGATATCCTATCCTCCAATGACTTGTACAAGCTTCTCAGCACCACTTTAGGGAAGAACAAAGAAACAGACAAATATCTTCTGTCCCTGGTGTTGAAAGCTTTGAGAAGCAGAAACAAGTGAGGTTTTGGTAGCATCAGCCTAGGGGGAGTTTGTTGGATCTAGAAAGGCTAGTGCAACCAAAACCAAATCTCTTAGAATATTTTGGTACAACAAATAAAGGACTTTCGAAGCCAAGTGTGGAACTTCCGAAGGAAAAAGGAGCTCTTCTGAAGACAAAGTGTAAAACTAACTTCCAAAGGAAAACTCCAACTTTCGAAGACAAAGAACTTACTTTCGAAGATCAAGACTTGGAATGACAGATCAGAAGTCAACTTCCTAAGTATAGAAGTCCTCAAGCCTCGGAAGTATAGAAGGCTCTTCCGATGTATAAGTGGCTGCGGAAGAACTTGTTCTTCCGAAGCCAACTTACCTTCAGTAGACACTACTCTTATCCAGTGGACATAAGTATGGTCTCCCTGACACTCCGCTACAGACCTCTGAGATACTGCATGGCGTTTTCTCAAAAGCCATGTAGTTGACCAAACTTTATTCCACTGTTTACCTTTATAAGTTAGTACAGTTGCCATCTTTAGTTGGTGACAAAAGGTAAGTCATGGATATGTCATGACTACCATATCTTAGATAATACTTTACCTAAGATACCTTAACTTTATCATTATAGTATATGCTTTAGTCTTAGGTTTCCAGCTGGTATCAAAGTATATCCGGCTATAGGATCTAGTATATATAGTTTCTCATTGTAACTCATGTTTCATGCTTGTAAGAGTCTTGTAATACCTTGAGTTGAGAAGTAATATATACAAGTGCCTTGAAAATTATTTCTGTGTGTTCTTTGTTACTTATTATATTATTATCAACTTTTGTGTTAAGTATGGTACACCTGTTGCCAACGGACCTTATAAAGCCAATGAACGGTGGCGTCTTGTTCCATAGCTCATAAGGGGTTTTTCCATGTGGCTTAACTACAAGAACTCTGTTATGCACATAGCATGCAGTGCTGACTGCCTCTTCCCAGAATGTTAGAGGTAGTTTTGAATCAGCTAACATAGTTCGAGCAGCCTCAATAAGTGTCCTGTTCCTCCTCTCAGCAACACCATTTTGTTGAGGAGTTCTAGGGGCACTATATTGTCTGGCAATCCTTTTGAGTTACAGAATGAGTCAAGAAAGTGGTTCTTAAACTCTGTCCCCAGATCACTTCTAATTATTTTAACCTTGTGATCAATTTGATTTTCTATTTTAAGAATAAAAGATTTTAAAGTTTCAGCAGTTTCATCTTTGGTTCTTAAAAAGAATACCCATGTAAATCTAGTAAAATCATCAACAATCACAAGGCAATATGATTTCCTTCCAATGCTCATTATACTTGTGGGACCAAATAGATCCATGTGCAATAAGTGTAATGGAGCGGTGATGGAGTTAAAAACTTTGGATATATGAGACTCCCTGTGTTCCTTCCCTTTCAGGCATGCAACACAGTTATCTTTGCAGAATAATTCCTTTTTAGGAAAACCATGTACCAAGTTATTTTTAGCCAATTTATTCATTGTCTTTAAATTTACATGACACATTCGTTTATGCCATAGTATTGACTCATCACCATCAGCTTTGGAAAGAAAGCATGATACTTCTCCCATTAGGGAAGCATTGTTCATATCCAGCTTGTACATATCCCCTTTTCTGGGAGATCTAAGAAGCACCAATTCCTGAGGAATTGTCATTCCAGGTTTGAGGATAATGCACTCATGTTCTGTGAAGAGCATTTGATGCTTTTGATCATAGAACTGAGAAACAATTAACAGGTTGTGTTCAAGCTGTTTGACAAAGTAAACATTGTCAACTTTTAATTTTCCATTGGGTATACTTCCTCTGCCAGAAAAATATCCTCCGGCCTCACCTCCAAACTGGACAGGACCTCCATCATAATGTTGAAATTTTTGAAAGAGAGATCTGTTCCCTGTCATATGCCTGGAGCATCCACTATCCACAATCCAAACATTGTTATTCTTGTCATATGGATGTCCCTGCACATAAGATGAGATGATTAGTTTTGATTGGAAACCCAGGCCTTGTTGGTCTTGGATTCTTCCAATGATAGTGACATAATTGAACCAAAATTTATGCATGGGAGTTTAATGGATGTCTTTGAAGAAGAGGTTTGGGCTGCAGCATCTTCCTTGATCTTCCATTCCATCCCTTAGTTGATCATGGAGGATGAGCTTGTTGTAGCTTTTGCAACTCGACATTCTTCCGAAGCTTCTTTCTTTTCGGAAGAAGCCTTTACCACCTTTTCTTCCGAATAAGTCTTCTTCTGGGATGGTCTCAAGGGGACTCTTTTATTCTTTTGAGTCTTGAGAGCTTTAGCTTCCGAAGCCATTTTCCCATCGGAAGATGGACCTTCTTCCGAAAGCAATCTTGCTTCGGAAACAAGCTTTCCATTTTTCATCACTTGAACCATTTGATATGGTCCAAATGAAAAACCTTCCCTGAATCCTTCCTTTTTAACATTATTTGCATAATGTGTTCTAGTAGGATTGTAGTATCAATCTTTGGCCATGTGGTTTTGCAGACCACACATTATGCATGCAATGTTAATCTTTTGGAAGTTTGAGGATTGCTGTTTCTTGTTCTTTTTCTCTTCATCAGCAACCTTTCCCCTTAACTTCTGATCCTTTGGTAGGACAGGAGTGCTGGTACTACACTCCTTTTCTGAAACAGAGTTTCCTACCACCTGGAATCCAGTTGAGATGAATACACCCTTCTGCTTTGGTTCTATCTTCAGCTTCGACTCAGCCACTTTCTTGGCTGTTTTTCTGGCTGCCTTAGCTCTGCTTCTTCTGGCTTTGGTGGTCAGGGGTTGATCATCACCGGTAGGAGTGGGTAAAGTTACCTGGTTCTTCCCTGTGATGGTCTCCATGGTTGCATCACTCTTTGACACATGAGAAGGTGGGTCAGCAGATGGAACCTCTTGCTCTTTAGTCCCACACCTTGGTTCTCTTACAGACTCATAAGAGTGTGGTAGAGTAATTTCATTGGTTCCCAACCCACCATTTTTTTGGTAACAAAGTTTTGAGTGAGAGGATGATGCAAGAATGGCTTGGAAGTTTTGCTCAGAGATAGCATACTTCCTGGCTTGAGACTCAGCTGTGACAAGCTGGGCTTGAGCCTCAAATAATTTGGATATTAAATCCTTTATTTGAGTCTTATAGTTTGTGTGTTCATTTTTTAATAAGGACACAGTTTTCTCTAACTCCTCAATTTTTCTTTAATAGTCAGAGTCAGCCTTTTTAAAATCAGATTTTAAAACATTTAAAGACTCAATATCAGATTTAATCTCCATATTGTAGTCCTAATACAATTTAACCTTAGCAATACAGGCAGGAGTATAGAGATGTTCATATACCTTATTTTCATATGTTCCGGCTATGAGTGCTTGAGCAGGAGTCACATCCTGTACCATGAAGCTCCAGTCAACTTCTTGAGCCATTGCAGCTGTCTCTGTTGACTTTCCAGTGGGCATTGGTGTAGAGGGATGTGTGGAGGCCTGTGGGGTTCCTGGATTCGACTTGGGAGCCTTGCATTCCCTTGCAAAATAACCAAGTTGGTTACACTTGTAACATTTGGCCTTGGTTTTGTCAAACCCAAATTTGCTGTAGATTGGGTTCTGGGGAAATTACCTTCCAGTTCTCTTGAAGAACTTCTTTGCTCTGTATGTTAAGAGAGCCATTGGTTGGACTATGTCCACATATTCCACGTCATCTGGGTTGAAGCACTCTAGATCATCAAAGCAATACTGATAATCATTAGATGTCCACTTCCTGAGACAAAAGCACAGCTGTCCTGAAAGTAGCTTTGCTGAGCTTATTGAGACCTTGGAGTCTCAGGAAATGTGATGTATGGTCCAGAAGAACAGGATGGTTGCTGGGTGTAAGTCAGGTACTGTTGAGTTTGGGAGGGTCCTGAGCCTTCAGCAACCATTAAAGTGTTGCTAGCAGGAAGACACAAGGGTCTGCTTGTCTGATGACCTCTCTTATTCTCCATTTCCAAACAATATCCATCAAGGATGCTATAGAGTTCGATCATGGTGAGTGTGTTCAAATTTTCTGTTCTCTTGATGGAGACACAGTAGAACGTCCACTCATTGGGTAATGCACTCATGAACTTTCTTGTGAGGTCTCTAAATTCAAGAGCAATTCCCACAGACTAAAGGGAAGAAATAAGATCCATGTACCTGAAGTATTGCTGGCTGAGGGTCTCTCCAGTAATCTAGGTGAAGTTCTCGAACTGCTGCTTCAGTGAGTCCTTCTTGGAGTCATTTGAGCTTGAGTACATGTGAGCAAGTGCATCAAACAGTTCTTTGGTTGACTTGCAATGCTCAAACCCCACCATGATGGAGTTGGGAATTGCAGTCATGAGAACAGTCATAGCATTGCTATCAATGTCCAGCTTCTTCCGGTCCTCAATAGAGTAATCTTCAACATCTTTCTCTATCATGACACCATTTCCACCATCTACCTTTGGCTTATACGGGCCATTGACAATAGATTGCCACATCTTGCTGTCTTGATACCTGATGAAGCCTTCCATTCGTCTACTCCATGACCTGAAGTTTTCAAGGGTGATGATGGGTGCTTTAGTTATATCCCTCTTTCTACTTCAGACGTGTTGAGGGCCATTTTGAGTGTGGTGTAAGGATGAGTGAAAAACAGGTTGATTAGGATGGTAAGATCTCACAATCAAGAGCCTAAAAAGCTCTGATACCAATTGCAGGATTGGGTTTTGTCACTTAACACTTGGATTTCTCTCAAACTCACTTATGTTACACTCAAATCAGATGAAGTAGAATCTCTCCTAAGAGTTGATAATAACATAACAAATAGCAAAGAACATAAGAAATTAATTTTCAAGGCACTTGTATATATTACTTCTCAACTCAAAGTATTACAAGACTCTTACAAGCATACTTTTCATGAGATACAATGAGAAACTAAATATACTAGATCCTACAGCCGGATATACTTTGATACCAGTTGGAAACCTAAGACTAAAGCATATACTACAATGCTAAAGTTAAGGTATCTTAGATAAAGTATTATCTAAGATATGGTAGTCATGACATGTCCATGACTTACCTTTTGTCACCAACTAAAGTTAGCAACTGTACTAACTTATAAAGGTAAACAGTGGAATAAAGTATGGTCAACTACATGGCTTTAGAGAAAACGCCATGCAGTATCTCAGAGGTCTACAGCGGAGTGTCAGGGAGACCATACTTATGTCCACTGGATAATAGTAGTGTCTTCCGAAGGTAAGTTGGCTTCGGAAGAACAAGTCTTCCAAAGCCACTTATACTTCGGAAGAGGCTTCTGTACTTCCGAGGCTTGAGGACTTCTTTCATACTTTGGAAGTTGACTTCTGATCTTTCACTCTAAGTCATGATCTTCGAAAGTGATTACTTTGTCTTCGGAAGTTGGTTTTACTCTTTGTCTTCGGAAGAGCTCCTTTTTCCTTCGGAAGTTCCACATTTAGCTTCGGAAGTCCTTTATTAGTTGCACCAAAATAGTCTAAGTGATTTGGTTTTGGTTGCACCAGCCTTTCTAGATCCAACAAACTCCCCCTAGGCTGATGCTACCAAAACCTCACTTGTTTCTGCTTCTCAAAACTTTCAACAACAGGGACAGAAGATGTTTGTCTGTTTCCTTGTTCTTCCCTGAAGTGGTGCTGAGAAGTTTGTACAAGTCATTAGTGGATAGGAGATCCAGTCTATCACTCTGAATGACATGTACCCTTTGTTGTGCCCCCCTGAAAAGAGTTAGTTGACGAGAGTTATAATCATACTCCCATCTAACTATGGATTCAAGTTCAGGACCCTCAACCATTTGTAGAAAGGCTTTGCCTTTGGTTATTGATCCCTTCCTTTTCTCCTCCTCTCTTAGTTTCAACTTTTCTTCAACTTTGGTCCTAGCAGTTAGCTCGGCATATGAAGACTGCTTAGACGATTTCTGATATGAGCAGCTACTTCAGAGTTGGAGGGGTTTGAGAATGGTTTCTCTGCTAACTCAGCAATATCAAATCTGCTTAAGTGTAGTAGAGATGAGGCATTTAGCCTGTTGAGCTCTCCATTCTCTCTTTCAACAACAAAGTTGTAAGAAGAGTCTTCGAACCTCCACTGGATGATCTTCTTCCTAGGCACAAGAGGTTGTCTTGGCACCCGGTCACCTTTCTTGGTATCCAGCAGAGTCACCAGCCTTCTCCTTAGCTTCTTTTCTTCCTCATTCAAAGTATCTGAATTAAGGCCAAGGAGATTTGCAGCTTGGTCCAATGTTCCTCTGGGCAGATCAAGAAATTGATCTCTAGTGAGGGAACATGAGGATCCATCAACATAAGTCATTTTGACTAAATCCTCTTCACAGGAGATGTGCTCAGGGTTGTGCAATTGATGAGGTTTGTCTTGATTGCCTTGAACTCCTCTAAGGGGAGATGTTTAGAAGGCTGAGGGGATGGTTTGAGAGATTGTTTGGTAGGTTGAGGTGTTTGGGTTCTGGCTAGTGTTTTGGGTTGGAGGATAGGTAGTTTAGGTGGTTGAGGTGAAGAGGTTGGTAAGGGTGATGGTGTAGGTTTAGGGGTGTAAGGTTCAGTGGTTGGTTCAGTTTTGATGGGGAATGGAAAAGGAATTGGTTCAGGTTGTGGTTGGGTTTGAGGTTGGGGTTGAGTAGTTGATTTAAAGATCATCCCCTGTCCCCTTCTGTACATCTCCTTCCTCTTCCCCGAGCGAATGTCAGCCTTTATGTCACTAACATGTCGCTGGAGGGTCTTTTCAGACATAGGGCCCACCCGCCTGCCAGAGAGCCATGAGCCCGAAGATAGTTTTTCATCCAATGCTTTTCACCTATCTTCTTGGCAGCAGCTAGTCCTGCTTCTTCTTCCTTCTTCCTTCTTCCTCTTCAGCATCAGCTTTTCCTTGGCAGCTTTATTTCTCTCTTTCTCCATTTGATCTTGCTCTCTGTTGAAGAGCCATAAGATCGTATCATTGTTGTGTCGAGATAGTTCTTCTAGAGAGAAACCCCTGGAGGTTAGGAAAGTTATCCTTTCCCTCCTAAGCTGCTGATCAGCTTCTCTTTCTTTCCTCTCCCTTTCTTCCTCTAAGGCCAATCTTGCTGCTTCTTCTCTTTGCTGTTTTTGTAGCAAAGTTGCCTTTTCCAGCTCAACTAAATCCTCTAGTGGTAGCAGGAGTACATCTTTACTCACAGCTCCTAAACTGACAAGTCTTTCAATGATTTCTACTCTTCTTTTATTGTTGACCGCCTTCTGGTTGGCTACAACTGCTTTGCTACTGGCAGTTAGCAGTTTTCCAATTGGAAGTCTACCTTTTCTTTTGAGCTTCTCTAACCTTTCTTCCTCCTGAAGCTCTTCCTTAGTCATCTTCCTCTTTCCTTTGATGTCTTCGGAAGTGCTAGACTTTGGGGGTTCTTTGATGGAAGGTTCAGATTGAGTAGTGGAAATGGAAGCTGGAGTTAATGCTGATGTTTGAGCTAGAGGTTTGGTGAGAAAATCCTCCCTATTAACCTCAGATGCAAGTTTTAGAATTGCATCTGTGACTATTAGATCATCGGATAAGGAAAATAGTCCTTCCGCAGCTGTAATCTCAGCTTCGGAAGATTGAAATTGTTCTTCCGAGGCTTTGACTTGTGCTTTAGAAGTCTGTGAGAATGCACTCTCTATCCCAGTTGTCTCTGTTGCTGGCCATCAGTCCTTGTTTCCCCTTCGAAGTTAATCTCAGGTTCCACTTGGACCTTAGGTTGGCCAACTTCCTCAATAGTGGTAGATGGTGCATTTAACCTCTGAAGCTCTTGAGCTCCGAAGTAAATCACAGACAGGTCAGGACTTGGCTGTTCAATGAGAGATTCCAACAGGAACTTGTTGAAGAACCTGTTAAGATCTTGGAGCATCCTTTGATCCACTTGAATTACAACTGGAGGAGGCTCAGGAAAAATTGAAGCTTGTTGCATAGGGTATCTTGAACTTAAGGAAGTGAAAGCTTGACTTTGTGGTTCCTCTTGTCTTTGGCTTTGTCCCCGAACACTCTCCCCCTTTTTGGTAGCATCATCTTGAGAGCTTGATGAGCTGGAGGAAAAGGTCAATGAGACCTGAATTGGTACATGCCTGACAGACCTCTCAATCTGTTTCTCAGCTAGTTGGGCCTTGTGATTTTCAATCTTAAGTTGCTGAGTGGCAGACCTATCCTCTAAAGTCCTAACCTTAGATTCAAGGTTTGAGACTTTAGAAAGTAGGTCTTGAATGGTGAGTTGCAGTCTTCCCTCATCTTCTTTTGAAGAATCACAGGGAGATGAGGTAACATACCTAGTATGTTCATCCTCACCACCAGATGTGGTTTCTTGGCGCCCTGGTTTCCCTTGCTCAATGATGTCTCTTTCAGAGTCATCAAAGGGCATGGTTGCCGTAGATTCAGTCTCAGTAATGTTACCACTGTCCTGAGGGTCCATTGAGGCTCTTTCAGTAGTGGCAGCTGAATCTACATGAGTCCCCTTCACATCAGTGGGACTCACCTCAGTAAAGGCTTGCTGATGAGGGTCAGAGATAAGAGATATCTCTAGGCTCTGTTGATCCTTGAGAGGGTGTTATGGATCAACTTCATTGCCCTGAAGAGACATAATCTCTTCATCAGCTCCTATTAGTAGGTCAGTAAAGGATAAAGAAGTGAAGCCTAATGACCCGGGACTTTGATCAATGTCTAAAGGCATTGAGCCTATGGTGGGGCTGTCCCTTTTTGGCTGCTCAGGGGAGTATAAAGACTCTCCCTAAGGGTTTTCAGCTTGGGTTTCGGGCTCATGGGTCTGAGACTGAGGAGACTCAAAACCCATATTGAGGTCATTATGAAGGATGGTTGGACCTCAGGCTGAGTGGGAGCCCATTGTTCCACTCTAGCCTTTTTGGATAGAACAGAAGGAGCTTGTTCAATCAGAAAAGATTGAACAAGAGTTTGTTTGGGGTGTCTTTGATAAGTGATGGTGATAGGGTGAGAAGGTAGATTTGGCAATGTGAGGGTAGTTGTTGGTGTGGGTTCATCACTTGTGGGGTTAACAGGGATGTCACCAGGAGCCATTGGCTCAGTCATACCTGGAAGAAGTGCAGTATATCTTCCGGTGAAGTTGGTGGACACTCTCTTCAAAGTCTTGAACATGGTCGGCCTCATTTGTGGAACAATCAGAGCATCTGCACAGACAAGCTTACTGTGGTCCAACTCATAATTGATTATGTGCTGAAAAACCTGGGATACATGAAGAATGTGTCCCGTTAAAGGTTTCCCATAAGATTGGTCCGTACAAATCTTGAGTAGTTAAAGCAGTGGCTTCTCACCAAACCATGAACTAGGCACCCTAGTTCATATGGGATTTGATCCCATCCCCCAGATTTGTTGGACAAGCAATGAAGAACAACATGCAGCAGGAACTTCCAGTTGTAAGAGAAGTTAAACTTGTAAATGGTTGACCTGCTTACATCTCCACCATATCCCATTTGGATATAAGTGTTGTCCAACTCTACCTTGGGTAACTCTGTAGGAGCGCCCTCATCATGAAGCTCAAGATGCTCCCTGATGAGTTGTTCAAATATGACCAACTCCTGGCCACAGATGGTCGATCTTATTACACGAACCCCATTTAGGGTTTCAATCTGACAATTTGCCCAAAACTCAAACATATGATTTGAGTAAATCGTGGGATTAGCAGTCAGGGCAGTGTAATAAGAGGATTGGGTTAGAAAGGAAATGATATCTAAGAAGTCGACATCCCTTGAAGAATCAAGGAGTGCAACTTGGTTGTGCTGAGGGTTTAGTGCCATTTGTGAAAGTTGCAGGAAGATAGTTCGGAATTAGGTGAATTGAAGATGAAGAAAGCTTTTAGGGCAGTAAATTTGGTAAAAAGATGAAAGTGATTAGCCGGAGTTATTTAAATGGGTGAAATGGCGGTTTAAGGGGGTTTGGATAAGATGATGGGATGTTTTAGTGGATGATGTGACAAGGGCGGTAAGGTTTAGTTCATTTAAATAATCCGACATCATTAACAAAATCTTTACTTTTTACAGAGTGGGGCCCAAAAGATTTCCGTTACACAGTAAAATCTTTTTTCCGAGTATAAAGCATTTCCGAAGGTAATGTTCTTCCGAAGGCAAATTTACTTCCGAAGGTAAAGTTCTTACTTCCGAGAGTATATGTTGCGTTCCAAATGGAGAGTGTTATAAGCTTCGGAAGTAGATCTGATATGAAATCAGTCGCTTCTTCCGAGACTTATCAACTCTTCCGAAAAGAAAATTATCTTGGGAGGAATTTGCTTCGGAAGATATATAAAATATCTTCCGAGGGTTAATTCCTCTTCGGAAGAATTTATACTTAGAGAAAATTTCAGAGAAAGACCTTTTGTAACAGGGCTTAGATTGTTTTGAAATAAAACTTTACACATAAAAAGGTTTTCAAATGAGATAGACTAATCAAGGTTTATCATCCCAATAGCTGTAATGAGATATTTGAATATTTGTTCATCAAAGGCTTTGGTGAACAAGTCAGCATATTGTTCATTTGAGTCAACTTTGATTAGCTTGCACCAAAATCATCCCAACATCAAGAAGAAGGCTGATCTGTTGTGTACCACTGTTGCATAACCTGAACCATCCAGCTCCAGAGATAGTTCTCACCCTAAAAAGATTGCCACAACATCTGTAAAGATGAAGATGGAGAAGGAAAGTGATCAAGTTCAGCCTTGTTCACAGAAGAAGACTCTTAGGAAGAAGAAAATGAACTGTGTCATGTGTGGGAGTATCTCTCATCTTGATAAGGATGAGACCCTTGAGATTTTGAAGAATTTCATCTTAAAGATTGAGAATTAATATGATCACAAGGTCAAAACCATAAGATATGATCACAGATGACTTTACAAGATTCACTTGGGTCTTCTTTCTTAGAACTAAGGATGAGACCTCTGAGATTCTAAAGAATTTCATCTTAAAGATTGAGAATCAATGTGATCACAAGGTCAAAACCATAAGATGTAATCAAGAAATTGAATTTAAGAACCAAATCCTTGATACATTTTATGATGAAAAAGGTATTACAAGACAATATAGTGCTCCCAGGACTCCTTAGCAAAATGGCGTTGCTGAGAGGAGAACTGGACACTAATTGAAGCTGCAAGAAGTATGTTGTCTGACTCTAAACTGCCCATCACCTTCTGGACAGAGGCAGTGAACACTGCTTGCTATGTGCAAAATAGAGTTTTAGTAGTTAAGACACATGGTAAGACTCCTTATGAACTTTGGCACAAGAGAAAACCTTTTATTGGCTTTCTCAGGTCATTTGGATGTCCTTGCACCATCTTCAATACCAAAGATCAAATTGCCAAGTTTGCTGAGAAATCCGATGATGGATATTTTATTGGATACTCTTCCCAAGTTAAGGCTTATAGAGTATACAATCACATAACTAGAGTAGTTGAGGAGTCAGCCAATGTGACTTTCAATGAGCACACTCCCAGTGTGAAAGGTTATGGTCCTGATTTGCTATTTGATCTTGATTTAGTTACCAACTAGTTTAACTAATCTTGTTAGCATGTTTGAGGGTCTACAAATATATTATCAATAGGTGATGCTAATCCAAGATTTGAGCTAAGAAGACCATCAAGTTGTACTACTTCAGCTCCAGTTGTAACAGTGGAGTTTCTATTAGCACAACAATGACAAATCCAGCTGATACTTTTGGGGTGCCTTCAAATTCCACCTTAGAGGCACAAAACTCAGATGAAGGAGCTTCAAATGTAGGAGAAAATGGTGGTGGTAAAAGTGATCAAGAATTTCTTGATACTAACAACCACTCCATTGAAGACAACATTAATGATATCACACACTCATTGGATTAAGTCTCTCTTGATAAGTGTGCTGATGTGGTGGGTGAATCATCAATGCCAGATCTAAACTTCTCTTATTTAGATCTCTCCAAACAACTTGCTGTGATCCCTCAACTAAGGATCCACAAGTCTCATCCCACCACAAACATCATTGGAAATATTGAGACAGGGGTAAGAACAAGAGGACAAACCCATGATGCAAATGTCTGTCTTCACTCTTGTTTTCTATCCCAGATAGAGCCTAAGAAGATTGATGAGGCTTTAAATGATGAAAGTTGGGTTGAAGCTATGCACGAGGAGCTACTTCAATTCAAAAGGCAAAAGGTTTGGAACTTATGTCCTCTTCCTCAAGGGAAGACTACCATAGGAACCAAATGGGTGTTCAAGAATAAAAAGGATGATAGAGGACTTGTCATCAAGAATAAGGCAATACTAGTTGTTCAAGGATACACACAAGAAGCAGGAATTGACTACACAGATGTCTTTGCTCCTGTAGCAAGACTTGAAGCTGTTAGGATATTCCTAGCTTTTGCTGCATCCAAGGATTTCAAGGTCTACCAACTTGATGTCAAGTGCGCTTTTCTCTATGGGGTGATTGATGAAGATGTATATGTCAGACAACCACCTGGGTTTGCAGATCCTGATCATCGTGATTATGTTTGCAGGCTTGATAAAGCTCTTTATGGGCTGCACCAAGCATTAAAGAAGTGGTATGAGACTCTATCTCAGTATCTCTGTCAGCATGGCTACAAAAGGGGTACTTTAGATGGAACTCTCTTCATCAAAGAAGCATGGAGTGACTTAATGCATGTTCAAGTGTATGTAGATGACATTATCTTCGGGTCAACTAATCCAAAGCTCTGCAAAGACTTTGAGAAGCTGATGAAGGATAGATTTGAAATGTGTGCCTTGGGGGAACTCAATTTCTTTCTAGGAATTCAAGTGAAGCAAGTTGAAAATGGCATCTTCATAAGTCAGTCAAAGTATGTACAAGACATACTTAAAAGATTCAACATGACTGATTGCAAGGTTGCTAAGACACCCATAGCCAGAAACCACTCCTTTGGACCTGATCTTGAGGGGGAGTGTGTGGATGAATATCTCTACAGGGCTATGATTGGGTCTCTTATGTACCTCACAGCTAGCAGGCCTGATATCATGTTTGGCACATGTATTTGTGCAAGATATTAAGCCAACCCAAGATGTCACACCTGATCACTGTCAAGAGAATTTTAAGATATCTCAAAGGTGCCTCAACACTTGGCCTTTGGTATCTAAAGAATTCTGACTTCAATCTGTATACCTATACAGATAGTGACTGTGGTGGATGCAACATGACTGCAAAGTTTACATCAGGGGGATGCCAGTTTCTTTGTGGAAGGATAGTATCTTCGCAATGCAAGAAACAATCTTGTGTGTCTGCATGAACTGCTGAAGCTGAATACATTGTTGCTGCAAGCTGCTGTGCTCAAGTGCTTTGGATTTAGAATCAGATGCTGGACTATGGATTCAATTTCAAGGAGACTCCCATCCACATAGACAACAACAGTGCTATGTCTATTACAGAGAATCTTGTGCAGCACTCAAGGACAAAACAAATCAATATCAGGTGTCATTTGATTAGAGATAACTTTGAACAATATGCTGATCTATTCACCAAAGCTTTTGATGTGTAGAGATTTAATTATCTTGTATCAGCTATTAGGATGATTAACTTTGATTAGCTTTTATTAAAACTTAATCATGTTCTTTCTAAAATTTATGTGTCCTAAGTTGTCTATTTTATCACCTTCATAAGCCCTTGTTTACTATGGAAGAAAAATCTTTTTGAAAGACATTCCTTAGATTTTGAAAATTTTGATCTTTTTATCCTTCAGGAGATACGTATTTACTTTCGGAAGAAACTTATGTCTTAGAAAACAAATAACTACTTCAGTAGATTTACCTTCGGATGAAACTTTAGAAATATCTTCCGAAGCTTAAATTTGACCTGAGTACTTGTATGTTTTTCGAAGAACAATTTTCTTCCGAAAGCAAATTTCTCTCGGAAGTTTTATTCTCCTTAGAATAAAATCTCTAAGAATTAAATCTCTTCCGAAGCAAAATTTTCCAAACTTTTTGGAATATCTTTCGAAGTCATTTTGCCTTCGGAAGCTTTTTTATCAAAACTTCCGAAGCTAAATTACCTTCGGAAGCTTTTTAGACTTCCAAGAAAACTACATTTTTGGGTACTTTTTCAGAGGTGGGACCGACATCCAGATTTCAAAGTATCCTCTTTCATTAACTTTGTCTCAGATCCATTTCATATATATACCTAACGGTTCCCCCCTCTTTCACTCTCTTCTTCTTCTGAACTATTCCCAAAACCTAAATTCACCTACAAACCGCCTTTGTTCTTCATTTTCTTTGTATTTAAGCTTTCCAAATGGCCAACCTTAACCGCATAAACAACCCTGATTTCTCCATACCACTTCTGTTGGTCCATGTGATCGATGAACAGTACAATTGATAGGATAATTTGATCAATATCAAATACACAAACCAAATAACAAACAATTGAGAGATGAATATGATGAATCAAGACATAATTGATATTCAAATGAACAAACTCACTCAATAACAATAAGCACAATTGTATTTCAATGAAGTAACTGCTTGAAAATGATAGTTTGCAACAGAATTCCACGATTAGGGTTTTGCAAACTTATCATGCAAAATGAAATGACAATAGTATATATAGCAGTCATAGTTTCGCTGACAGTTTCGCTACTAGCGAAACTATCATGCCGAAACTATAGTTTCGCCCGGCAGAACACAAGTTCGCCGGGTGAACCAAAACAGCAAACTGTGAGCGAAACTATAGATTCGCTCACAGTTTCGCTGGACTGCCAAAACTGCTAATTACAAACAAAATACAAAATGAAACTAACAAAAGTCCTATTACAATGTAAAGTAAACATCTATACTAAAGTGAGTCCAACCTAACATGATCTTCAATACTCCCCTTAGGTTGGACCTCACTATCTTCACTGCTCTTGATTTGATTCTTCAGCTCCCGTTTCCTCAGCTGCTGTTGATCTATCTGCATCCCCTCCTGCAGCAACGTCTTTAGAAGCTTCAGCCACTGATTCTCCAAGGTTAATTCCTGCATCACCAGCTTCATCCGAATGACCACTAGCTCTAGCAAACTGCCTGGTCATGTCTTGAACATCCATGGCAAAGTCATCTTGTGCTCTCACCTTTTCAGCCAAACTCTTTACCTCTGCCCGTACTCCTCTTATTTTATTCGCCACATTCATAAACAAGCTTGCCTCCTTTCGTGTTTCCTCACCTGCTCCGGCCTTTATATGATTTTCATAGAGAATCAAGAGATCTTCATCACAGAAGCTGAATAACTCCATTGGGTCAAACACCCTAAACTCTTTTCCTTGTTTGGCTCTAATCACAGCCTCACCAGTGTTATTATCATAGAACCACTTTTCAAAGTCCTGTAAACGTGGAGGAAGAGGATCAGCCAATCTTACTCTGTTTACAGTCTTAGGTGGTTTGACTCTCAGAACAATTCTTCCTTTCCCAGTCTCCCAGTCTTTATCTTTCTTCGATCTCTTTCGTTCAGCCTTCATGTATCCAAATGATTCAAAGTTATCATTAAGGCAATTTTTAATTTCCTTCTCAAGAAAAACTGCCCTTTCACTTAAATGAGCATTAATCAAAGGCAAGGTAGCCAACCGTCTCAGATCCCACTTAGGCAAGATCTTAAACGCCTTCTTCTTGAGCATGTAACTAATATTACCTCCTCTTCTTTTAATCAAAAACATCTTTAAGAAAGGATTATAACACCAACTGATTATCTTCTTGTCTGCCTCTTTTCTGCTTAAACTCTCCATATTTTGAAACAGAGGAGTAAGTTCTTCAGCCTCCTTCTCCTTTACCAACCAATCACTCTTATCCATCTCAAACACATCATTTTCATCATCTCCCTTCTTAGCCACATACACCAAAGGTCTCTCATCTACTTCATAGAATTCCGGTTCAGAATCATAATCAACCAACTGCTCAGAACTGAATCGATCATGAGATCACATCCTCAAGATATACTTTTGCACAAAGATGAATTTAATCATCGACAAGCAATGACATCACACTGATAACTGAATCTAATAATAGTCTTTGAATGATTTTTGAAATTGTCAAATAGGTCAATAACGATTGCTGGTATGTTTGTCCACTTAAACTCATGCCCTATCTTTTTCAACAAGCAGAAGATGATTCGTTAAGGTTCGATTAAATGCTTTTGAATGCTAGGACCCCACAATCATTTGGCAAAAACCCTCACCCAACCTCAGGATTTCTTGAATTTTGTTACAATCTTTATAGAGCAAGGCGTGTGCATTAGTGTGCAAGTGATTATCAACAGGATGTAGCATTCTGTGAATTAGATGATTTGACACTACTTAGACCAAAATGGTGAGAGCTCCAGGTCTATACTCACGTATAACAAAGGAGATGACCATTTAATCATGTGCCGATGAGAGCTCCAGGTCAGTACTATCGTACAGCAGAGGAGATCATCACTCCAGGTCAGTACTTCCGTACAGCAGAGGAGATTAGCACAAACACAAGACACATAATACACCAATCACGGCTCAAAGATATGGCTTATATGATTTGTATCATGATGGGAGAAAGATCAATTCTCAATCCAATTTTTGTCGGGACTCAGTTTTTGTGCAGGCCAAAATGATTGCGTAAATCCAGACACCCTTAAGCATGATGTTTTAATTTAAATCATTATTCTGCTGTCTACTTTATTCTTCAGGCTGAGTCTACCAAGCATATCATTAAAGAATCTGTTGGTTTTTCTTTTATTTGCAATTAAAAATAAGATGCAAATCAGATAACAGCATCAGTTACGATCATTTCTCATTTTAAAACGCAAGTCATGCAAGAACAAGCATATGAAGAAGATATACAATCATTTCTCGTCATCTCGAAACAAGTTCCCAGTGTACACTTTTCATTTTTATTTACTTATACTCTCCCCCTAAATTTTTATTTTTGCAAACTTTTTTTATATTATATTATTTTTATTATTTTTTATTTTTTTATTATTTTTCTTTATTTTTTTTTAGTTTTTTATAAAACTGTACAAAAATAAAAATTTATCAAAGAAGGTCTTCCAAACTACAGTGATATGATGATAAAAAATGAATGCTCAAGAAATATGAAGTGAGAACAGTGATTGTGTAGATAAAAATCCAGATTGTGGATAAAATACCATGACCTTAACCTGTTTATTCCGCCTCAAATTTGAATTAGGAACAATCTCTGTCAGTAAACCGGATTACTAACAGTCCTCCTGAATTGTTCCTGCACTCATTAACAAATTAGTTAGAAATGGGAACCCAGGCCATCGTAGTCCTGGAAGTTCCTTTTTCATCAAGATAAGTAACAAGCTTCTGCACACAACCGTTTAAACAATCGGGGATTGTTGTATCCTTCTTTTAATTTTCCAAATTTGTTTCGGTTCAATTAACTTGGATTTGAACGAATTAAATTTGGAAATCATTTTCTGTTTAAGATCGAAAGGAAAAGATTTTGATTTTGAACCTTTGGTCATTTTCATCTTTGTATCATGTGAAACCGGCTTCACATGAAAAGGTTTGGATGGAGGGTTTTTCATCCAACCATTCAAAGATGTTTGCTTTTTACCTTTTGAACCAGAGAAGCAACCCGTGTTGCCTTTACCATCTGGAACATTCTTTATAGACTTACAGCTGGAGAAGCAATTCGTTTTGCCTTTACCATCCATAGCAAGCCTTTGAGGACATTTCTTAACCACATGACCTTCTTTTCCACACTCAAAACAAGCCTTGAATGGCTTTTGATGCTTCACTGAACCGTGTGATGCAGGTGGGGATGAGGATTGCTTTGAGCTTGTAGCAGATTCTTGCTTGTTTGGCATTTATTTTGCTGAACAGGGAATGAGATCTTCACTGATTGACTGGATTGCTTTGCAATTGGATAAGAGATCCGTATTGGTCTTGATTCAGCTTTTGGATGCTTTTGTGACTTGACAATGTTAGGAGACATCTTGATTTGTGAGGAACCAACACGCACCTCTGTGATTGATTCATCATCTGAGCTTGTCCAGTCTCGTATACACAGATCATTCTCCAACGGATCTTGATTGACATCTCCTATCGTGTTGGCTTCGCTTGTAGGATTCTCATTGCCTGATGATTCAACAACTGTTCCTTCTTTGACAAACCTGACGGGAACAAACGAAGGAATGTTACCTGATTTGAATTTGTTGAAGAAAGTTGGAGAAGAAACTGATATTGGTGTTTGAGCATCAGAAGTGGAATCGTCCTTAATCTTCTTATTAGACCCTTGCTTGAGGAATCCCAAACCTACAGGAGAATCCTGCACATCTCTAACCTTTTTAAGATTAAAACTGCTTAGACCTGCATTTAAACGATTAGTTTCTGCAGCTTCAATCAAATCATTTGTTGAATGAGGTCTGGGAATTGTTGAATAACATAAAGTAGAAGGAGGTGGAACTGAATTAAATACAGTTTCACCATCAGATTTATATCCAATCGCATGTTTTACCCGCACCCCTTGTTGTTTAGCAATAAGCTCATCTTTTTCATGTGTGAAAGGGTCCATTTATCAAGCTTTGTTTGAAGCTGAGTTGTTTCAAATTGAGCTAAAACAACCCTTTCTTTCAAAATATTAATTTTAACGTTACGCTCCAAAATGTTTCTTCTTAAAAGATCATTTTCAGCCAATGCTTCATTAAGTTTTCTTGAAAAAGCAATTTCATTTTTCTTTAATTCCTGATTGATTGTTTTTAATTCTTTTTCATTTTCCAATAACAATCTGTTTGCCTTATAAATCCCAAATAACCGGATTTTGCATGACGAAGAACACATATCCTGAACAGTCTCATAAGGAAGACCCATGATAGTTCGCTCTGCAGCTAAGCTCTTTTCACAGTTGCAAGCCCATGTGATTTCTTGTTGTTCCTCTTCTTTGACCTTCAGCATCTTGTCAACCTCAGACTCTTTCTCTCTTTTATCAGCTTTTCCGGCCTTATCATCATCGGTTCTCATAGACTCTGGTTTACTGTCATTGTCGACTCTTAAAGCTTCACGATTCTCTTCAACAGTTTTTCTGAATTTAGAGTTTAAATCTGAATCAGTTCTCAATAACTTCAACTTTTCAATCATCTCTGTTTTGTAATCAAGTATGCTTGTTACAGAAGACACAAGATCAGTATTGAGCGCGTGGGTTCGATGTGGGAACACGGCTTGCTGAAATTTGTTTCTTTGGATATCCAACTCGAGAGATTTTAGCTTGTTGATCATATCCATAAGTTTTGTGTCGACATAACCTCTTTCTTGTTTCAGCATTTTAACTTGATGATTCCATGCAGACGGAAGAGAGTCTAGAAGCTTTTGAATCTGTTCATGATTACTGAGATCAGGAACATGCTTCTTTAGATTATTTGCCACCTTTAAGAATCGATCAATCAAATCTGATAATTTTTCTTTCTTCATTGCTGCAAAAGAATCAAATCGGCTTTGTGCCGTTGTGAGATTATCTGATTTAAAATCTTCTGAAGATGACATGATTGTACAAATCTTTGAACAATTAAACGTCCCAAAAATATTTTTCCCAAAAAAGTTTAGAATAATTCTCCCCCGGGAAAAATATATTCTTTTTAAATGTCACGCTAGACAATCTTAGCAACTGGGGTCAAGCTAGTTTCGCTGAGAACTCTAGTTTCGCTGAGCTGACAGTAGTTTCGCTGGCAATTTCGGCAGCAGTTTCGCTAGCCAAATGCTTTAGATTGCTTAGTTTTGCCGACAATTTCGCACAAAACAAGCTTGAACTTTCGTTCAAAGATAATTTCGGCAGCAATTTCGCTTGTAATATGCACACAAGCACTATTGAACTTTCGTTCAAGATCACTACTTTCGCTGAGATGCTGAAATTAACTACAAAGTGTAAAACACTTATAGTTTCGCCGAAAGAACAAGCAGTTTCGCTGGAAGAACTTGTAATTTCGCTGAACGAAGCTGCAAAACTTTTTCAACACGAAATCAATCTGAAAACGCCCAAATCTCAATGGATTTGAAACCTGATGATTAACAGAGCTTTCCCAACCAATAACAAGCAAATTTCAATCAATTTCCATATCAATAACACTCAAATTTGATCCGAAATTGATGAAAACATGATATTGAACAAAAACAACCAAAACCTCAACTTTTCTCTCGAAAAATCTTCAAATCTTCAGTGAATTTGATCCAAAATGACTCTGATACCATATTGTTGGTCCATGTGATCGATGAACAGTACAATGGATAGGATAATTTGATCAATATCAAATACACAAACCAAATAACAAACAATTGAGAGATGAATATGATGAATCAAGACATAATTGATATTCAAATGAACAAACTCACTCAATAACAATAAGCACAATTGTATTTCAATGAAGTAACTGCTTGAAAATGATAGTTTGCAACAGAATTCCACGATTAGGGTTTTGCAAACTTATCATGCAAAATGAAATGACAATAGTATATATAGCAGTCATAGTTTCGCTGACAGTTTCGCTACTAGCGAAACTGTCATGCCGAAACTATAGTTTCGCCCGACAGAACACAAGTTTGCCGGGTGAACCAAAACAGCAAACTGTGAGCGAAACTATAGATTCGCTCACAGTTTCGCTGGACTGCCAAAACTGCTAATTACAAACAAAATACAAAATGAAACTAACAAAAGTCCTATTACAATGTAAAGTAAACATCTATACTAAAGTGAGTCCAACCTAACATGATCTTCAACTTCACTGGAAGCACAATCAGGTTTCCCTGTTGAACTCTGAGAAAAGATCCAAGTTTCTTAGAGGTTTGTCAATTCTTGACTCTATCCACCTACTTCACCTCCCTTACCATTGATCCTCCTTTCTATGAGGATCAGTTGTTAGAATTCTGGAAGACCTGCCATGAGGTCATTATGGATGGGGAGAAGGCACTGTCTGCCACAGTACAGGGGAGGACAATCTTCATCACTCCAGCCATTATCAACACACATCTTCAGCTGGATGATGAAGAAGGTGAGTTGTCCTTTCCAAAGGAAGCTGTAAATCATTCCTTTGAGCAAATGCGCTATGAGGGTGATTTCTCTGTAAAGGCCTTCGGGAAAGGGAATGACTCATCCCAGTGCAAGTACCTACTTCATGTAGTCATCCACAACCTATCCAACAAGCATGGGGGTGGGACCAGATTCCTAAAGATCTCTCCTTCATTGTCAATGAAATGGTCCAGGGGGTCAAATTCAGGTATTCTTAATTTGTTTATACAAATTTACTTACAAATTTGGACTCCTTAGAGTATTATATGTTCCCTAGATATGTTCAACACATTCTTAACTGTGAACTGGGCTCACAGTTAACGGGAACATGTAATATTCTTAAATTGGGACGGACGAAGCCCGACATCTTTAAAATAATTAAGAAGGCAACTGTTCGCTTCTTTGGGGTAGAAACAACCCTTGTCCCGAAAATGTTAGAGCTCATTGCTCAAGGTTACAACCTAGCAACACAAGCTAGTGTTGAACCCATACCTTCTACTTCTCAACCACCTAACCAGCCACAAATAATCCTCACCTACCAAAGAAAATCCAAACGAACCGCTGCTCAAGCTATCGAGCTTGTGAAGGCCCCCATATCATCACCATACAGGATGAAGTAGACACTGGAGCTCTCACTTCTCTTGAGGAGCAAACCACTACCATCTCATCAAGAATCAGTGCTGATGTTACTCATGCTCAGCCTGATGAGCTCATTAGCCCATCAGCCTTAAGCCTTCACTCTAAGTCTCAACACTCAAGTGAACAACCATTAGGGGAAAGTTACCATCCCCAGCCTCTAGATCTAAACCAACCCATTCCCAACCAAGAATTCTATGATAATGAAGACATAGGATTCATTGAGTACCATGAGTCTCTCTACTCCTCCCCTACTCAAAGAGAGATGAGTGCTTCTGATTCTCCTATGTCTAGCCCACATCATTCACCCATTACTGAGGTGGATCTCCTGAACCTGTTCAGGAGGTCCATATGGAATAGGCTGTCACTTTTGCAAGTGATTACATCATTCAGACCTCAACCATGGCAACTCAGCCCATTGACACTTCAACTGAGGTTGTCAGTGAGCAGGAGAAATCTAGCAACCAAGAACAATATGCTAGTGGTGAGAGAGAAGACTTTGGTCCAATTCTCTCATCCCCCAATGATTCTTTTGATGAAGATGAGGGGAACATGAGACTAAAGGTGTAGAAATTGTCATAAACATGCTCCTATCTAGTCTCTAAGGTTAGTCAACTCGTATCTTAGGTGACTACCTTGCAAAATAGGGTCAATGATTAGCAACTTAAGATATCTAATCTTAAGAAAAAACTAGCTGAGAGACCTTTAAGGAGAGCTCATCCAGGAACACAAGAACCCGTGGATGTGATTGACCTAACTCCTAGCTCACCTATGCAAGAGGGTGATGCTACTAAAAAAAGGGAAAAGTTATAGCAATCACAGAACCTGGGAGTTCTTCACAGAGTATGGACATTGAGGACTTACCATCCTCACTTACAATTGTCCATACTCAGTAACTTCCTTAAATTCACATTGATGTGGATTCACTAGACTCACTCATTCAGAGTCTCTTTGAGGAAGGTATACCAAGGGCTATGTCATCCCCACTTAAAGGATCTTTAAACTACATAATTGGGTGGAGGTTTGATGCTGACAGAAGAGCCCTTATACTTCAAAGAGTTCAAGGGCATTAAGAGATTTTTAACTTTTAGACCTTGAACTACTATGAAGATTTTGACCTGGTCAACATGCCACTTGCAAATCCAAGCCAATCTAGGCAAGCTGACAGAATGGCTTAAAGGATTCAAGACTGGATTGCTGAAGTTTTTAAAGCAAGAAGACAAATGCAAGCAGGAAATGTCATTGGTCAACTGGATGTTGAGGTGGACCCTAAGATTAGCTTCAAAGGGAAAACCTTGACTGAAGGGACAGTGACATAACTTGTAAGCTCTGTCTCACAACCAGCAACTTCGACAATCCATTCCCACAGTGAAACACCTGCTGGTGAAGGTGTATCACAACCTCTCTTTGGTCAGAGCATGGAAGCTACTCTAAGCAATGAAGGCCAAAGCTCTCTCCACCCTAAGTCACAAAGGTCTATGGGTGACAAAGGGAAAAGGATAATGATTCCTGAGGAGATTGAGGAGGAGGAAAGAGATAGGCAGAGGAAGCTAAGGGGAGATAGCTCCACTGGGTCCTCAGGCTTTATTGAAGCTGCAATCAGGGCTGCCCCCAGATCAAACACTCAAGATGATAAGTTAAGGGTAGTCAGGATTATTTATATGTAGACCCGAAACTATGACATTGATGAGATCATATCTTTCCTCTAGAGGAACTAAATGAACTGGCAGACATAGAAATGTTTAGGGAAAGGAAGGAAGTAGATGATGCAAGGTTGATCCACAAAATCAAAGAAGAAAAGAGACAGAAAAGACTGTACAAACATGTTCCTACTCTCTCTCCAATTCAAAAAAGCCCTATGCAAGAGACTGTGGCAACAAGAACCTCAGGTAGACAAAGAAACTGATAGGCAAAATATGATAAACTACCTGAGTGCCACAGGTCTCTACCAGGCAGCTGTACTTCTTCCCTTGTCCTTTGAGTATATTGAGTTTGAGTATCTCAAACAACTTGAACTTCAAGTACTCAAAGAACAAAAGGGAACAAAGAGAAAGATGGGGGAAGAGGCTGCAAAGTAAAGAGCCATCATCTAGAAGAGTATGAAAAAGTCTGGTGACAAACAAAGGATGATGAGCTTCTTGAAGCTATATGGATTCTCCAGAAGAAGACTTGGCCCTATGTCTCTATCCACCATGGATGAGCACATAAGGGTGATCAAGCAGAAGATCAAAAAAGGAGAGCTCATTGACTTACACTTCCCACCAAATCAATCCCCTCCTGAAGTGGAGGTTAAGGTTGAACAATTTAAGACAACACAACCTGGACCTTCTGCTAAACCTCAGCAAGCTTCATCTTCTTATCCACAGCACGGTCAACCTTCATTTCCTTCTGAATCTGTGAGGGAGGTAAACCCAACTGAGAAAGACAATACTGAACAACAAGGTGCCGCAGACCCAAATCAAAGAAGAAGAAGAATTCAGATTCATCTACCTCCAAGCCTTAGGATAAATTAGATCATCCTGAGAGAGTGCATGAAGAGGTAGCTCAATCAACTCCAATTCAAGTAACTCATCTTGCATCAGGAAGACCCATTTTATCCTGGACCTTCACTACTAATCCAGAAAGATGACATGTAATCAGAGATCAAGGTGGTGAAGATGTCTTCACATGGCAAGAGATGTTCAACCTACCTCTGCATGATCTCTTTGAGATAAGAAGACATTTTTGAGAGTTTGAGTGATCCTGACTATCTAATGAAAAAGGGTATGATTATCATCATGATGAGAACTGTAAACAACTAAGGTCTTCAAATGTTTTGGTACCATCAGCCTAGGGGGAGTTGTAAGGTTTCATGTAAAGCTGATGCAGCTAAAACATTCAAAGTCTCTCCTGCATGCATGCACTGAAATACAAAGTAGAAATTCTTAGGAAGTTTTACACCCTGCATCAGAATTATTCTAAGTGTAAAATCTTCCGAAGCCAAGACCAACATCTTCCGAAGCCAAAAGTGAAGTCTTTCGAAGCTTCAAAGACAAAGTCTTCCAAAGCCAAGAAGTGAAGATTGATTTCTTCCGAAGACTTTTGAAATATGCTTTATCTGATGTACAGTTCCATAAAGCTAGACCACTTTCCGCTAACTCTGTTGACTCACCAACTTTCACAAGTTGGTGAAAAAGTCCATGCTTTTGGTAACTGTACATTGAGGTCTTGAGTCTGTGCTTTCTACTTTATGTACTTTTATCCTTTTTGTAATATATTAGGATGTGTGATATGGCACGTCATAGTCACTAGTCAAAAGACAATCTGCCTTTTGACTCTACATTTGATTTTGTTGTTGTCTAGATCATATGTTTCCAGCTGGCTTTCTAAGTATGGCCGGCTGTAGGATGTAGTATAAAGTATCTTAGGTCCTTTTATATTTTCTTATGCTTGGTAACACTTGTAAAGAACTTGAGAGCAATATACAACATTCTTGAAAACCAATACTTGTGTTGTTTGCTTTTTGTGTTGTCTCATATTTACTTGTGTTCTAAGTATCAAACCATATACTTACCAATTCCCTAACTAAACACTCTCCTCATTGTGTGTTGTGTTATAAATGACCATCCCTTAAACGGTTCTGCAAAATAGATTTAATCATCAACTCTAACAGAATATAGAAAAATAGGATTTAAATAAACAAAAGAACAAAGGACCCAAATTAATCAACATTAATAGAGGGTCAATTGCTACCATATTATATTGAGAAACCAACAAATAGAACACATCATATATCACATTTGATACACTAACGAATGATTCTAAACACTGCATCAAGATAAGCTAAAAACAATGCTTAAGAACATTTAGTGAATGCCACACAAGCAGTATGCTGAAAAAGACAATAAAAATTGAATTTTAGCATACACCAAATCGTTCACAAAGATAAGCCAAGTTTGAGTAGCTTTTTGACGTACTTATGTGCCTTTCATAATTAATATATTTTAGCAAAGCATTTGTAAAAATAGTCATTGTATGACATATGTCCAAATGAATTTTACAACACTATGGCAACATTAACTATATATCATACAAAAGCCGGTGGAAACTACCTGGAATTTTGACTTCACTAAGAAAGCCATCAAACAAAGTGATTGAAACCACCTCTGTTATAGCATCAAGGCAACTGTCAAGATGCCAAATTAGGATGATACAATTGAATCAAACAAATAGATAGTTAATTGTTACTTAAACATTGTTGTAACATCCGCCATTTTCAAGTTATAAACCCGAACCCAAACTAAAATCAAACTTTCTTACGATATGAATTTCTTTTTTTAACTTATTTTATTTATTTAACTCAAGATCATGAGTGGTGTAGTTCTTTTCGTGCACTTTAAGCTGTCGCGAAGCGTAGGCAATCACCTTATCCTTCTGCATTAGTACACATCCCAATCCTTGATGTGACGCATCGCAGTAAACCACAAAATCATCAGTTCCGTCTGGGAGAGACAATATAGGCGCGTTGCACAACTTTTCTTTCAACGTTTGGAACGCTTGTTCTTGTGCATAACCCCAATCAAACTTCTTGTCTTTCTGAGTAAGCAGGGTTAACGGTTGAGCGATCTTTGAAAAGTTCGCGATGAAGCGTCGATAATAACCGGCCAATCCTAAAAATTGTCGTATCTCTGATGGTGTCTGGGGCGTATCCCATTTCTTCACCGCTTCGATCTTGCCGGGATCTACATGAATCTCGTCCTCATTAACCACATGACCTAAAAACTTCACTTCTCGCAACCAAAACTCACACTTTGAAAACTTGGCGAAAAGTTTCTCTTCTCGTAGCAGCTCCAGAATTGCCCGAAGGTGTTCTTCATGATCCTCCTGTGATCGGGAGTAGATAAGTATATCGTCTATGAACACGATCACGAACTTATCCAAGTAAGGTTTGCACACCCGATTCATCAGATCCATAAACACAGCTGGTGCGTTGGTCAGCCCAAACGGCATGACCAAGAACTCATAGTGCCCATAACGAGTCCTAAACGCTGTCTTCGGTAAGTCGTCCTCGAAAACCCTTAGTTGATGATAACCTGAACGAAGATCGATCTTTGAAAAATACGAAGCTCCTTGCAGCTGATCAAATAGATCGTCGATCATGGGGAGAGGATATCGATTCTTCACCGTTAACTTGTTCAGTTCACGGTAATCGATGCACATGCGGAACGATCCATCCTTCTTTTTGACAAATAGTACTGGTGCTCCCCACGGTGAATGACTCGGTCGAATAAAACCATTCTCCAGTAGTTCCTGTAATTGACTAGACAACTCTTGCATTTCGGATGGCGCTAGTCGATATGGCGTCTTCGCTACCGTGTAGCTCCAGGAACAAACTCTATACGGAATTCCACCTGTCGTGGAGGAGGCAAACCAGACAAGTCATCTGGAAATACATCTGGGTAATCCCGTACCACTGGAATATCCACCAGTTTCCTCTCTTCGTCTTTCTTTTCAACCACATGAGCCAGAAAGCGTAGCACTGCTTTCGTAGACTCTAGCGTGCTTTCATGCAGGAAATAAGCTTTAAGTTCTTACCCGGTCGTTCTCCCTGAACCTTGAGTACTTCCCCGTTTGACATAGGGATTCGTACTACTTTGTCCCGACAGACAATCTCTGCTTCGTTTTGCGACAACTAATCCATGCCCACAATCACATCAAACTTCCTAGCTCGAAAGGTATCAAATCTATATCGAAGGCACGGTCCTCCAATGTTAACGAGCACTTCCTAATAATCTCATCGGCCTGAACAACCCTACCATTGGCCATTTCTATAGAGTAGCTAGTTTCTAGCCTACTAGGACTCAAATCAAGCAATTGCACAAACTCAGAAGATATGAAACTATTGTCTGCTCCTGTATCAAATAATATAGATGCGAAGTGATGATTGAGTAAGTGCGTACCCGTGATAACATTCGGGTCCTGACGAGCATCATTGGCTCCAATGGCGAATGCACGTCCCCGAGCTGCATTCCCCTGAGTAGTCGGGCCTTGATTCCCAGCGATAGCCATCACCTGCTGCTGGTTATTTCCCTGTTGACCCGGTGCCCGATTCAGCCTGGGGCACATGTTTCTGTAGTGATCAGGGCTTCCACACTCAAAACAAGCCCTTGCATTCCCGGCGGGGTTAACCGCGTTGACGGGTGCTACCAGATTCGGCGCAGTTCTGCAATCTCTTGCCAAATGCCCCGGGCGCCTACAGTTCGCGCACACCCGGCACTACACTCCTGGGGGATGATGATAATTGCACCTGTCACATTTGGGGTGCGGCCCCACATACTCTCTCTTGGCCTGAGACGCGGCCACAAAATTCCTGGTCGGTTTAGCCCTCTTCTCAAATTTTCCGGCACTCGACCGGCTCGATTCCCCAACATCCTTACGCTTCTCGGCTCCACTGCCCAAAACCCCAGTTCTTACCATCTTATCAGTCAAAGCGCCAGCTTTCAGAATTGCGCTTTGGATAGTAGGAGGAGCAGCTGCTGTGACCATTGCTCTAATTTGAGGCGCAAGTCCCCAAATGTACCTCTCGATTCTCATGGATTCCGGCGTGACCAAGTGCGGAACCAATCTTGCCAGCTCATGAAAACGATCAGTATAAGCTCCATGCCCTGCCCCCACCATAGCATGATTCCTAAACTCATGCTCTAATTTCTGCATCTCGTTGAGGGGACAGTATTCCTCAGTGATCAACGCTTTGAACTCATCCCATGACATCTAAATCGCAGATTCTCTTCCTCTAGCTTGAACCTGGGTGTTCCACCAGGTTAGGGCCATGCCCTGTAGTGAGCAAGTGGCATACTTGATTCTTTGGCTGTCGAGGCACTGACTGATGTCAATCACCGCCTCCATCTTTTCCAGCCACCTGGTTAGGGCTATCGCCCCACCTTTCCCATCGAATTCCCTTGGTTTGCAAGCCACAAACTCTTTGTACGAACATCCCCGACGAGCATTAACAACCCCAGTTTCGATACCGACTGTACCACCATTCCCGGTCTCCTGGTTGCTTTCGTTTCCGTTCGGGTTTCCGTTTCCCGTCTCAGTTTCGATCCCACCATGGGCTCTTTCTCCATTGTCTCCATCATCGTTGCCACCATCCCCGTGAGGGTGGTGTTGTTGGAGTGCGTCGCTCACTTGGGCCACGATAGTAGGAATCAGTGCGGCCAACTGTTGAGCGATCAGGGCTGCCATGTCGGCGTTCCCTGTTCCCTGACTGTTACTGGCAGGAGCATCATTTGTTCTTGGTGCTCTGCCTCTGCCTCTGCCCCTTGGGGCTTCACTCCCGCCACTATTGCTGCGGGTAACTCTTCGAGGCGGCATGTTCTAATCATAGAAAAGTAAACACATAAGCTTAAATCAATTGAAAGTGTATATCCATAACACTCATCATGTCCAGTATTCCCAAGTTAATATCACACTTATTGTCATCACACATCGCATGCAATTCGTGCAGTTCTCACACCATGAATTGATAATGTTTCAATGATAATCCATCACAACAGTTGTAAGTCCATGTATACAATCACGTTTAGTCTAGCGGAGGTTGTCTATTTCCTCCTCTTTCGAGGTTTCAGACATAATCCTCCTCAGGGTTAATCTCAATGTCCAAGGTCAAGCGCAATAGCATGATCTGTGAAGATCTCCTCGGGTTTAATACCCGGATTTGATAAACTAACTCGGCGCGCAGAGGGAACGGAAGATCCAATAGAAGCATCCCATAAAAGAGTGAGCACAAGGGCTCTCTCATAGGGTGGAAAGATCACATAACAAATAAATGAACAAATCAAGCAGCAAGGAACACATACACGAGATATAATATGCATACAGATTCCTAGCATGCAAATCTACATGAAGGTTCCTAGGTTATAGTCTAGGTCAACCGTATTGCCTAATTCTCTATAACCAATGGCTCTGATACCAATCTGTCACACCCCCGCTAAAAGCAGAAACACGGGGATGTAACGAGATCGGGATCGTCATAACACATGGTAAGCGATAGAGATGCAATATAAATAAATGATGACAAGCGTGTCATGACGACACCCGACAACAAGGGGACTTGTGTCGTGTTTAGTCAATGTTCACGACAACATAGCCATAAGCATAACATGATAATGATTCACATAACCACATAATGATGAAATTGTAATGTAAATTCCCACAACCCGGGAACAAGTTTCAAAAGATGATAATTGTTTACACATGTCAACATTGTTCAAAAAGATTGTTTATCAAAATATGTTAAGTCCCAAAATGCATCCTAGGGTCTCCACTAAGGCAGCACACCTAGATTCCTGGACTTGCATGATCACCTGAAAAGATATGCTTAAAACGGTTAACATAATTGTTGGTGAGCTCGCAGGTTTAAGTAATAAAAATGTAAGTGATGCTGTATAAGTAAGCGTAATGGAATACCATGAATACAGTTATATACATAAGTAAAATCACATGACATGAGCTTTGCAACCAAACCTAGCGACGTACACAAAGAAATTGTCGGCATATATTCACCCAAGGGCCCGTTCTTGGGGCCACTAATGGTACCAACTAGTATACCATCGAACGAGGGTGGGGGTGTCAACCCAGTAGTACTACCAATACCTAACCGTCGGTTCCCACACTTGAATTAAATAGTTGCAAAGATAGAATCACACAGCAGACCCAAGCATGTATCAATTAGTACTTACAACACAGTATCACGTTGATTCCTTGTATGTAAAATGTAAGTATGTTGTACATCATTGAAAATGAGAAAGCATACTTTTCCCACAAGTTGTAAATGATTGAAATATTGTATAAGCGTAAAAAGGGGCCACGAAACTCACTTGTTAAGTGGTAAGTATGTATGATCAATGTAATCCCAAATGTAGAATGCAGATAAACAGTCAAACACCTATTGACAGTTATTGATAAGCATTAATGATATGATATAAGCGCGTAATAATGATTGGTCGGTTCGGGTTGTATCGGCTGGGTCGCGTGTAACTCACACAAACAGACACACGTACTAGACCTTATGTAGATCCAAGTACAAGACATTGCCGCCATTGATGATGATGTTTAAGTAAAAGTCTCATTGTTATTGAAGAAGTATTGAATATGTGTCAATAGTTATAAGTCGGTTGATGGTTGTAAAGCGTCAGTTTAATTTGTTTAAAATAGTATTTGTGCCCTTTTTAGCGTTGACTTTAATATTTGTGGCCGAACAATGGCTATTGTGTTAATGTTACCTCAACATCACACGTCATACTCACACCACGCATAAGAAGGAGATCAATCACAACAATTACAATTGCACGACAAGACCAGAAGCACGACTCAACCTCCATACGCACGAATCAACCCTTAATCGTGCGAATCAGCTTCATTCGTACGATTGAGCCTTCATTCGTATGACTGGCATTCAGTCGTACCACACAACACTCAATCGCACGACTCAACCTCCATACGCACGAATCAACCTTCAATCGTGCGAATTAGCTACTTTCGTACGATTGAACCTTCATTCGTGCGATTGGACCTCAGTCGTGCGAATCACACACAATCGCATACACTCAGTCGGTCACCTGACTCAATCGCACACAATCACTCATACGCATGACTCAATCGCATACATTCATTCGCACGCATGACTCAATCGCATACAAACACACAGTCGCACGACTCAGTCGCACGACATGCCTAGTCGCACAACTCAGTCGCACGATTGACTCAGACGCATGGTTCAGTCGCACGACCCACTCAGTCGCACGGCTCAATCGCATGACAGACCCAGTCGCCTGAACTGCAGAATCGCGACTGTGGTCGTGCTGAGCAGCCCCCGAGCTGCTCTAAACGTGGGTTTTACACCATAAGGACTTCCAGAAACACTCAACAAACATACACAACAATGAAACACAAGCATAAAGTCCTCACACGCACCCATACGACCTTGTGTGTTCGGGTTGAACCCGAACACCCGAAACCCTAGTTTTGGACAGCCGTGAAAAGGCAAGAAAATGGACAACCAAAGTCGACTACCTGCTAGAAACGAGTAGTCTAAGCTGTAGATGGAGTCTAGACGACGAAAACAAGACCACACGGGTTGGATTTGGTGCTAGAATGAAGAAGATGTGTGTGTAGAGAGGATGAAGATGAAGAAGATGATGAAAATGGTGATTTAGGGCTGGTATGGGGTATTTATACCCAGCCCAAGTTTGCAAAATTACATGTTTAGTCCCTGCACTTAACCACCGAGTTTTCCCAAATTTAGTTCGGTTGAAAAATGACTTTATTAAATGTTTTATATTAATTGCAAAAGTGCATTTAATGATATTATGACTTAAGAAATGGTTATGTTAGTGACGTTTAATATATATAAAAATGATGTACTTGGCGTTTTCGAAAATGAAAGTTTTAGAAGTCTCTAAGGTTAAAATATGGTCATAAGAATGCACACGCACAACGATGATAATGCACACATGATATCCACATAAAGAGTCAAATAAGGATGAGGAATGATCGATCAAAGAATAGTTAACAGACAATCACGTTAATTGACAGACCTTAAGGTGACGGATGTCACACTTTCATTCACACGAGTGACCCATTCGCATAGCTCATTCGCACGAGTGAATCTGTCATGTCTAAGTTTACCAAGTTTAAAGCAATAGAAGACCAGTTTGCTGCATTCACTGCTGGAAAGGACTCGCGTATCCAGAACCTTCTACTTCTGGAGAATGAGATTGGAAACCACAACAAACCGCCAAAGCTGTTAACTTTGGATGAATACCCACAGTGGAAACATGGGTTTGAAATCTACTTGAATGGAGTTGACCCAAACCTTTGGACATCCATTGAGACTGGTTACACAGTACCAGTCAGTGCAAATGGAGTTAAATTGACTTTGGGAGGAATGAGTGAATCCCAGAAGACTCTGCATAATGCTGAAAAGAAAGCATATGCCTTGTTGACTCAGTCTATACCTAAGGACATATTTCATCAGTTATCTGAGAACAAGCAGTCTAAGAAATTATGGCATGCCTTGGAAAAGAGATACGAAGGAAATACAGCTCTGAAAGCACTGAAGGCAAAAGCTCTTAAGAAGGAATTTGACAATATCTCTCCGATAAGGAATGAGAGCTTGGATGATATCATTGATCGATTCTATCATCTGATGAGTGAGTTGTACACTCATGGCGTTAGCACATCCATGAAAGCTAAAGTCTCTAGTTTTGCTAATGGTCTGCCAGACAAATTGGATCCATTTGTGTCTAATCTTAGACAAAACAACATTCTTGCTAGTATCTATATAAATGATTTCATTTTGAGGTTAAGGGAGGAAGAACTACGTATGAAATATAAGTCAAAGAAAGGATCCAATGCTCAGAATCCTGCACTATACAATTTAGTTCCAACTCCGGCTGCTTCAGGCGCACCGCTACAAACGGCGTTTGTGTCTAGCTCTTCTGCTCCTTCCCAAAGCAATGCATCAGGAACCGTAACGTCAGGATCATGTGGAACCCAACACATAGTTCCTGAGGCAAATACTACCAAGTTGAAGACCGAGAATCTCGGAAATGTCACTGTGGAAGTTGCTAAAGAGCACATGGACCTTCTAGCTGTTGTTGTTCAATCTTATGATGGATTAGTTGCTGGTAGGATTGGAAACTGTCATCTTGCTGACGAGGACTACGAGCAAGTTGGTGAAATTGAGCTAGAACGCATGGATATTATGTGGGCCTTGGCTAGTGCTGTTAGAAGAGCCAAGAAGTTTGTTAAAAAGACGGTGCAAACTTTGGTTGCCACTAAAGATACAACATTTGGATTTGACAAAACCAAAGTCACATGGTTCAATTGTGGTGAAAAGGGGCACTTCAAACGTGAGTGCGTAAAGCCAAAGAAGACTGGAAATGGAAATCCTTTTCCTAATTCAACCCACAAGACAAGGATAAGATTAGAGCTTTATCTTCAAGTAAAGAGTCTAAGGCTTAGGTTGCTCAAGGTGATGAAGGACAAGACTGGTCCTTCCGATTCGTTTCTGAGGGTGAATCAAAAATTGCTTTAGTTGATACATTGGATAATGGATCTGCAAGTGAAGGAGACATCATAGCTGAGCATACACTTTCAGATGTCGAAGAAGCTATGGATGTCGTTGATCATCTGGTTGAAGAAGAGCTTAGTGCTACAAACTCACAATCTCCAGTCATCGAAGAATTTGACACTACTTTGGTGGCTGATTCGTCTGGTTCAACACAAGTATATTCTAAAGACAAATTATTTGAAAAACATGCATGTACTGAATGTGATAAATTTAGGGAAAGTATTGATTTAAAATTTTCTAGGTTATCAGAACATAATGATAATCTAGTAAATAATTTACAGCTCTGCACTGATGCAAATCGAGTTTTAAAACAAAATGAGTGCAGCTTCAAAGAAAAGATAGAACTGTTAGGGAAACAACTAAGGGAAACCGAGATTGTTGCCTTAAATCAATCAAATGACATCAAGTTCTACTTAAATTCTTTGGAGGAAACTAAAAAGGAAAAAGTAGTTTTGCAAGTCAAAGTTGAATCATTAAAACAAAAACTACACAGTTTGGCAAGTTCTTCTCACATAGTTTAGAACCTAGTGAAAGAACGGAATGACGGGGAAGGTCTGGGTTATTAGGTAGTACCGCCACCACATGCAATCCTTTTGAACACTAAATGTAGACCAATTAATAATACCCCAGTAAAGGATCATGTGGTGTCTACTCCTCTGGTCAGTGATCCAGATTCTATGGGTAAACCTTTAAAATTTGTTACTAAACAGAAGGATTCTACTTTGGGATCAAAAGATAAGATACCCGTTGAGGATTTGGGTGATAAAATTGAAAAGGTTAAATTAGGGTCAGGTTCACAAACGTCTATTTCAGAACCTAAAAGGTCGAATCCAATGAACCTTAATCATGTTAATTATCAAAATCCTAATAAAATGAAAGTGAAAGATGTTCAAACTGTCAAAACAATTAAGTTTGTTAAAGAAGGTGAAACATCTAAAAAGGAAGAGAAACAACCCAACCGACCAAACTCAACCCCACATCAAAACTTTCCTCAAACTGTCGAAGGGAGATCCTGCTACAGTTGTGGAAAATGAGGACATATCTCTCCAAACTGTCCTCATTATCAGACACCTAAAAAGAAAATTGAACTTTATGATGAAAAACCAAGATTTTCTAAAATTAGATCTAAAACTCAAAGCGAGGATGTGTCACCTAAGGTTACACCTAAGATTATTATTGAACCTAAAGTTCAAACCATAAGCCAGTCGTCTGTTTACTACAAACAGGCTGCAGGACCGGTGAAGGGTGGTCACTTACAACACAACAACACAAAGAGGAGATTAACCAAACTTAATCAAAAAGTAAACTGGATTAACCACAATAATGATGCTAAGAACACAAGTAACAAGTAAGAGACAGAACAAGAGAACACAACAGATTGGGTTTCAAGGATGTAGTATATTGCTTTCTCAAGTTCTATTACAAGTGTTACAAAGCATAAAGAAAGATACTAGAACATTGAATACTTATACTACAACCTACAGCCGGCTATACTTTGAAAGCCAGCTGGATACAATTGACTAGACACAAACAAAATCAATTGTAGAATCAAAAGGCATATCTGCCTTTTGACTTGTAACTATGACTTGCCATAGCTCACATCCTAATCTATTACAAAAAGGATAAAAGTACATAAAGTAGAAAGCATGGACTCAAGACCTCAATGTACAGTTACCAAAAGCATGGACCTTTTCACCAACTCATGTAAGTTGGTGACTTTACAGAGTTGCAGCGGAAAGGTGGTCCAGCTTTATGATAAAGTACATCAGATAAAGGCATATCTCTAAAAGTCTTCGGAAGAAATCTGTCTTCACTAAGTGGCTTCGGAAGACTTTGTCTCTGAAGCTTCGGAAGACTTCACTTTTGGCTTCGGAAGATATTGGTCTTGGCTTCGGAAGATTTTACACTTAGAATATTTCTAGTGCATGGTGTAAAACTTCCGAAGCAATTCTACTTCAGTTCTTTAGTGCATTTTTGCAGAGAGACTTTGGATGTTTTGTGTTGCATCAGACTTATAGGAATCCTTACAAACTCCCCCTAGGCTGATGCTACCAAAACATTTAGAAGATCTTCAGATGTTAGTGGTCTTCAGCACAATGATGACCATACCTTTCTTCATTAGATGGTCAGGATCATTTAGACTTTCATAGTATCTTCTCATCTCAAAGAGATCATGCAGAGGTAAGTTGATTATGTCTTGCCATGTATAGAAATTCTCAACACCTTGATCTCTGATTACATGCCATCTTTCTGGATTGGTAGAGAAGGTCCAGGATAAGATGGGTGTCTCAGCTGCAAGAGGAGTCACTTGTATTGGAGTTGATTGGGCTGCCTCTTCATGCACTTCCTCAGGTTGATCTGACTCAGCCTGAGGTGTAGAGGTAGATGATTTAGGCGTTTTCTTCTTAGACTTTGGTTTAGAAGCCATCCTCTTCTTCCTCTTAGAGGACTTTAACTAAGAAGACTGGTCTGCAGCACCTTGTTGATCATCCTTGTCTTTCTCAGTTGGGTGTTCCTCCCTCACATGTTCAGAAGGAGAGGGAGTTTGACCCTGTTGTGGATCAGAAGATGAAGCTTGCTGAGGCTCAGCAGGAGGTCCGGGTTGTGTTGTCTCAGGTTGTTCAACCTTAACCTCCACTTCAGGTGGGACTTGACTTGGAAGAGAGTGTAAGTCAATCAGCTCTCCACTCTTGATCTTCTGCTTGATTACCCTGATATGCTCATCCATTGTGGATAGAGACATAGGGCCAAGTCTCCTTCCGGAGAATCCATACAGCTTCAAGAAGCTCATCATCCTCTGCCTGTCAGTAGACTTCTTCATGCCTTTTTGGATGATAGCTCTTGATTTTGCAGCTTCCTCCCTTAGCTTCTTCTTAGTTGTCTTTCTGTCTTTGACTAACTCAAGCTCAAGTTGTTTTAAGTACTCAAACTCAACATAGTCATAGGACAAGGGAAGAAGTGCATCTGCCTGATAGAAGCCTGTGGCACTCAGGTAGTTGATCATTTTGATCATATCTTCTTCTTTGTCTACCTGAGGTTCTTGTTGAACCACATCTTCTTGTACAGGACTTTCTTGAACTGGGGAGAGAGTAGGAGCATGCTTGTAGAGTCTTTTCTGTCTCTTCTCCTCTTTGAATTAGAGAAGTAACCTTGCATCCTCTTTTTCTTTCATCTCTCTTGACACTTCCATGTCAGCCAATTCATATAGTTGTTCTAAGGGGAGAGAAATAATTTCATCTATGTCATAGTTCCTGGTCTGCAGGTAAGTAATCCTGACTGCCCTCAACTCATCATCTTGAGTATTTGGTTTGGGGGCAGCCCTGATTGCAGCTTGCATAAAACCTAAAGACCCAGAGGAACTTTCTCCCCTTAGCTTCCTCTTCCTCTCTCTCTCCTCCTCCTCAATTTCCTCAGGAGTCAAAACCCTTTTCCCTTTGTCACCCACAGACCTTTGTGGCTCAGGGTGGATAGAGGTTTGGCCTTCATTGCTTGGTGTAGCATCCATGCTCTGGCCAGAGAGAGGTTGAGAAGCACCTTCACCAACAGGTGTCTCAGAATAAATATGGATCTCTGCAACAGTCGATGATGATGAGATAGAGGTCTCAGGTTCTGCCACTGGGCCATCAGTCAAGGTTTCCCCTATGAAACTAATCTTAGGGTCTGCCTCAACATCCAATTGACCGATGACATTACCTGATTGCCTAAGTCTCCTTCTTAAGCTGAACTCTGCAGTGATCCTGTCTTGGATTCTTTGAGCCAGTCTGTCAGCTTGTCTTTATTTGCTTGGGTTGACAAGTGGGATGTTGACTAGATCCAGACCTTCATAGAAGTTCAAGGTTTGATAATCAAATACTTCTTGTTGCCCTTGAACTCTGTGAAGAATAAGGGCTTTTCTATCAGCATCATACCTCCACCCAATGATGTAGTTTGAAGTTCCTTGAGTTGGGGATGACATAGCCCTTTGTATACCTTCCCCAAAGAGACTCCTGATGATAGAGTCTATAGAGTCCACATTAATGTGAACTTGAGGAAGTTGCTGAGAATGCACAATTGCAAGTGAGGATGATGAGTCCTCAATGTCCATTCTCTGTGAAGAACTCAGGTTCTGTGGTTGCAATGACTTTCTCCCCCTTTTTGGTAGCATCACCCACTTGCATAGGTGAGCTGGAGGATAGATCAATCACACCCACAGGTTCTTGTGTTCCTGGTTGAGCTCTTCTTAAAAGTCTCCCAGCTAGTTTTCCTTAAGATAAGAAATCTCAAGTTGCTGATCATTGACCCTGTTGTGTAAGGTAGTCACCTAAAATTCAAGGAGACTAACCTTAGAGACTAAATAGGAGCATGTTTTTGACAGTTTTTGCATCTTTGGTCTCAGATTCCCCTCTTCTTCATCAGAAGAATCATTGGGGGATGAGATAATTGGACCAAAGTCCTCTCTCTCACCACCAGCTTCAGGTTCTTGGCTGCTAGATTTCCTCTGCTCATTAACATTCTCAGTTGAGATGTCAATGGGCTGAGTTGCCATGGTTGAGGTCTTAATAATGTAATCACTTGCAAAGTGAGAGCCTCTTCCATATGGATATCCTGAACAGGTTCAGAATTATCCACCTCAGTTATAGGTGACTGATGTGGGCTAGACTGAGGAGACTCAGGAGTACTCATCTCTCTTTGAGTAGGGGAAGAGAAGAGAGACTCATGGTACTCACTGAAACCTAAGTCTTCATCAGTATAAAAGGAAAGGTTGGGAAGGGTTGATTTAGATCTAAAGGCTGGGGATGGTAACTGTCCCCTAAGGTTGTTCACTTGAGTGTTGAGACTCAGAGTGAAGGCTTAAGGCAGTTGGGCTTGTGAGCTCATCAGGGTGAGCATGAGGAACCTCAGCCTGATAGTTGAAGAGATGGGAGTGGTTTGCTCCTCAGGGGAAGTGGGAGCTCTAGTGTCCACTTCCTCCTGTAAAGGTGAGTATATGGGGACCTGCTGAGACTCAATAGCTTGAGCAGGGGTTCGTTTGGACTTTCTTTGGTAGGTGAGGGTTACTTGAGGCCTTTTTAATGGTAGAGAGGTAGAAGGTGTGGGTTCAACACTAGCTTGTGTTGCTAGGTTGTCACCTTGAGCAATGAGCTCTAACATTTTGGGGACAAGGGCTGTTTCTACCCCTGAGAAGCCTACAGTTGGCTTCTTCATGATTTAAAGATGCCGGGCTTCATCTGTCCCAATTTAAGAATATTATCTGTTTCCCTCAACTGTGAGCCTAGTTCACTGTTGAGAATGTGTTGAACATATCTAGGAAACATATAATACTCTAGGGAGTCCAAGTTAGCAAAAAATTGGTATAGTCAAATTAAGAGTACTGAACTTGACCCCTTGAACCATTCCATGCACTATGAAGGAGAGATCCTCAGGAATCTGGTCCCACCCTCCATGCTTGTTTGACAAGCTGTGGATAACCACATGGAGTAGGTATTTCCACTGGGATGAGACCTTCCCTTTCCTGAAGGTCTTTACAGAGAAATCTCCCTCATAGCCATCTGCTCAAAGGAATGATTGACAGCTTCCTTGGGAAGGACAACTCACCTTCTTCATCATCCAACTGCAAATGAGTGTTGATGATGGCCGGAGTGATGAAGATTGTCCTCCCTTGCACTGTGGCAGACAGTGCCTTCTCCCCATCCATGATGACCTCTTGGCAGGTCTTCCAGAATTCAAGCAGATGATCCTCATAGAGAGTAGGATCAATGGTTAGGGAGGTGAAGTAATTTGATAAAGCTAAGAACTGGCAAATCTTTGAGAAACTATCATCTTTCTCAGAGCTTAACAGAGCAATCTGGTTGTGTTGCCTGTGAAGTTGCATGGAGAAATCTGGGTTGTTTCTGCGGTTAAGGTTGGCCATTTTAGAAGCTTAAGGATGAAGAAAGGTGAAAAGCAAAGGCGGTTTGGGAATTAGGTTTGAGGAATAGTAGAATTGAGGAAGATAGTGAGGGAGAGGGGGAACCGTTGGGTATTTATGTGAAAAGGATTTGAACCAAAGTTAATGAAAGAGGATAAACTTTGAAATCCGAATGTCGGTCCCACCTCTGAAAAAGTAGTTTACTTTTGCTCAAAAAGTAGTTTTCTTGGAATTCGAAAAGCTTCCGAAGGTAAATTATCTTCGGAAGTTTTAATGAAAAAGCTTCCGAAGCTAAAATGACTTCGGAAGATTTTCCTGAGAATCTTGAAAATTTTGCTTCGGAAGAGAAATAAACACTTGAATGCTTTGTATATAAAACAACAAAGCTTCCGAGAGTTAATTTTGCTTCGGAAGAAAAAAGTCCTTAAAAACAAATAAGTTCTGAGACAAGTATTTAAGCTTCGGAAGATAGATTAAGACTTCTTCCGAAGGTAAAATTTCTTAGACAGTTTTTTATTTTGAAGACATGATTTTCTTCCGAAGGTATAAAAATATCTTCCGAAGGATCAGAAAATTTCAAGAGTCTAAGGAAAGTCTTCAAAAAGGATTTTATATCCAAAGAAAACATGAGCTTATGAAAGTGATGAACTAGACAACTTAGGACACACATATTTTAAGAAATAATTAGAATTAGTTTTAAGAAAAAATCTACTCAAAGTTGATCATCCCAATAGCTGATATTAGATATTTAAATCTCTGTTCATCAAAAGCTTTTGTAAACAGATCAGCATATTGTTCATCTGTATGAACTTTGACTAGTTTAATTAATCCCTTTTCATAGTTATCTCTTATTAAATGATACCTGATATTATGTGTTTGGTCCTTGAGTGCTGCACAGGGTTTCAGTGATAGAGATAGCACTTTGTTGTCTATGTGGATAGGAGTCTCCTTGAAGTTAAATCCATAGTCCAGCATCTGATTTTGAATCCAAAGCACTTGAGCACATCAACTTGCAGCAGCAATGTATTCAGCCTCAGCAGTTGATGCAGACACACAGGATTGTTTCTTGCATTGCCATGAGACAACCCTTCCACCAAGGAATTGACATCCCCCAGATGTAGACTTTGCAGTCATGTTGCAACCACCATAATTCATTATCTGTATAAGCATACAGATTGAAGTCAGGATTCTTTGGATACCATAAACCAAGTGTTAAAGCACCTTTGAGGTATCTTAAAATCCTTTTGACATGATTAGGTGAGACATCTTAGGGTTGGCTTGATATCTTGCACAAATACATGTAGCAAACATGATATCAGGCCTGCTAGCTGTAAGATACATAAGAGACCCAATCATAGCCCTATATAAGTGTTCATATACACACTCCCCCTCAAGATCAGGTCCAAGGGAGTGGTTTCTGGCTATGGGTGTCTTAGCAATCTTACAATCAGTCATGTTGAACCTCTTGAGTATGTCCTGAACATACTTTGACTGACTTATAAAATGCCATCTTCAACTTGCTTCACTTGAATTCCCAAAAGAAATTGAGTTCTCCCATTGCACTCATTTCAAATCTGTCTTTCATCAGCTTCTCAAAGTCTTTGCAGAGCTTTGGATTAGTTGAACCAAAGATGATGTCATCTACATACACTTGAACTAGCAATATGTCATTTCCCTGTCCTTTGATGAAGAGAGTTCCATCTATAGTACCTCTACTGTATCCATGTTTACAAAGATACTCAGATAATGTCTCATACCATTTCCCGGGTGCCTGATGCAGCCCATAAAGAGCTTTGTCAAGCTTGCAGACATAATCAGGATGATCAGGGTCTACAAAACAGGTGGCTGTTTGACATACACCTCTTCATCAATCACTCCATACAGAAAAGCACACTTCACATCAAGTTGAAAGACCTTGAAGTTTTGGATGCAGCAAATGCCAGGAATATCCTAACAGCTTCTAATCTTGCTACAGGAGCAAAGACATCAGTGTAGTCAATCCCTTCTTCTTGTGTGTATCCTTGAACAACTAGTCTTGCCTTGTTCTTGATGATAATGCCTCTATCATCCTTCTTATTCCTAAACACCCATTTGGTTCCAATGGTAGTCTTCCCATGAGGAAGAGGACAAAGGTTCCAAACTTTTTGCCTTTTGAATTGAAGCAACTCTTGTTGCATAGCTTCAACCCAACTTCCATCCTTTAGAGCCTCATCAACTTTCTTTGGCTCTATCTGGGATAAGAAACAAGAGTGAAGACAAACATTTGCTTCATGGGTTTGTCCTCTTGTTCTTACCCCTGTGACAACATCTCCAATGATGTTTGTGGTGGGGTGAGACTTGTGGATCCTAAGCTGAGGGATCACAGCAAGTTGCTGAGAAAGATCCAAATTTGAGAAATTTAGATCTGACATAGATGATTTACCCTCCACAGCACCACACTTATCAAGATTGACTTGATCCAATGAGTGTGTGACATCATTGATGTTGTCATCTATGGTGTGGTTATTAGCATCAAGGAATTCTTGATCACTTTCACCATCACATTGTTGTCTTCTACAATTAGGTATCTTTATCTGGTTGTGGAGCCTCTGAGCTGGAATTTGAAGGCACCCCAGATGTATCAGCTAAATTTGTCATTGTAGTGCTGATAGAAACCTCATTTGCTGAAGTAGTTCCAACTGAAGCTAAGATGTATGAGTTGAAGATCTTCTCAGCTCAAATCTTGGATCAGGATCACCTGTATTTAAATTTTCTGCAGATCCTGAAACATTCTCACAAGATTTGTTAAAACAGTTGGTAACTAAATCAAGATCAAATAGCCAATCAGGACCAGAACCAGCCACACAGGGTGTGTGTTCATTGAAAGTCACATTGGCTGACTCCTCAACAATTCTAGTTCTGAGATTGTATACTCTATAAGCCTTAGCTTGGGAAGAGTATCCAATAAAGTGTCCATCATCTGATTTCTCAGCAAACTTGGCAATTTGATCTTTGGTATTCAAGATGGTGCAAGGACATCCAAATGACCTGAGAAAACCAATGAAAGGTTTTCTCTTGTGCCAAAGTTCATAAGGAGTCTTACCATGTGTCTTAACTACTAAACTCTATTTTGCACATAGCAAGCAGTGTTTACTGCCTCTGCCCAGAAGGTGATGGGCAGTTTAGAGTCAGACAACATAGTTCTTGCAGCTTCAATTAGTGTCCTGTTTCTCCTCTCAGCAACACCATTTGCTGAGGAGTCCTGGGAGCACTATATTGTCTTGTAATACCTTTTTCATCACAAAATGCATCAAGGATTTGATTCTTGAATTCAGTTCCTTGATCACATCTTATGATTTTGACCTTGTGATCACTTTGATTCTCAATTTTTAAGATGAAATTCTTCAGAATCTCAGGGGTCTCATCCTTAGTTCTAAGAAAGAAAACCCAAGTGAATCTTGTAAAATCATATGTGATCACTAAACAATAAGAGGTCCTTCCTAGACTCATTACACTGGTGGGGCCAAAGAGATCCATATGTAATAAGTGTAGGGGAGTAGTGATGGAGTTCTTTTCCTTAGGCTTGTGAGATACCTTATGTTGCTTCCCTTTCAGGCATGCAACACAATGATCATCACTTGTAAACTCTTTCTTTGGCATTCCAGTTACCAAATCATGTTTAATTAGTTTATTCATGTTTTTAAAGTTTACATGGCACATTCTTTTATGCCATAGGAAAGACTCATCACTATTTGCTTTAGACAGAAAGCATGGAACTTCTCCGGAGGGAGATGTTTCTTGCAAATTCATCTTGTACATGTTCCCTTTCCTGGGGGCTCTAAGCAGGATGCTCATGAGGAATGACCACTCCAGGCTTGAGAACAATGCATTCATGCTCAGTAAAGAGCATGTTATGACTCTGATCACAAATTGGGATACACTCAGAAGATTGTACCCAAGCTCCTTGACAAAGTTTACCTTTTCAATGCTGAGCTTACCATTTGTGACCTTGCCCCTTCCAGAAATGTAACCACCTTCATCTCCTCCAAAAGCAACTGGTCCTCCATCAATCCTCTCAAAGTTATGGAGTAGTGACCTATTGCCTGTCATGTGCCTGGAACAACTACTATCAATGATCCAGACATTTTTTTTGTCTTGAGCTGTTCCTGCACAAAGAAAATGATTAGTTACATTTGGAAACCCAAGCCTTATTTGTCTTGTGCTCACAAAGTGTAATAGAAGGTAATGCAACAGTAATAGATCCTATGGTTGTGCTAGAAGGATCTTGAGCTGTTGTTGATGGAGAAACTTCAGTCACTTGGTCTTTCTTAGACTTCCACACCACCTTTGGAGTCTTGGACTTGACCTTCAAAACTTTGGAAGCTTTTGGGACTTTAGGAAGTTTTGATGACTGAACCTTCGGAAGATTCTACAGTCACTGCAGCAGACTTCAGTGCTTCGGAAGAATTCCTTTCTTCCAAGACCAACTTCTCTTCCGAAGGTAATTTTCCATTTGCCTTCTTCTTTGATTTGGAGCTTCCGAAGGAAACAGACTTTCCTTCCGAAGCTTGAATCTTCTTGAAACTCTTTGAAGTCTTTGTCTTGGTCATATGGACAGTACTTTTAGGATTGTATGGACAATCCTTAGCAATGTGAGAGGTACTTTCACACATGACACATAACATTTTCTTCTTCACAAGAGTCTCCTTATGAGAGCAAGACTGTCTTTGGTCACATCCCTTCTCCACCTTCATCTTTGCAGATGCTGAGACAGTTCTTATGGGCTGGGAACTGTTCTTGGAGTTTGATGGTCCAAGCTGTGCAGTAGTGGTACACAGCAGACAGTCTTCTTCTTGGTACTGAGATGATTTGAACAAGAACCAGAACTCTAAGCTGAAGAGTTTTGGTTGATGTCTTCAGTCTTTACTACTTCAAACCCTGCAGAGATAAAAACTTGTTTCAGCTTAGAGTCAAAAGTAGCATTGATCTCTTGAGCCTTCCTTGCTTTTCTTTTGGTCTTCCTGATCAAGTTCTTTCTCATTGACTTGGTCATCACATAAATCTTCTTCTCCTCAGAAGGATAGTGGCCCTTCTTAGAATCCTCCTCTTCACTCTTCTTAGAGGAATTCTTCACTATCTCTTCTTCATCCTCCTCACTTATAAGATCTATGAGAGGAAGCTTATCTTCACAAGTTCCACACCTGGAAGATCTTACAGACAAGATTGTGTGTGGAGGAGCTATCTCATTGGATCCCAGTCCCTGTCTATTTTGATAACACACCTTGTTGTGCAGGGATGAGGATATCATGTTCTTGAAGGTCTCTTCTTCAAGAACACTCTTTTCTGCCCTGGCTTTGCTGATCACAAGCTCAGCCTGGCACTCAGTCAGCTTGGTTATGAGATCTTTGATTTGAGTCCTAAAATCTGTATGCTCATGTTTTAGAACTGAAATGGTTTTCTCTAAGTCCTCTATCTTTAGTTTATAATCAATTTCAGACTTTCTAAAATCAGATTTTAAAATGTTTAAGGACTCAAGATCAGATCTTATCTCCAAGTTATAGGACCTCTATCTGTTAACTTTAGCAATGCATTCAGGAGTACAGTCAAAGCAATACCTTGGAAGGTGATGAAAGGACCCTTTGGTAAATTGTCAGGGTAGCATATGAGATGATGTCGGGGTTTTATGCTATCCTTTCAACCACATGCAGGGCTGAACCCAATTAGCAATACATTGGCTTCATCATGATCTGCCATTAGTGCTTGGTTTGGAGAAGCATCTTCCACCTGAAAGCTCCAGTCAAAGCCTCCTTTTCAACAGCAACAGTAGCTTGTTGCTTTGGCTTCTCATTCTGAGGGGCTTTCTCAGTGTAGTTTTGTCTGGTTTGTGCTTGGCCATCATTTGTTTTAGGTGCCTTACACTCTCTATCAAAGTGGCCCATCAGGTTACAGTTGTAACACTTGACTTTGCTTTTATCCAAGCCAAACTTTCCACTGGTTGCATTGCTTGGAAACCTCCTTCCAGTTCTCTTGTATAACTTCTTGGCTCTATGAGTGAGAAGAGCCATCTGCTAGACTATTTCCACATATTCCAGATCATCTGGATGGATACAATCCAGGTCTTCAAGAGTGAAAAGAGAGTTGCCACAACTTTCATCAGAAGACACAAAGGCTTGAGAAGAACTTGTCTCTTGGAATGGGCTTCCTTGAGTGTAGTTCTCCCTGGGTGTCTCTGGGAAGGTGATGAAAGGACCCTTTGGTGAATTGTCAGGGTAGCATATGAGATGATGTTGGGGTTCTATGCTATCCCTTTCAACCACATGTAGGGCTGAACCCAATTGATTGTTGGTGTTGCCAGATGAACCTTGCATGTTCATCTCCATCTGGTAGCCACTGAGAATCCCATATAACTCTCTCAGAGTAAGAGTTTTGAGATTTTCAGTCCTCTTGATTACCACACAATAGTGTGTCCATTGCCTAGGAAGTGAGGACATGAACTTCCTTACAATGTCTCTATTTTCAAGAGGAACTCCTCCATCCACAAGGGTATCCACTATCTCAACATACCTGAAGTATTGCTGAGTCATGGTTTCACCTGTTTTGAAGGTGAAGTTTTCAAACTGTTGCTTTAGGAGATCCTCCTTGTTCTCCTTGGCTTCAGAGGAGCCTTCATACATCAGTTTTAGTGCATCCCACAGCTGTTTAGCTATTTTACACTTCTTGAAACCTCTATACACAGAGTTTGGAGGGGCAGTTTGAAAAGCAGTCATGGCTTTTTTATCAATCTCTACTCTCTTCCTATCTTCATCAGAGTAGTTAGCCACATCTTTGGGGATCATACCAGCACCAGTAGCAGAAGAAGTGCTGGGTATGAAAGGTCCATTTTCAACAGACTCCCACATTCTTGAGTCTAGAGACCTGATGAAACCTTCCATTCTCATACACCAGGTATCAAAGTCATCAAGAGTGATCAGTGGGGACTTGTTCATGGTTCTAGTTTCCATATCAGTCTTTGAAATGGATGCCATTTGAAAGTTTAGTATTTGTGTGTGTGACGGATCTTAAGATGGTGAGATCTTATATCAAGAGCCTGAAATGCTCTGATACCAATTGCAGGACCGGTGAAGGGTGGTCACTTACAACACAACAACTTAAAGAGGAGATTAACCAAACATAATCAAACAGTAAATGGATTAACCACAATAATGATGCTAAGAACACAAGTAACAAGTAAGAGACAGAACAAGAGAACACAAGAGATTGGGTTTCAAGGATGCAGTATATTGATTTGTCAAGTTCTATTACAAGTGTTACAAAGCATAAAGAAAGATACTAGAACATTGAATACTTATAGTACAACCTACAGCCGGCTATACTTTGAAAGCCAGCTGGATACAATTGACTAGACACAAACAAAATCAATTGTAGAATCAAAAGGCATATATGCCTTTTGACTTGTGACTATGACATGCCATAGCTCACATCCTAATATATTACAAAAAGGATAAAAGTACATAAAGTAGAAAGCATGGACTCAAGACCTCAATGTACAGTTACCAAAAGCATGAACCTTTTCACCAACTCATGTAAGTTGGTGACTTTACAGAGATGCAGCGGAAAGGTGCTTTATGGAACAGTACATCAGATAAAGCATGTCTACTAAAAGTCTTCGGAAGAAATCTGTATTCATAGGTTGAAGCTTCGGAAGACTTTGTCTCTGAGGCTTCGGAAGACTTCATGTTTGGCTTCGGAAGATATTGGTCTTGGCTTCGGAAGATTTTACACTTAGAGTATTTTCTAGTGCATAGTGTAAAACTTCCGAAGCATTCTTTACTTCAGTACTTAGTGCATGTTGCAAAGACACATTGGATGTTTTGGGTTGCATCAGACTTAAGAAATCCTTACAAACTCCCCCTAGGCTGATGCTACCAAAACACTTAGAAGATCTTCAGATGTTGGTGGTCTTCAGTACAATCATGACCATTCCTTTCTTCATTAGATGGTCAGGATCATCAAGACTTTCATAGTATCTTCTCATCTTAAAGAGATCATGCAGAGGTAAGTTGATTATGTCTTGCTAGGAGTAGACATTCTCAACACCTTGATCTCTGATTACATGCCATCTTTCTGGATTGGTTGAGTAAGTCCAGGACAAGATGGGTGTCTCATTTGTTAGAGGAGCTACTTGCATAGGAGTTGATTGGGCTGCCTCATCATGCACTTCCTCAGGTTGATCTGACTCAGCCTAAGGTGTACAGGTAGATGACTTAGGCTTCTTCTTCTTTGTCTTTGGTTTAGAAGCCATTATCTTCTTCCTCTTAGATGACTTTAACTGAGAAGACTGGTCTGCAGCACCTTGTTGATCATCATTGTCTTTCTCAGTTGGGTGTTCCTCCCTCACAGGTTCAGAAGGAGAGGGAGTTTGACCCTGCCTTGGATCAGAAGATGAAGCTTGCTAAGGCTCAACTGGAGGTTCTGGTTGAGGTGTCTCATGTTGTTCAAACTTGACCTCCAGTTCAGGTGGGACTTGACTTGGAAGAGAGTGCAAGTCAATCAGTTCACCACTCTTAATCTTCTGCTTATCACCCTTATATGCTCATCCATTATGGATAAAGACATAGGGCTAAGTCTCCTTCCGGAGAATCCATACAGCTTCATGAAGCTCATCATCCTTTGTCTGTCAGCAGACTTCTTTACACTCTTTTGGATGATGGCTCTTGATTTTGCAGCTTCTTCCCTTAGCTTCCTTTTGGTTGTTTTTCTTTCTTTGACTAGCTCAAGTTAAAGTTACTTTAGGTACTCAAACTCAATGAAGTCATAGGACAGGGGAAGAAGTGCATCTGCCTGATAGAAGCCTGTGGCACTCAGGTAGTTGATCATCTTGATCCTATCTTCTTCTTTGTCTACCTGAGGTTCTTGTGGAGCCACATCTTCCTGTGCAGGACTTTCTTGAACTGGAGAGAGAGTGGGAGCATGCTTGTAGAGTCTTTTCTGTCTCCTCTCCTCTTTGAATTGGAGAAGTAGCCTTACATCCTCTTTCTCTTTCATCTCTCTTGACACTTCCATGTCAGCCAGTTCATTCAGTTCTTCTAAGGGGAGGGAGATGATTTCATCAATATCATAGTTCCTGGTCTGTAAATAAGTAATCCTTACTGCCCTCAACTCATCATCTTGAGTATTTGGTCTGGGGGCAGCCTGGATTGCAGCTTGCATAAAGCTAGATGACCCAGAGGAACTTTCTCCCCTTAGCTTCCTTTTCCTCTCTCTCTCTCTCTTCCTCCTCAATTTCCTCAGGAGTCATTATCCTTTTCCCTTTGTCACCCACAGACCTTTGTGACTCAGGGTGGATAGAGGCTTGGCCTTCATTGCTTGGTGTAGCTTCCATGCTCTGGCCAGAGAGAGGCTGAGAAACACCTTCACCAGCAGGTGTCTCAGAAGGAGTTTGAACCTCTGCAGCAGTTGTTGATGATGAGACAGGGGTCTCAGGTTCTGTCACTAGGCCTTCAGTCAAGGTTTCCCCTATGAAACTAATCTTAGGGTCCACCTCAACATCCAGTTGACTGATGACATTGCCTTATTGCCTAAGTCTCCTTCTTAGAGTGAACTCTGCAAGGATCCTATCTTGGATTCTTTGAGCCAATCTGTCAGCTTGTCTTGAATTGCTTGGATTGACAAGTGGCATGTTGACTAGATCCAATCTTTCATAGAAGTTCAGGCTTTGAAAATCAAACACTTCTTGTTGCCCTTGAACTCTATGAAGGATAAGGGCTCTTCTGTCAGCATCATACCTCCAACTTATGATGTAGTTTGCAGTTCCTTGTGGTGGAGATGAGACAGCCCTTGGTATACCTTCCTCAAAGAGACTCCTGATGATAGAGTTTATAGAGTCCACATCAATGTGAACTTGAGGAAGTTGCTGAGAATGCACAACAGCAAGTGAGGATGGTGAGTCCTCTATGTCCATTCTCTGTGAAGAACTCCCAGGTTCTGTGGTTGCAATAACTTTCTCCCCTTTTTTGGTAGCATCACCCACTTGCATAGCATCCCCTTTTTTGGTAGCATCACCCATTTGTTAATGCGAAAGAATAAACACTTGTCAGCATTTGTTCTCTGGTCATCCTCATATTTAAATGCGGATAGCCAACACTTGTCTTCTTTTGTTGTTGCAGATTCTTCATCCGCATATCTTCTTGGACTTGTGGGATTTCAGCAGAACAACCATCAATCCATCACTTGAATTGGCATGTATGATCCTTTCAGGGTCCAAAAATACTCCCCTAAGGATTATACAGCCTATGTACTTCAAGCGTTTGATGGTGGATGAGGTTGTGAGTATTCTGCTGGGTCTTGTGCAGCAGGAGAGGATACTTGCGGTTCTACAAGTGATGGATCCAAAATGGCCTTTATCATATTGACAAAGTCATTGGCTTCAGACATCTTTTCTCTATTCAGCACATGAATCTTCATTTGGCTCATAGCGTAGATTGCTTCAATGGGCAGCCTTTTCAATGAGATGGGTTCCCATATTGACACAGTTGATAACCCATCTCTATGAATCAGTATAGATCCTTCCACATCCATCTCTAGCTTCACAATATTCCCAAGTTGCAAAGGAGTCTTCTTCTTCCTCTTTTGCTCTTTCTTGGCTATGATTCTATCAAAAGCCATTTTTAGTATCTTTATGCACTTGAGAAAGAAGTGCATACTTCTCCCAGTTTGTTGTCTATTTCTCTGAAGTGCCTGGTGTATATGTAGTGGATATAGGATTCATCTAGCAATCTCACCTCATATGCACTAAACAACCTTATTTGAGCACCTTCTTTACCTCCCCACCTCCTTTCAAGCACCATCTCATATGTCTTCTCATCATAATAGACATTTGAGATTGGTTTGGAGGAGTGAGTTCCAGCAACCATCTATCTCTTCAAAGATTCAGTTGGCTTCACCTTAAGCTTAGGGAATATCACTTCTTCTGCTGGTTTAGTCTTTTTCTTTTCAAGGGGAATTTACAAAGGACCTATCCTTCCTCATGCAGATAGCCTTAAAAGATTTGAAGTTGTCAGTTCTCTTGAACATCTTTAGTATGTTTTCAAACTCATAACCCCTAAACATAGCCTTATGATTAATGAGCTCCAAATTGGCTAGTTCTTTCAGATCATGAATCTGCAAGGAGTTCACTAGAGCAGTATACTTAGCGAAGAATTGAACCAACCCTTAGATCCTTTGATCATAAACATGTTCCAATCACTATCATACTTCCACACAATTATCTTCTGATCAGTCTTGCCCTTGGGAGTAGATACACTATTTATCATCTCTGCAGTGGTGAGCCCTACTTGAAGCTTTAACTGAGAAGGCTCAGCTAAACCACTCAGGATTTCTATGTAAAACTGGTGCCAAAGAGTCATGATCTCTATGGGTGAGCTGGATGTCTTATGCAGATACTCTAGTTTTTGGTTTCTTGCTGATAATCTTTGCTTCAAGCTTTTTCAGCCTTTCTTTCTTCTCATTTATCAGCCTAAGCATAACAGCTCTTAGGGAATTTGTCTTCATATTCTCAAGCTTCCTTTTGGTGAAACCTTGTTGAGACAGATAGTCTTTCATTTCCCTGTCAGTCATTCTGTAGGGATCATGATACAATGATTGAGGAGCTTCAGTCTGCTTGGTTTTTGATGAGAATTTAACCATAAGAGATTTGGAAGTTTGAGTCTTTTCATACTCAGTCTCATATGAAGGGTCCATCAGTTTGTTTAGCTTTTCTTCTTCTACTATCATCTCTTCATACGTCATCCCAAATACCTCATCAGGATCATAGCAATGATTGATGAGAAACATAGCTTTAATCATCAGGTCATTTGATTTGGCTTTCTCCACCATCTCCTCAACTGAAGACTCAATCTTCACAGGGCTTTCTTTTGCTATTGGTTCATCAACCACATAGCCACCCTCTATCTCTTCTTCTTCAAGGTCAATGAATTCAGCTCTTTTGTAAGGATTCTTATAAGTCTGATGCAGCCAAAACATCCAAAGTCTCTCTCCATGCATGCACTGAAGAACATAAGTAGAAATGCTTCGGAAGTTTTAAAACTTACATTAGAAATATTCTAAGTGTAAAATCTTCTGAAGCCAAGACCAACATCTTCTGAAGCCAAAAGTGAAGTCTTCTGAAGCTTCAAAGACAAAGTCTTCCGAAGCCAAAGAGTGAAGACAGATTTCTTCCAAAGACTTTTAGAGACATGCTTTTATCTGATGTACTTTACCATAAAGCTGGACCACCTTTCCGCTGAAACTCTTATTAGTCATCAACTTACATGAGTTGGTGAAAAGGTCCATGCTTTTGGTAACTGTACATTGAGGTCTTGAGTCTGTGCTTTCTATTTTATGTACTTCTATCATTTTTGTAATATAATAGGATATGACCTATGGCATGTCATAGTCACTAGTCAAAAGGCAATCTGCCTTTTGACTTTACATTTGATTTTGTTGTCTAGTCTTTTGTATCCAGCTGGCTTTCAAAGTATGGCCAGCTGTAGGATGTAGTTTTTGTATCTCAAGTACTTGTATCTTTCGAAGTATGCTTTGTAACATTTGTAATAGAACTTGAAAAGCAATATACAGTATTCTTGAAAACCAAATACATGTGTTCCTTGCCATCTTGTTTTGTCTCATTCTTACTTGTGTTCTTAGCATCTTTCACTTAAGTTAACCAGTTCCCTATTTGATTTGTTAAGTGTTCTAAGAAACTCTCCTCATTGTGTTGTTGTGTTGTAAGTGCATACCCTTCAAACGGTCCTGCATTAGGTATCAGAGCATTCCAGGCTCTTGATATAAGATCTCACCATCTTAAGATCCCTCACACACATAAAATACTTAACAACTCAAATGGCAACTATTACCAAAGCTGATACAGAAACTGGAACTATGACAAAGTCTCCACTGATCACTCTTGAAGACTTTGATACTTGGTGTCAAAGAATGGAAGGCTTCATCAAATCTCAAGACTCCAAGATGTGGGACTCTGTTATTGAAGGACCTTACATACCAAGCACCACTTCTGCTACTGGTGGTGGTATGATTCCAAAGGTTGTGGCTGATTACACTGAAGCAGACAGGAAGAGAATAGAGATTGATTAGAAAGCCATGACAACCCTTCAAACTGCTCTTCCAAACTCTATCTACAAAGGCTTCAAGAAGTGTAAAACTGCCAAGCAACTATGGGAAGCACTAAAGCTTATGTATGAGGGGTCCAATGAAGCAAAGGAGAACAAGAAGGACCTCCTGAAGCAGCAGTTTGAAAACTTCACCTTTAAGGCAGGTGAAACCATGACTCAACAATACTTCAGGTATGTTGAGATTGTGGATACTCCAATGGATGTTAGAGTAACTCTTGAGAACAGGGACATTGTAAGGAAGTTTATGTCCTCTCTTCCTAGACAATGGATACATTACTGTGTTGTTATCAAGAGGACTAAGAACCTTAAGACTCTTACTCTCACAGAGTTGTATGGTATTTTTAGTGGCTACCAGATGGAGATGAACATGCAAAACTCATCTGGTAACTCCAGCAATCAACTAAGTTCAGCCCTCCATGTGGTTGAAAGGGAAAGCATTGAACCGCAAAATCATCTTATATGCTACGCTGACAACTCACAATAGGGCCCTTTTATCACCTTCCCAGAGACTCCAAGGGAAAGCTACACTCAAGGAAGTCCTTTCCAAGAGACAAGTTCCTCTTATGCCTTTGTCTCTGCTGATGAAACCACAGACAACTTTTTCTTCACCCTTGAAGATTTGGACTGTATCTATCCAGATGATCTGGAGTACATGGAGATAGTCCAGCAGATGGCCTTTCTCACTCACAGAGCCAAGAAGTTCTATAAGAGGACAGGGAGGAAGTTTCCAAGCAATGCAGCCAGTGGAAAGTTTGGGCTGGATAAAAGCAAAGTAAAGTGTTACAACTGCAATCATATGAGACACTTTGCAAGGGAGTGTAAGGCACCAAGAACAAATGGTGGCCAAACACAAATCAGACCAAACTACACTGAGAAAGCCCCCTAGAATGAGACACTTTGACTGGAGCTTTCAAGTAGAAGATGCATCTCCAAACCAAGCACTCATGGCAGACCATGATGAAACCAAGGTATTGGAACATCTTTGTACTCCTGAATGTATTGCTAAAGTTAATAGATACAGGTCCTATAACTTAGAAATGAGATCTGATCTTGAGTCCTTAAATATCTTAAAAGCTGATTTTAAAAGAGCTGAAAATGATTATAAACTAAAGATAGAGGACTTAGAGAAAACCATTTCAACTCTTAAACATGAGCACAAAAATTACAAGACTCAGATCAAAGACCTCATTACTAAGTTAACTGAATGCCAACCTGAGCTTGTGATCAGTAAAGCCAAGGCAGAAAAATGTGTTCTTGAAGAAGAGACCTTCAAGAACATAATATCCTTATCCTTGCATGCAAAAGTTTGTTATCAAAATAAGTAGGGACTGGGATCGTGTGAGATAGCTCTTCCACACACAATCTTGTCTGTAAGATCTCCTAGGTGTGAAACTTGTGAAGATGAGCTTCCCCTCATAGATCCTTTACTGAAGAGGATGAAGAGGAGATGGTGAAGAATGGCTCTGAGAAGGGTGAAGAAGAGCATTCCAAGAAGGGTTACCATCTCTATGAGGAGAGCAAAGCTGTTAGGATGACCAAGTGCAGGAGAAAGAACTTGATCAGGAAGTCCAAAAGAAAGTACAAGAAGGCTCAAGAGATCAAGGCCACCTTCACTTTTGCACAGAAACAAGTCTTCATCTCTGCAGGATTTGAAGTGGTTAAGACTGAAGACACCAACTTGAACTCCATCAACAAGAGTTCTAGTTCATGTCCAAAACATCCCATCATCAAGAAGAAGGCTGATCAGTTGTGCACCACTACTGTACAACCTGAACCATCCAGCTCCAAAGGTAGTTCTATCCCTACAAGAATTGCCACAACATCTGCAAAGATGAAGATGGAGAAGGAAAGTGATCAAGTTCAGCCTTGTTCACAAAAGAAAACTCCTAGAAGGAAAAAATGGACTATGTTATGTGTGAGAGTACTTCTCATCTTGCTAAGGATTGTGTTTACAATCCAAAGAGTACTCTCCACATAACCAAGAAAGAAACTTCTAAGAGTTTGGAGAAGATGAAGCAAGCTTCGGAAGGAAAATCTTTTTCCTTCGGAAGCTCTAAAATAAAGAAGAAGACAAGTGGAAACTTGCCTTCGGAAGAAAATTTGGTCTCGAAAGAAAGGAATACTTCCGAAGCACTAAAGCCTGCTGCAGTGAAAGCAAGATCTTCCGAAGGTCCAGTCAACAAAACTTCCAAAGTATTGAAGGTCAAGTCTAAGCTTCTAAAGGTGGTGTGGAAGTCAAAGAAAGACCAAGTGGCTGAAAGTTCTTCATCAATATCAGCAAATGATCCTTCTAGCATGACTATAGGATCAATTACTGTTGCATTGTCTTCAACTTCTTTTGATGAGCCCAAGACCAATGAGGCTTGGGTTTCCAAATGTAACTAACCATCTTTTTTGTGCAGGAACAGCTCAAGACAAACAGAAATGTATGGATCATTGACAGTGGCTGTTCCAGGCACATGACAGGCAATAGGTCACTACTCCAAAAGTTTGAAAGAATTGATGGAGGACCGGTTGCTTTTGGAGGAGATGCAGAAGGTAACATTACGGGAATGGGCAAGGTCACAAATGGTAAGCTCAGCACTGAGAAGGTAAACTTTGTCAAGGAGCTTGGGTATAATCTTTTGAGTGTATCTCAATTTTATGCCTTGGTAAATAAATCAGCCAATTGATTATCGGTGGGAACTTGAATCAATATGATTAACCCTTTTTCAACACAATCTCTCAAAAAGTGATATATAATTTCAATTTGTTTTGTTTTTGAGTGTTGAACTGGATTATTTGTGATAAAAACTGTTGCTGGGTTGTCAATTTGAATTGGAGTGTGCAAGAAGTTAGAACCATAGTCAAGCATCTGGTTTTAAACCCAGAGAACATGAGAGCAACAAGCTAATGCTGCTATATACTAAGCTTCTGCTGTTGAAACAGATACGTTTGTCTGCTTCTTGCACTGCCAGGAGACCAGTCTGGGACCAAGAAATTGACAACCACCAGAAGTGGACTTCCTATTGAAGTTGCATCCCCCATAATCACTGTCAGTGTAGGCATAAAGATTGAAATCTCCTTCCTTTGGATATCATAATCCAAGAGCAAGCTTGCCCTTAAGATATCTGAATATCCTCTTGACAGCATTCACATGAGATTCCTTGGGATCTGCTTGATATCTGGCACACACACAAACACCAAACATAATGTCAGGCCTACTGGCTGTTAGATACATAAGTGAACCTATCGTAGACCGATAGTGAGTCTGATCCACTGATTTGCCTTCTGGATCTGGACCAATCTTCACTTTAGTATCAACAGGTGTTCTAATGGACTAACAATCAGCAAAGTGGAATTTCTTCAACATTGTTTCCACATATTTTGATTTTATGAAGATTCTATCTGCTGTTTGTTGGACTTGCACTCCTTGAAAGAATGTGTGCTCCCCCATAGCACTCATTTGGAATTTTGAATGCATAAGGTCTTCAAAGTCTTTACAAAGCTGCTTGTTTGTTGAGCCAAAGATGATATCATCCACGTAGATCTGGACCAGAAACATGTCTTTTCCTTTCTCTTTCTGAAGAGAGTCTGATCAATCTTTCTCTTTCATATTCATGTTCAAGAAGAAAAGATGATAAAGTCTCGTACCACTTCCTTGGGGCTTGATGAAGACCAATAAGGCTTTGTCAAGCTTGTACACCTTGTGTGGAAAATCAGGATCTTTAAAGCATGGTGGTTGACTCACATAGACTTCTTCAACAATCTTTCCATATAGAAAAGCACACTTCACATCCATTTGATAAACAGTATACTTCATGGATGCTGAGTATGCAAGAAAGATACTTATTGCTTCTAATCTGGCAATAAGAGCAAACACTTCATCATAACCAATTCCTTCTTCTTGTGTATACCCCTGTGCCACTAATCTTGCCTTGTTTATGATGCAATCCCTCTATCATCATTTTTGTTTCTGTATAGCCACCTGGTACCGATAGGGTATTGTCCTTCGGGAAGATCTACTAGTTGCCATACTTCTTGCTTCTTGAATTGCAACAACTCTTCCTGCATTGCTACAATCCAAGTATTGTCTTAAAGAGCCTCTTTGATGTTTTTAGGTACTATTTGACACAGAAAGCCAGAGAACAATTAAATGTTTGCAATGCTTGACTTGCTTCTTATCACCCGTTCAGTAAGTTCACCAATGATGCTTTCCACTGGATGATTCTTGTGTATTCTGGTGGTTGGAATTGAGTCACCAACAATGGTTACATCAAGATTGGAGACATTCAGATCATCTTGGTGAGAGGCACCTTCATCTTGTGCTGTGGGTGACTTGTGGAAATAATCAGAATCTGTTCTAGTGACTGCTTCAGCATCAGCAGCACTTTGATTACTTCCATCATTTGAAGTTCTTTCAGCTTCAACTGGAGGTGTAGCTTGATCTTGATTTCTTACTTCAGTTGAGGGTTCTTCTGAAGGAGATGGGAGTATGCTAGGACCACCCTTAGTTGAAACACTTTGATTTTGAGATTGTTGTCTGACAGGATCAGCTTGTAGTGGGACATCTTCATTAAGTTGCTCAGTAGAAGTTGGAGGAACCATTGGAAAGTCATCCCTTCTTTCTAATACTGAAGAAGATTCAGCTGATTGTAGGTTTCCTGCATCAGATAAGTGAAATTGATCAAAAGATAATGTGTAAGGACTCCTATAAGTCTAATGCAGCCAAAACATCCAAAATCTCTCTGCATGCATGCACTGAAGACAAGAAGTAGAAATGCTTCGGAAGTTTTACACCTTGCACTAGAAATACTCTAAGTGTAAAATCTTCCGAAGCCAAGACCAACATCTTCCGAAGCCAAAAATGAAGTCTTCCGAAGCTTCAAAGACAAAGTCTTCCGAAGCCAAAGAGTGAAGACACATTTCTTCCGAAGACTTTTAGAGACATGCTTTTATCTGATGTACTTTACCATAAAGCTGGACCACCTTTCCGCTGCAACTCTGTAAAGTCACCAACTTATATTAGTTGGTGAAAAGGTCCATTCTTTTGGTAACTGTACATTGAGGTCTTGAGTCTATGCTTTCTTCTTTATGTACTTTTATCCTTTTTGTAATATATTAGGATGTGAGCTATGGCATGTCATAGTCACTAGTCAAAAGGCAAATCTGCCTTTTGACTCTATATTTGATTTTGTAGTTGTCTAGTCTTATGTATCCAGCTGGCCTTCAAAGTATGGCCAGCTATAGGATGTAGTATAAAGTATTACAAGAATCATATCCTTGATACATTTTGTGATGAAAAAAGGTATTACAAGACAATATAGTGCTCCCAGGACTACTCAGCAAATGGTGTTGATGAGAAGAGAAACATGACACTAATTAAAGCTACAAGAACTATGTGGATAGGAGTACTCATGAAGTTGAATCCGTAGTCTATCATCAGGTTCTGAATCCACAGCAGCTGAGCACAGCAACTAGCAGCAACAATGTATTTAGCTTCAGTAGTAGATGTTGAAACACAAGATTGCTTCTTGCATTGCCATGAGATGATCCTTCCACCAAGAAATTGACATCCACCTAATGTTGATTTCTTGTTAATGTTGCAGCCACCATAGTCACTATCTGAGTAGCCATGGAGATTGAAGTTGTTGTTCCTTGGATATCAGAGACCTAGTTTAGGTGCTCCTTTGAGGTATCTTAGGATTCTCTTGGCAGTAACTACATGAGACACCTTTGGAGCAGCCTGATATCTTGCACAGATACAAGTTGCAAACATAATATCATGTCTACTTGCTGTGAGATACATCAGAGATCCAATAATTGCCCTATTTTGATGTTGATCAGTATCCTCCCCCTCAGAATCAAGACAAAGATTGTGATTTCTAGGTATAGGTGTCTTGGCTGGCTTACAATCTTTCATATCAAATCTCTCTAAAATGTCATTGACATATCAGGATTGATTGATAAAGAACCCTTCCTTTATCTACTTCACCTGAATTCCAAGGAAAAAGTCCATTTTTCCCATGGAACTCATTTCAAACTTCTTCTTCATAATGCTCTCAAAGTGTTTACACATTTGGTCATTTGAGGAACCAAATATGATGTCATCAACATAGCCTTGAACAAGCAATATGTTCTTTCCATATTTCCTTATGAAAAGAGTCTTATCAATGGTACCTCTAGTGTAACCATTCTTCAGGAGAAACTAAGACAATGTCTCATACCACAGCCTAAGTGCTTGGTGCAGCCCATATAGAGCTTTATCCAATTTGCACACATAGTCGGGGTGCTGTGGGTCTTCAAATCCTGGAGGCTGGCATATATAGACTTCACTATCTATATCCCCATATAGAAAGGCACACTTAACATCAAGCTGGTAGACAGTGAAATTCTTGGTGCAGCATAAGCAAGGAAGGTCCTAACAGCCTTAAGTCTTGCAACAGGAGCAAAGACATCAGTATAGATGATTGCCTCCTCTTGAGTGTATCCTTGAACTACCAATCTTGCCTTATTCTTGATGATCAAGCCTCTAACATCTCTGTTTCTGAAAACCCATTTGGTGCCTATTGGTACTTGACCAGATGGTAGCGGACATATGTTCCTAACCTTTTGTCTTTTGAATTGAAGCAACTCCTCTTGCATTGATTCAACCCAACTACTATCTTACAAGGCATCTTCTACCTTCTTGTGTTCCATTTGAGATAATAAGCATGAGTACAAGCAAACATTCCCGTTGTGAGTTTGTCCTCTTGTTCCCACACCTTCAGAGACTTCCCCTATGATGTTCTCAGGTGGATGAGTGTTGTGAATCCTAAGTCTAGAATTTACCTCTAATTGCAAAGATAGATCCAGATTGGACATATTTTGCTCAGGAGCTTGAACACTGGTACCAGCTGCTGTTTAAAACTCATTCAATGAGGACTGATTGAATGAATAAGAAACATCATCATTATTTGTTGGCTGTTAAGCAGCATTAACAATTTCCTGTTCTTTCAAGATGCTACTTCCATCAGCTTGGTGTTGTGTAGTGTCACCTGATGAGGTTTGAAAGTCAACAGATGAATCACTTGTTGAAACTCCACTATCCCTTGAGATAGTCATGCTCGCAGATCTGCCAATAATAAGAGCTTGATTTGCTGCAGCTCTTGGAGAACTTGGAATCGGTCTGGGTAACTCAAACAGTTGGTCTTCATCAGAATCACTTTGTGTACCTATTCCAGCTGAAACATTCTCACAAGATGGTTTAGAATAGTTTGGAAACAATTCTAAATTAAAGATATGATCAGGGCCATTTTCCCTAACACAAGGAGTGTGCTCATTAACAACAATGTTGGAAGATTCCTCAAATTGTTGATTTTTGATGTTATAAACTCTATAAGGTTTAGAGTTAGAGGAATATCCAACAAAGATAGCATCATCCGACTTTTCAGCAAATTTTGCCAAATTGTCCTTTGTGTTAAGTATGGTACACCTGTTGCCAAAGGACCTTAGAAAGCCAATGAACGGTGGCCTCTTGTTCCATAGCTCATAAGGGGTTTTTCAATGTGGCTTAACTATAAGAACCCTGTTCTGCACATAGCATGCAGTGCTGACTGCCTCTGCCCAGAATGTTAGAGGCAGCTTTGATGATACTTCTAGCCCTTCAAGGGGAGAGCTTGAAGTAAGTGATTCTTCTTCTAAAGATGAAGCAGTTGAGACTGAAATTGTGAATCAGGAGGAACAGGTTCCCACCAATGAAAGTACACAAGCATCAAATCCTGATGCCTCTGACACTTCGGAACCTCATACTCCAACAGCTTCAGATACTGAAGCTGTGGTTCACAATCTGGATAATGAGGTAGCTGTTCCCACCACTCCTGGATCCCGGATAAATGTTTATCATCCTTTGGACAATGTCATTGGAGATGTTCGATCAGGAGTACAAACCAGAAATCAACTATACTCGGCTGATAATGCCTTAGTTATGGAAAAAGGATATCTTCACGATGGTGCATATCGATGTTTTGTGTCTCAATTTGGGCCAAAATATGTGAGTGAAGCCCTAAACGATGAGGCATGGGTCAGCGCAATGCAAGAAGAACTCCTACAGTTCAAGAAGTTAGGAGTATGGACCCTTGTGGACAGACCAAAAGGTGCTAAGGTGATTGGCACGAAATGGGTCTTGAAGTGCAAGAAAGATGATCAAGGGGTCATAATTCGGAATAAGGCTCGGCTTGTAGTTCAAGGATTCAGACAAGTCGAAAGCATTGACTACAATGAAGTGTTTGCACCTGTGGCTCGAATGGAAGCAATCCGTATCTTTCTAGCCTATGCATCATACATGAAGATCAAAGTTTATCAATTGGATGTGAAAAGTGCCTTCCTTCATGGTGAAATCCGTGAGACCGTCTACGACTATCAACCTGAAGGATTCGAGGATCCTTATCATCGGGACAGAGTTTACAAGCTGGACAAGGCTCTCTACGGGCTCCATCAAGCCCCTAGAGCCTGGTATGAGAAACTCTCAACTCATCTGGTGAAACATGGTTTTCGCAGAGGAGTGATTGACTGTACATTGTTCATCAAAGAAAAAGATGGCGACTTACTGCTGGTACAGATATATGTTGACGACATAATCTTCGGTTCCAAGAATGAAGAATTATGTAAAGAATTTGAATCTGTAATGAAAGCAGAGTTTGAGATGAGTGCTATGGGGGAGATGAAGTTCTTTCTTGGATTACAGATGAATCAGACACCCAAAGGAATCTTCCTGCATCAGACCAAATATGTACGTGATATCCTCAATCGGTTCGACATGGAGAATGCTTCAATTGCTGGAACTCCACTTGCCACTAACCATGATGTGGCACCCAACAAAAATGGTGATCTGGTTGATGCTACTATGTACAGAGGAATGATCGGATCTCTCATGTATCTCACAGCCTCACCTCTTGGAATGCTTCCGAGTTTGCTAGGATTATTGCATTTCTTAGGAGATCGAGGATCCTCAAAGCTATTTCGACACCATGCACACCTTACAGATCCATACAGCATGCATTCTAGGAAAACGTCAGGGTTGACCGGTCCGTTGAGCCACACCGTATACAGAGCTCCATTTTTGGTCAAGAGATTGAGATTACTGAGGCTGATCTGAGGCGTGAGGCGGGTATTAGATCTGGGTGAGGATGGAGCCTACCCAACTAAGCTACATCCCCTGATTGTCTGGGGATGCTTCATGAGGATCAAGTACGCCGGTGACTTAAATGCCGGCGTACTGAACAAGAGCAACATGTGCCCTCAGTTCAAGTATCTGGCACATGTGATCCTGAAGTATATAGCCTCTAGGCGTGGAGGATTTGACGAGCTCTCCGACCAAATCCAGAATGCATTTGTTGCACTGGTAGTGAACCACCAGTTCAGTTTCTCTCGTATGATCTTCTCCTATCTGATCGAGAACCTTGAGGCTAAAGGCAAGGAAGGCTTCTGTATGTATCCACGCTTCTTACAGATGATCATAGATGAGAAGCTTCCTATGCTGCCAAAGGAGAGAGGTGATGTAGTGGTGCTTGAGGTGATGGATGATACCACCTTAGGCAGGATGAAAGTTTATAGGGGGAAGCAGGTGAAGCCCCCTGTCAGGAGACTGTTTGGGCACTTAGCCAGGGATGATTACGTGGCGCCTGCTCGCAAGAAATGGCGTCACAATGATAGTGATTCAGATACTGAGCACATCATGACTGCCACATCCGATGACGATGACGATGATGATGACCAAGATGACGGTCAAGGTGGGGGAGATACAGGTCCCAGTACTTCACGGGCAACTGATACTTCTGCTATATCTACACCACCTCCACCTACTACTTCTTTGGCTACAGGTGGATCTAAGCAGGCTGCTATTCATCCTGATTTTCTGATAGATGAAAAATAGGAGACTGATGATGAGCCTCTGGTACGGACGGTTGGGCCGGGTCATAGCCACTGAGAGAGGGATTTGGGCGGTTGGTGGACGCCAGGCTGAGTCTAGGGGTGATCCTACTGATGTCACTGATCCTACATGCACCCCTGACCAGTCCAGCAGCAAAGGGGGAGCGCCTACTGCAAAGGGCTCCAGGTTGAAGAGAATGGCGCAGCCTCACGGCAAAAAGGGAAAGAGGCTGAGGTTCACAGTGACTACATCTTCTGCACCAGCCACCACCACTGTCACAGCCACCACCACTACCACTACTCCAGCCACCACCACTACAGCCACCATTTCTCCTACAACCACTATCACTCCATCCACCACCACTACCACAACCATTCCACCACATCCCACTCACACTGCACCTCCCATATTCACCACATCCAACACTACCACCACCCACCAAGCCGGGACATCCACCCAAGCCCTAATGACCCATGATTCCACTCTACCCAATGTTGGGTTAGAGGAACAGCTGGCAAACCTTAACAGGTTGGTGCTAAAGCTGTTAGCTACAGATCACATACGGGTAAATCAGATTAACCAACTGATATCAATCAACAACGCCCAAGGAAAGCAGCTTACGGAGCTGACTGAGAGGAGTGATCTGTATGAGAGAGCTTTAGCCCGAGCTCACCAGGCACTTACAAGTCAAAATGAGCTGGTGTTGGCTTTGGTGAAGAGAATTGAGAAGCTTGAGAAGAAAAATAAGAAGATACTGCTTAAGCTGAAAGGGTCAAAGAGTGAGCCTCTTAAGATCAAGGATGGTGATGGTGATGGTGATGATGATGATGGTGATGATGATAATGATGATGATTGTGATGATGATGATGATGATGAGGAGGAGGAGGATGTTGGAGAAGATGGGCCTAGCGGGAAAGATAGAGAGGACGAGGATGACCAGGAAGGTGATGCTGCTGCATCAGCCTCTCTTCGAGCTCAAGAGAGGCGGACCAAACGTAGTCAAGATCAAGGAGTCTCATCCTCTGCTCCTCCTGCTGAAGAATAAAAGGATCAAGATAAAAGTAATGATTAGATATTTTGTATTTAAAACTTTTGAACTTAAAGTATATATTACATTAATGTAATTATTTATCATTTATGTTTGTTTATGTCTTAATGTTTCATATAATGACTTATGTGTGATCACTTAATGTCTAATCAAACAGATGAAGCTCAACAAACAGATGAATTTGATGTTCAACCCCTTCAGCAGGTCAAGACTTAATTAACCATGATTCTTGACTTGCAAGGGATAGTTAGAAGGTCTGTGAGCTACACTCTAGAGGAAGGAGAGATCATACATGACCTTACGGATGAACAGCTGGCTGAAATATTCAGGCTAAATCCGGATGAGTTGGTCAGAGATGCTCCTACAGTTGATGTGTCAAGTGACGATGAGCTTAACGATGTCGTCAAAATCGAGATAGAGGACGTCACTGTTGATCACTATCCTCAGTACACTGATCTGGACGGACATGTTATCCCCAATTTGGGTGAAACCTTCGACAGTGGTACTTTTGAGAAGCTGGATGAAGTTGAAAAAGAAAAGGAGAAAGAAGAAGGCACTGCTCAAGCTACAGAAGAAAACAATGATATCAAGAAAGCCGAATGGGCAGCTTGTTTTGCTGAGTGAAAGCCCAGCGCACGCCCCAAGAGCAGAATTCCTACACAAAGCTTTATAGAGTCAAACGTCATAAGAAAGTGTCTGGCAAGATCATAGCGTGGGCGTATATTGAAGATTTGGACGTGTATGCTGTTAAGAGAGAAAAGGGGATTGAGTACTTCAGATATCTTCAAGATCTGTAGACTCTTCCTGGTTTTGAGCTCAACCGACTGGCATGCTTAGATCTAATATATGCTAATCCAAGAAAGATGTTAGGTTGGTTTGAGGCCGCATTAAAAAAGGAATACCACACCAGATGGGTAAACTTCAGACCTCAACAACCAAAGAGGTACATTCATAAGTCTGAAGTGGACCCTATATCTGGGAAGCCTAAGGTCGTGCTGAAGTGGAATCCGCCGCGAACAATGTCTAAGATTCCCTTGCGGAAAATGCCTCAGGACTTCATTCCACACTTCAATTGGTGGTATTATGATTGGAGGACGGATGAAGCGGTCATAGTGCTGAATAGAGAAGGAAAGAGACTATCCAGGTATTTGACCCTATGTGGCTAACCAACTTGTCGGCTGAAGATGTCTACACATTATACAAATGGCCACTTTTCTATGACACGCAAGATATTGTACAAGCTCTCTAGTTTTAACACGTCACACGACTCTGCTTTGCTTTTGAAATACATGCAGGAGATGCATATGTTCCTAGTTTACGAGGAGAAGTACGAGAAATTCGAAGAACATTGAAGAGTATTAGACAATAGAGAAAACTAGGACCAATGGGGAGTTTGTAGATGCATATGTTCCTAGTTTATGAGCTTAAATGTAAAAGTCTTTCATGTCTTACACATATGCAATGAAATGGTTCAATGAAATATAATATGTGATTGATGTTTATTCATGTTTATTTATTTCACTTTATTATTGTGTTGAAGTGTAATGTATATGTATGACTATATTATATAGGTTTGAGGTTGTTGTGCACAGTTCTTAGTCAATAATGATTGAGAAATGTGTTCAACCTAGTCGGATGAGTCTTCATGCGAATGGACCATACGCATGAATACCTCATGCTTTTGGACCAGTCGCACGACTGAACCAGGAGACTGGATCAGCCGCACAATTGAGACATAAGATTGAATCAGTCGCACGTCTGAACCTTCACTCGTGCGTATGACTCAATCGCATGATTCAGTCGTACGATTGGAAACCTCTAACCTATAAATACCACTTAATTCGTGGAAAAATATAACAATTGAAAACACAAGAACCCTAGCCGTCCAGAACGTCCCAAATAGCATGTCCAAGTTCATAGATCATTCCTGATCGATCTCTATTCGTTCATAACGTTTAGTTTCAATCTTATATCGATCGGGTAATTGTTCTCACTGATTGGATTGCCAATCAAATAGGATTCCGCACTATTTGATCCGGTATAAACGCAGAATCAGTTAGTACTCCGTACGTACACGGTCCGAACATTATTGTTTTAAAAAATTAATTCACACAAAAAATTTTTACTTAAAAACAATAGATCTACTCAGAAAATTGATAAATCTAATGAAATAAGCAATCAATTAAACAATTCTAACACCGATAGATCAATCGATCTAAATTAATGAGCACTTGGCTCTGATACCACCTGTGAATCCAAGGATCGCAATCAGAAATTATTAGTGTTATAAGAGAATTAAGTTAATGAATGCGGAATGAACATTAACTTTGTTTAATTGATTAATAAATAAATATCAAACATGATAAATGTTAATTATGATTAACACAATGATACGAGCACAATAAATAAACAAATAGGATTTGATTCAAAAGTATTTCATTAAAACTGATTAATGATTACAAATGAATAAATAATGAAAGCTATAAACAATAATTGCTTTGAATGGGTTGATGTTGGTGAAATATTGATGTGACGGCTGCTAGGGTTTGTGTTTGATTTATTGTGTCAATTGATGTGATGATTTGGGTTTTGTTGTCTGGTCGCCCGTGTATTATCTCGTATTGCTCGTACCTTGATGTGAAACCTAGGACTCATATCTATAGGCAAGCATGTTTTTGTTAAGGAAACACTAGATCTCTTGGGATTTGAAATTGTCTTGTTGACTTGTAACACTTGTATTATTTAGATACAAGTGTTTGGACTTCGCAGCTGGATTGTCTTCCGCGGGTGATTGCACATCCGTAGAAGTTTACTCTTCCGCAGGAGTCTTCACTTAGAACACTTGAATCCTTGAACTCCAGAGCTGTTGTACATCCGCAAAAGATCTTCGGATGTTGGTTTTTGTAAGAAACATATCTAAGGAAGAACAAAAGTGTTCATCTATAGATGTTTCTTACACTTAGTAAATTTCAGAAATTGACTAAGTCTAATGTTTGATCCTGCAATCATAGACATAAATCAACACACATATGGGTTAAACTATATACATAAAGCATACATTATAATAATGAATTACAAATATTCATTAAAAGTTTTAATTAAAGTTCTAAGCCTATACAAAAGGAACTAGACCTATTGTTTATAGATCTAACATGTTCTTCAGGCTTTCATACTTCGGAAGTCATTGTCTTGAAATCTTCTAAGTGTTGAAACTTCGGAAGGGAGAAGACTTTGTCTACGGAAACTAGAGTTCCTCTTCGGAAGCTCTTTTAGACTTGACCTTCGGAAGCTCAGCATTTGCCTTCAGAAGTGCTCTTTTTGCCTTCAGTAGTTCCTTTGTCAGTTGCACCAAAAATGTTCTAAGTATTTGTTTTGGTTGCACCAGCCTTACTTGATTCAACATCCTTGACCTACTTTATCGCATAGGAGGTCATAACCAATTGATAAGCCTTCACCCGGATTAATTCAGGTCTCTCCTTTCGGCTAAAGGCATCCGCTACTACGTTGGCCATGCCCGGATGGTAATGGATCTCACAATCATAATCCTTGATGAGCTCCGACCATCCCCTTTGTCTCATATTCAAGTCTTTCTGCTTGAAGAAGTACTTCAAGCTCTTGTGGTTGCTGAAGATAGTGCACTTCGTTCCATATAAGTAGTGCCTCCAAATCTTCAATGCAAAGACCATAGCCATGAGCTCCAAATCATGAGTAGGGTAATTAACCTCATGAACCTTCAATTGTCGGATGCGTAAGCTATAACCTTTCCTCACTGCATCAACATGCAACCCAACCCCGAGTAGGAAGCATCTGAATAAACTACCAAATCTTTGTTTCCTTCGGGTAATGACAAAACTGTAGCTTGCGTCAGCCTCTCCTTTAGCTCCTCAAAAGCCTTCTCTTGCTCTTGACCCCATACAAACTTTACGTCCTTACGGGTCAACTTGGTCAATGGAGAAGCTATCTTCGAGAGGTGTTGGATGAATCTTCTATAATATCCCGCCAATCCCAAGAAACTATGGATCTCAGATGGCTTTTTGGAGACTTCCATTGCATCACAGCTTCTACTTTTGACGGATCGACCATGATCCCTTCGGGATTCACTACGTGACCCAAAAACTAAACTTCACGCAACCAGAGCGCGCACTTTGAGAACTTGGCATATAGCTTCTCCTTCCTAAGCGTCTGCAACACCTCTCGAATGTGTTCAGCATGCTCTTCCTCGCTTCTTGAATAAATCAGGATATCATTGATAAACACAATCACTGATTTATCCAACATTGGTCGGCACACCCGATTCATCAAATCCATAAAAGCAGCTAGCGCGTTGGTTAAACCAAAAGACATCACAAGGAACTCGTAATGTCTGTAACGCGTGCGAAAAGTTGTTTTAGGAATTTCCTGCTCCTTCACCCTCAGCTGATGGTAACCTAATAGAAGATTTATCCTTGAGAACCAACTGGCACCTTGGAGCTGATCAAACAAGTCGTCGATTTGGGGTAGGGGTAACGGTTCTTCACCGTTAAATTGTTTAACTCACGGTAGTCGATGCACATCCTCATACTACTGTCCTTCTTCTTGAAAAACAAGACCGGAGCACCCCCAAGGGGAGATACTTGGTTGAATAAACCCCTTGTCTAGCAATTCCTGAAATTGAATCATCAGTTCCTTCATCTCTGATGGAGCCAGTCGATACTGTGCCTTAGCGACAGGCTGAGCACCAGGTACCAAATCAATCTGGAACTCGATCTCACGGTCCGGTGGCACACTTGGTAAATCTTCTGGGAACACGTCGGGAAAGTCACACACAACCGGTACATCGGACAATTGTGGTGTTGGCGTACCCACATCCTTCACGTAGGCCAGGTAGGCACTACATCCACGTTTCATGCACTTCTCAGCCACCGCCATCAAAATCACCTCTGGAACTGTAGTAACTCGATCACCATAGATTGTCACCGAACTCCCGTCAGGCACCGTCAATCCGATCATCTTCTTGCGGCACATAATATTCGCCTCATACGCCGCTAACCAGTCCATCCCTAGGACTACATCAAACCCACCTAAGGTCATCACAAATAGTCTAACAAGAACTTATGACCTTCTAGTTCTATGTCACAACCTTCCATCAGTTCAGAAATCTTGGTAGACTTACCTATGGCAGTTTTTACATCGAATAGCTCATCAATGCTTCTACTTCTAACAGACAAATTAGCACAGAAAGCAGCAGAAATAAAACTAAACTAGCACCAGAATCAAATAACACAGAAGCAAGAGTTTGGTTTACTAGAAACGTACCTGACACAACATCGGGGTCCGTCCTAGCCTCCTCCCTGGTCATCGTGAATGCTCTGGCGCTTGCTCTCTACCCTTCATTTCCGGTCGTCTTCTTAGCCCCGGAACTTTCAGCCCTCGGCTTCTTGCAATCCCTGCTCATATGGCCCTACTCACCGCAGTTGAAACATCTCCCCACCTTACACTCTCTTGCCATATGACCAGGCTTCCCACACTTGAAGCATACATTAAATCCCCACCTACACTCTCCGGTATGCTCCTTCCCGCACTTACCACACCTCTTCGACCCCACACCAGATGTGGCTACACGCCGGTCATCCACCCTCGCAACCTTGTTGTGTGGAGCGATACCCTCCACGTCCAAACTTCTTCCCGTTCTAGTTCTTGTCACCGCCACCTTTCTTGCTCACCTCTACCATTGGCACCTCCCTCTCATCGTACAACCTCCCAGCCAGATCAACCACCGACCTAAGCGTACTTGGCCAAGCGGCGATCATGTGCCTGCGGATATCCTCCGGCAAACCTTGGATGTATCTCTTGATCTTTTGTGACACGGATGTCACCTGATCTGGCACCACTCGCGCCATCTCGTTGAACTTGATGGTGTATTGCTGGTGTGTCATAGTTCCTGCCTCTAGCTTTAGGAACTCCCTCTCAATCTTGTCAAGTTCCCTGTGAGGACAGATCTCCTCAATCGACAACTTTTTCAGCTCACCCCACTTCATCTTCCAAATTGCCATGCTACCCTCGTCCTAGACAATATTATCCCACCAGCATAAGGCCGAGTCTACAAATGAGTGAGTAGCAAACTTCACCTTCTGGTCATCTCTGCACTCGCTGATATCTAACACTGCCTCCATCTCCCTCACCCATCGGTGAGCAGCAGCAGCATTGCCATTACCATCAAAAGTTGGGGGCTTGCACCTCTAGAACGCTCCATAATTACAGCCTCGTGTTGATTCTTGCACAAGCTCTTCATCCTCCACAACACTAGAGACAACCGTCTCAGTCTCCAGCTGCTACCTTTCTCCTCTCTCAGAGGTCTTTTTCTTTTCCTACTTTTACATCTTCCCGTACAACTCTAATCACTTCGGTCACCACAGATGACAGGATTGTCTGCATGACCTGGTGAACCACCTCAACAACAGCCTCCTTCACCGAGGCCTCAAATTAGCACTCTCATAACCACCTTCTTGGTGATGAGTCTCGGGCTCCTCATGATCCGTTTCAGCAGCCTTCTTGTGACCCGTGGTCCAGCACCACGTCCACCACGACCTCCACCTCACGGAGCCTTTGAAGATCTACCGCCAGCCATCCACTAAGCACACTATAAGATCAAAACACCAACATGGTCATTCAAGGTAATAGCTCAGTTCATGTCATGTATAGTAAGTACCTAATTATAGTGGCCAGTTGTGATTAGCCACTTATTTTACTCTTCATACCCCAAGCATTCCTATCCTAACTACATCAGTATCCAAACCTAAATTCAAATAACATGCACACATAATGCCGATTAACATTAAAGAAAATACTTAATGGCACGTAGCTACTTGGACTAGCATCCTTCCATTTGTCCCATTCTCAGTTTAAGTTTAGGTTTTTTAAAATATTTTACCCAGTTCTCTTAAACATTAGCTCTGATACCAACTTGTAAGGCCCCGTTTCCGGAACACTTAAAGTCGGATAATCATTTGCACATCATACTTAAAAATACATAAAATTTATTTAAACAACGCTGCGGAATCATTTAACTAAAACAATTTCATATATTAATAATCGCTTTTGCCAAATAATACAACATTGTTAATCGTTACAAAATATGGTTTAGTTGCATTACAACGTAAAAACATCATATAACATAAAATGGATGCTATCCAAAACTTGCCAAGTAGCTTCACCCCGCGCCATCCTCAGCAACCATTACCTGCCAACTAAAAATACATAAAAGTCAGCGTTGCTGAGTGAGTTCTAGTTTTATAATATAAACACTTAATATATATATATATATCACATTTCCCGAGACTCTAAGGTCTCAACAAGCTCAGCAAAGTTCCTTTCAGGACAGCTGTGCTTTTGTCTCAGGAAGTGGACACTCTAATGATTATCAATATTGCTTTGATGATCTAGAGTGCTTCAGCCCACATGACGTGGAATACGTGGACATAGTCCAACAAATGGCTCTATTAACCTATAGAGCAAAGAAGTTCTTCAAGAGAACTGGAACGCAATTTCCTCAAAACCCAATCAACAGCAAATTTGGGTTTGGCAAAACCAAGGTCAAATGTTACAACTGTAACCAACTTGGTCATTTTGCAAGAGAATGCAAGGCTCCCAAGTTGAATCCGGGAACCCCACAGGCCTCCACACATCCCTCTACACCAAAGCCCACTGGAAAGTCAACAGAGACAGCTGCAATGGCTTAAGAAGTTGACTGGAGCTTCATGGTACAGGATGTGACTCCTGCTCAAGCTCTCATGGCCGGAACAGATGACAATCAGGTATATGAACATCTCTGTACTCCTGCCTGTATTGCTAAGGTTAAATTGTATCAGGACTACAATATGGAGATTAAATCCGATATTGAGTCTTTAAATGTTTTAAAATCTGATTTTAAAAGGGCTGAATCTGACTATCAAAGAAAAATTGAGGAGTTGGAGAAAACTATGTCCTTATTAAAATATGAACACACTAACTATAAGACTCAAATAAAGGATTTAATATCCAAATTTTCTGAGGCTCAAGCCCAGCTTGTCACAGCTGAGGCTCAAGCTAGGAAGTATGTTATTTCTGAGCAAAACTTCCAAGCCATTCTTGCATCATCCTCTCACTTAAAACTTTGTTACCAAAACAAAAGTAGGTTGGGAACCAATGAAATTGCTCCACCACACTCTTATGAATCTATAAGACAACCAAGGTGTGGTACTGAAGAGCAAGAGGTTCCATCTGCTGACCCACCTTCTCATGAGTCAAAGAGTGATGCAAAAATGGAGACTATCACAGGGAAGAACCAGGTAATTTTACCCTCTCCTACCGGTGATGATCAACCCCTGACCACCAAAGCTAGAAGAAGCAGCGCTAAGGCAGCCAGAAAAACTGCCAAGAAAATGGCTGAGTCTAAGCTGAAGATTGACCCAAAGCAAAAGGGTGTATTCATTTAGCTGGATTCCAGGTGGTAGGAAACTCTGATTCAGGAAAGGAGTGTAGTACCAGCACTCCTGTCCTACCAAAGGATCAGAAGTTAAAGGAAAAGGTTGCTGATGAAGACAAAAAGAACAAGACACAACAATCCTCAAATTCCCAAAAGATTAACATTGCATGCATAATGTATGGTCTGCAAAACCACATGGCCAAAGATTGTTACTACAATCCTGCTAGCACAAATTATGCAAATAATGTTAAAAAGGAAGGAGTCAGGGGAGGTTTCTTATTTGGACCATATCAAATGGTTCAAGTGATGAAAAAGGGAAAGCTTGTTTCCGAAGCAAGGTTGCTTTCGGAAGAAGGTCCTTCTTCTGAAGGGAAAAAGGTTTCGGAAGCTAAAGCTGTCAAGACTCAAGAGAATAAAAGAATCCCCTTGAGACCATCCCAGAAGAAGACTACTTCGGAAGAAAAGGTGGTGAAGGCTTCTTCCGAAAAGAAAGAAGCTTCGGAAGAATGTCAAGCTGCAAAAGCTTCAACAAGCTCATCCTCCATGATCAACCAAGGGATGGAATGGAAGATCAAGGAAGATGTTGCAGCCCAAACCTATTCTTCAAAGACATCCATTGAACCCCCATGCATAAATCTTGGTTCAATTATGTCACTATCATTGGAAGAACACAAGACCAACAAGGCTTGGGTTTCCAATCAAAACTAATCATCTCATCTTATGTGTAGGAACATCCATATGACAACATTATGACAGGGAAGTATATCCAACAGAAAATTAAAGGTTGGAGGTCTTGTCCAGTTTGGAGGTGATGGAGGTCCTGTCCAGTTTGGAGGTGATGGAGGTCCATATGACAACATTATGACAGGGAAGTATATCCAGGGAAGTATGACAGGGAACAGATCTCTCCTTCAACAATTTCAACATTATGATGGAGGTCCTGTCCAGTTTGGAGGTGAGGCCAGATGATATATTTCTAGCAGAGGAAGTATATCTAACGGAAAATTAAAGGTTGACAAAGCTAACTTTGTCAAACAGCTTGAACACAACCTGTTAAGTGTTTCTCAGGGTTGTGATCAAAAGCATCAAATGCTCTTCACAGAACATGAGTGCATAATCCTCAAACCCAGGATGACAATTCCTCAGGAATTGGTGCTTCTTAGATCTCCCAGGAAAGGGATATGTACAAGCTGGATATGAACAATGCTTCCCCAATGGGAGAAGTATCATGCTTTCTTTCCAAAGCTGATGGTGATGAGTCAACACAATGGCATAAATGAATGTGTCATGTAAATTTTAAGACAATGTATAAATTGGCTAAAAATAACTTGGTACATGGTTTGCCTAAAAAGAACTTTTTCTGCAAAGATAACTGTGTTGCATGCCTGAAAGGGAAGCAACATAGGACATCTCATAAATCCAAAGTTGTTAACTCCATCACCACTCCATTACACTTATTGCACATGGATCTATTTGGTCCCACAAGTATAATGAGCATTGGAAGGAAATCATATTGCCTTGTGATTGTTAATGATTTTACTAGATTTACATGGGTGTTCTTTCTAAGAACCAAAGATGAAACTACTGAAACTTTGAAATCTTTTATTCTTAAAACAAAAAATCAAATTGATCACAAGGTTAAAATAATTAGAAGTGATCAAGGGACTGAGTTTAAGAACCACGTTCTTGACTCATTCTGTAACTCAAAAGGGATTGCCAGACAATATAGTGCTCCTAGAACTCCTCAACAAAATGGTGTTGCTGAGAGGAGGAACATGACACTTATTGAGGCTGCTCGGACTATGTTAGCTGATTCAAAACTGCCTCTAACATTCTGGGCAAAGGCATTCAGCTCTGCATGCTATGTGCAGAACAGGGTCCTTGTAGTTAAGCGACATGGAAAAACCTCTTATGAGCTATGGAACAAGAGGCCACCGTTAATTGGCTTTCTAAGGTCCTTTGGCAGGAGGTGTACCATACTTAACACAAAAGACAATTTAGCAAAATTTGCTGAAAAGTCGGATGATGCCATCTTTGTTGGATATTCCTCTAACTCTAAAGCTTATAGAGTTTATAACATTAAAAATCAACAATTTGAGGAATCTTTCAACATTGTAGTTAATGAGCACACTCCTTATCTTGGGGGAATGGCCCTGATCATATCTTTGATTTAGAATTGTTTCCAAACTATTTTAAACCATCTTATGAGAATGTTTCAGCTGGAACAGGTGCTCAAAGTGATTCTGATGATGTCCAACAGTTTGAGCTTCCCAGACCTATTCCAAGTTCTCCAAGAGCTGCAACAAATCAAGTTCCCACTATTGGCAGATCTGAGAGTATAACTATCTCAAGGGATAGTGGAGCTTCAACCAGTGGTTCACCTGTTGACTCTCAAACCTCATCAGGTGACACTACACAACACCAAGCTGATGGAAGCAACATCTTGAAGGAACAGGAAACTGTTAATGTTGCTTCACAGTAAACAAATGATGATGTTTCTCTTTCATTCAATCAGTCCTCATTGAATGAGTTTGAAACAGCAGCTGGACCAAGTGTTCAAGCTCCTAAGCAAAATATGTCCAATCTGGATCTATCTTTGCAACTGAAGGTAATTCCTAGACTTAGGATTCACAACACTCATCCAGCTGAGAACATCATAGGGGAAGTCTCTGAAGGCGTGAGAACAACAGGACAAACTCACAATGGTAATGTCTGCTTGTACTCATGCTTTTTATCCCAAATGGAACCCAAGAATGTGGAAGATGCCTTGAAGTATAGTAGCTGGGTTGAATCAATGCAAGAAGAGCTGCTTCAATTCAAAAGACAAAAGGTTTGGAACCTATGTCCGCTACCATCTGGTCAAGTACCTATAGGCACTAAATGGGTTTCAGAAACAAGAGAGATGATAGAGGCTTGATGATCAAGAACAAAGCAAGACTGGTGGTTCAAGGATACACTCAAGAGGAGGGAATCGATTATACTGATGTCTTTGCACCTGTTGTAATGCTTGAGGCAGTTAGGATCTTCCTTGCTTATGCTGCATCCAAGAATTTCACTGTCTACCTGCTTGATGTCAAGTGTGTCTTTCTATATGGGGATATAGATAGGGAAGTCTATGTATGCCAACCTCAAGGATTTGAAGACCCACAACATCCTAACTATGTGTGCAAATTGGGTAAAGCTCTATATGGGCTGCACCAAGCACCTAGGTTGTGGTATGAGACATTGTCTCAGTTTCTCCTGAAGAATGGTTACACTAAAGGTACCATTGACAAGACTCTTTTCATAAGGAAGTCTGGGAAAGACATCTTGCTCGTTCAAGTCTATGTTGATGACATCATATTTGGTTCCTCGAATGACCAAATGTGTAAAGACTTTGAGAGCATCATGATGAAGAAGTTTGAGATGAGTTCCATGGGAAAAATGGACTTTTTTCTTGGAATTCAGGTGAAGCAAATGAAGGAAGGGTTTTTCATCAGTCAATCTAAGTATGTCAATGATATCTTAGAAAGATTTGATATGAAAGATTGTAAGGCAGCAAAAACACCTATACCCTGAAATCACAATCTCTTCCCTGACTCTGAGGGGTAGGATACTGATCAACATCAGTATAGAGCAATTATTGGTTCTCTGATGTATCTCACAGCGAGTAGACCTGATAGCATGTTTGTAACTTGTATTTGTGCAAGATATCACGCTGCTCCAAAGATGTCTCACCTAGTTGCTGCCAAGAGAATCCCCAGATACCTTAAAGAAGCACCTAAACTAGGTCTCTGGTATCCAAGAAATAGTAATTTCAATCTCTTATGGTTACTCTGACAGTGATTATGGTGGCTGCAATATCAACAAGAAATCAACATCTGGTGGATGTCAATTTCTTGGTGGAAGGATCATCTCATGGCAATGCGAGAAGCAATCCTGTGTCTCTACATCAACTACTGAAGCTGAATACATTGCTGCTGCTAGTTGCTATGCTCAGCTGCTGTGGATTCAGAACCAGATGATAGACTACGGATTCAACTTCATGAGCACTCCTATCCACATTGACAACAACAGTGCTATCTCAATTACTGAAAATCCAGTGAAGCACTCCAAGACTAAGCACATTGATATCAGGTATTATTTCATCAGAGATATTCATGAGAAAAATCTTATCAAGCTAATCAAATTTGATTCAAATGAACAATATGCTGAATTGTTCACCAAAGCCTTTGAAGAACAAAGATTCAAATATCTCATTACAGCTATTGGGATGATAAACCTTGATTAGTCTATCTCATTTGAAAAACCTTTTAATGTGTAAAGTTTTATGTCAAAACAATCTAAGCCCTGTTACAAAAGATCTTTCTCTAAAATTTTATCCAAGTATAAATTCTTCCGAAGAGGAATTAACCCTTGGAAGATATTTTACATATCTTCCGAAGCAAATTCCTCCCAGGATAATTTTCTTCTCGGAAGAGTTGTTAAGTCTCGGAAGAAGCGATTGATTTCATATCAGATCTACTTCCGAAACTTGTAAAACTCTGCATCCGGAAAGCAACATATATTTTCGGAAGTAAAATTTTTACCTTCGGAAGTAAATTTGCCTTCGGAAGAACATTACCTTCGGAAATGCTTTATACTCGGAAGAAAGATTTTACTGTGTAACGGAAATCTTTTGGGGCCCACTCTGTAAAAAGTAAAGATTTGTTAATGATGTCGGATTATTTAAATGGACTAACCTTACCGCCCCTATCACATCATCCACTGAAACATCCAATCGTCTTATCCAAAACCCCTTTAAACCGCCATTTCACCCGTTTAAATAACTCCGACTAATCACTTTCATTATTTTTACCAAAATTACTGCCCTAAAAGCTTTCTTCATCTCCATTTCATCCAATTCTGAACTATCTTCCTACAACTTTCTCAAATGGCACTAAACCCTCAGCACAACCAAGTCGCACTCCTTGATTCTTCAAGGGATGCCGACTTCTCAAATATCATCTCCTTTCTAACCCAATCTTCTTATTACACTGCCTTGACTGTTAACCCCACGGTTTACTCAAATCATATGTCTGAATTTTGGGCAAAAGGTCAGATTGAAACCATAAATGGGGTTCGTGTCATAAGATCGAGCATCTGTGGCCAGGAGTTGGTCATTTCTGAACAACTCATTAGGGAGCATCTAGAGCTTCATGATGAGGGCGCTCCTACAGAGTTCCCCAAAGCACATTTGGACAACAATTATATCCAAATGGGATATGGTGGAGATGTTAGCAGGTCAACCGTTTACAAGTTCAACTTCTTTTACAATTGGAAGTTCCTACTGCATGTAGTTCTTCATTGCTTGTCCAAAAAATTTAGGGGATGGGATCAAATCCCATATGAACTTGGGTGCCTAGTTCATGGTTTGGTGAGAAGCCTCCGCTTCAACTACTCAAGATTTGAGCTAACCAATCTCATGGGAAACCTTCAACGGGACACTTTTTTCATGTATCCCAGGTTTCTTCAGCACATAATCAATTGTGAGCTGGACCAGAGTAAGATTGTCTGTGCAACTGCTCTGATTGTTCCTCAAATGAGGTCGACCATCTTCAAGACTTTGAAGAGAGTGTCCACCAACTTCACCGGAAGAGATACTGCACTTCTTCCAGGTATGACTGAGCCAATTGCTCCTGGTGACATCCCTGTTAACCCCACAGGTGATGACCCCACACCAGCAACTAGCCTCACATTGCCAAATCTACCTTCTCCAACCCTTCCAACTCTGAAGTAGCTGCTCATATCTGAAATCATCTGGGAAGTCTTCATATGGTCGAGCTAACTGCTAGGACCAAGGTTGAAGAAGAGTTGAAACTGAGAGAGGAGGAGAAAAGGAAGGGATCAACAACCAAAGGCAAAGCCTTTCTACAAATGGTTGAAGGTCCTGAACTTGAATCCATAGTTAGATGGGAGTATGACTATAACTCCCGTCAATTAACTCTTTTTAGGGGGGCACAACAAAGGGTACATGTCATTCAGAGTGATAGACTGGATCTCCTATCCACTAATGACTTGTACAAGCTTCTCAACACCACTTCAGGGAAGAACAAGGAAACAGACAAATATCTTCTGTCCCTGGTGTTGAAAGCTTTGAGAAGCGGAAACAAGTGAGGTTTTGGTAGCATCAGCCTGAGGGGAGTTTGTTGGATCTAGAAAGGCTGGTGCAACCAAAACCAAATCACTTAGACTATTTTGGTGAAACTAATAAAGGACTTCTGAAGCTAAGTGTGGAACTTCCGAAGGAAAAAGGACATCTTCCGAAGACAAAGTGTAAAACCAACTTCCGAAGGAAAAACTCCAACTTTTGAAGACAAAGTATTCACTTCCGAAGATCAAGACTTAGAGTGAAAGATCAGAAGTCAACTTCCGAAGTATGAAAGAAGTCCTCAAGCCTCGGAAGTACAGAAGCCTCTTCTGAAGTATAAGTGGCTTTGGAAGAACTTGTTCTTCCGAAGCCAACTTACCTTCGGAAGACACTACTATTATCCAGTGGACATAAGTATGGTCTCTCTGACACTCCGCTGCAGACCTCTGAGATACTGCATGGCGTTTTCTCAAAAGCCATGTAGTTGACCATACTTTATTCCACTGTTTATCTTTATAAGTTAGTACAGTTGCCAACTTTAGTTGGTGACAAAAGGTAAGTCATGGACATGTCATCACTAGCATATCTTAGATAATACTTTATCTAATATACCTTAACATTAGCATTGTAGTATATGCTTTAGTCTTAGGTTTCCAGCTAGTATCAAAGTATATCCGGCTGTAGGATCTAGTATATATAGTTTCTCATTGTAACTCATGTTGTATGCTTGTAAGAGTCTTGTAATACTTTGAGTTGAGAAGTAATATATACAAGTGCCTTGAAAATTATTTCTTTGTGTTCTTTGCTACTTATTATATTATTATCAACTCTTAGAAGAGATTCTATTTCATCTGATTTGAGTGTAATATAAGTGAGTTTGAGAGAAATCCAAGTGTTAAGTGACAAACCCGATCCTGCACTCAGCTACAAGAGGAGCCACTTGAATTGGAGTTGATTGGGCTGCCTCTTAATGCACTTCCTCAGGTTGATCTGACTCAGCCTGAGGTGTAGAGGTGGATGATTCAGGCTTCTTCTTCTTTTACTTTGGTTTAGAAGCCATCCTCTTCTTCCTCTTAAAAGACTTTAACTGAGAAGACTGGTCTGGAACACCTTGTTGATCAGTCTTGTCTTGCTCAGTTGGGTGTTCCTCCCTCACAGGTTCAGAAGGAGAGGGAGTTTGACCCTGCTATGGATCAGAAGATGAAGCTTGCTGAGTCTCAGTAGGAGGTTCAGGTTGTGTTGTCTCAAATTGTTCAACCATAACCTCCACTTCAGGTAGAGCTTGACTTGGAGGAGAGTGTAAGTCAATCAGCTCTCCACTCTTGATCTTCTGCTTGATTACCTTGACATGCTCATCCATTGTGGATAAAGATATAGGGCCAAGTCTCCTTCAGAAGAATCCATACAGCTTCAAGAAGCTCATCATCTTTTGTCTGTCAGCAGACTTCTTCATACTCTTTTGGATGATGGCTATTGACTTTGCAGCATCTTCCCTCATCTTTCTCTTTGTTGCCTTTTGTTCTTTGAGCACTTGAAGTTCAAGCTGTTTGAGATACTCAAACTCAATGTATTCAAAGGACAAGGGAAGAAGTACAGATGCCTGGTAGAGACCTGTGGCACTCAGGTAGTGGATCATGTTTTGCCTATCTGTTTCCTTGTCTACCTGAGGTTCTTGTGTAGCTGCCACAGCCTCTTGCATAGGGCTTTCATGAACAGAGCAGAGAGTAGAAGCATGCTTGTATAACCTTTTCTGTCTCTTCTCCTTTTTGAATTGGAGAAGTAGCCTTGCATCCTCTGCTTCCTTTATCTCTCTTGACACTTCCATGCCAGCCAGTTCATTTAGTTCCTCTAAGGGGAGAGATATAATCTCATCTATGTCATAGTTCCTCGTCTACAGATAAGTAATCCTGACTGCCCTCAACTCATCATTTTGAGTATTTGGTCTGGGGGGAGCCCTGATTACAGCTTGCATAAAACGTGAAGACCCGGAGGAACTTTCTCCCCTTAGCTTCCTCTTCCTCTCTCTCTCCTCCTCCTCAATCTCCTCAGGAGTTAGAATCCTTTTCCCTTTGTCACCCACAGTCCTTTGTGACACAGGGTGGAGAGAGCTTTGGCCTTCATTGCTTGGTGTAGCATCCAAGCTCTAGATAGAGAGAGGTTGTGAGACACCTTCACCAGCAGATGTTTCATTGAGGGGATGAATTTCTGAAGTAGTTGTTGGTGTGACAGGGCTCTCAGGCTCAATCACTAGGCCTTTAGCCAAGGTTTTCCTTTTGAAGCTAATCTCAGGGCCTGCTTTAACATCCAGTTGACCAATGACATTACCTGATTACCTTTGTCTCCTTCTAAGACTGAACTCTTCAGTAATTCTGTCTTGAATCCTGAGTGCTAACCTGTCAGCTTGTCTAGATTGACTTGGGTTGACAAGTGGAATGTTGATCAAGTCAAGACCTTCATAGTAGTTCAAGGTCTGAAAATTGAACACCTCTTGCTGCCCTTGAACCCAATAATGTAGTTTGAAGTTCCTTGAGGTGGGGATGATATAGCCCTTGGAATGCCTTCCTCAAAGAGACTCCTAATGACAGAGTCTATAATGTCCACATCAATGTGAACTTGAGGAAGTTACTGAGTATGCACAATTGCAAGTGAGGATGGGAAGTCCTCAATGTCCATAATCCCTGAAGAACTCCCAGGTTCTGTGACTGTAATGACTTTCTCCCCCTTTTTGGTAGCATCACCCTCTTGCATAGGTGAGCTAGGAGTTAGGTCAATCACATTCACAGGTTCTTGTGTTCCTGGTTGAGCTCTCCTTAAGGGTCTCCCAGCTAGTTTTTCCCTAAGATAAGATATCTTAAGTTGCTGATCATTGACCCTGTTTTACAGGGTAGTCACTTGAGATTCAAGGTGACTAACCTTAGAGACTAAATAGGAGCATGTTTTTGACAGTTTTTGCACCTTTAGTCTCAAATTCCCCTCATCTTCATCAGAAGAATCATTGGGGAATGAGATGATTGGACCAAAGTCCTCTCTCTCACCACCAGCTTCAGGTTCTTGGTTGCTGGATTTCCTCTGCACATTGACTGCCTCAGTTGAGGTGTCAATGAGCTGAGTTGCAATGGTTGAGGTCTTAATGATGTAATCACTTGGGGAAGTGAGAGCCTCTTCCATATAGACCTCCTGAACAGGGTCAGGGAGATCCACCTCAGTGATAGGTGACTGATGTGGGCTAGATAAAGGAGACTTAGGAGAACTCATCTCTCTTTGAGTAGGGGAAGAGTAGAGAGACTCATGGTACTCATTGTAACCTAAATCTTCATTAGTATAGAATGAGAGGTTGGGAATGGGTTGATTTAAGTCTAAAGGCTGGGGATGGTTACTGTCCCTGAAGGTTGTTCACTTGAGTGTTGAGACTCAGAGTGAAGGCTTAAGGCAGTTGGGCATGTGAGCTCATCAGGGTGAGCATGAGGAACCTCACCACTGATTCTTGAAGAGATGGGAGTGGTTTGCTCCTCAGGTGAAGTGGGAGCTCTAGTGTCTACTTCCTCCTATATGGGTGAGTGTATGGGGGCCTGCACAAACTCAATAGCTTGAGCAGAGGTTTGTTTGGATTTTCTCTGCTAGGTGAGGGTGATTTGTGGTCTTTTTGGTAGTTGGGAGGTAGTTCAACACTAGCTTGTGTTGCTAGGTTGTCACCTTGAGCAATCAGCTCTAACATTTTTGGGAGAAGGGCTGTTTCTACCCTTAAGAAGCCTACAGTTGGCTTCTTCATAATTTTAAAGATGTCAGGCTTCATCTGTCCCAATTTAAGAATATTATCTGTTTTCCTCAACTGTGAGCCCAGTTCCAGTTGAGAATGTGTTGAATATATCAATGAAACATATAATACTCAAAGGAATCCAAGTTAGCAAGCAAATTTGTATAAACAAACTGAGAGTACCTGAACGTGACCCCTTGAACCATTCCATGCACTATAAAGGAGAGATCCTCAGGAACCTGGTCCCACCCTCCATGCTTGTTTGACAAGCTGTGGATAACCACATGTAGCAGGTATTTCCATTGGGATGAGACCTTCCCTTTTCTGAAGGTCTTTACAGAGAAGTCTCCCTCATAGCCCATCTGCTCAAAGGAATGATTTACAGCTTCCTTTGGGAAAGACAACTCACCTTCTTCATCATCCAGCTGTAAGTGAGTGTTGATGATGGCCGGAGTGATGAAGATTGTTCTCCCCTGCATTGTGGCAGACAGTGCTTTCTCCCCATCCATAATGACCTCTTGGTAGGTCTTCCATAATTCAAGCAGATGATCCTCATAAAGAGTAGGATCAATGGTTAGGGAGGTGAAGTAGTTGGATAGAGCCAAGAAACGACAAACCTCTGAGAAACTTTCATCTTTCTCAGAGCTTAGCAGAGCAACCTGGTTGTGTTGCCTGTGAAGTTGCATGGAGAAATCTGGGTTGTTTCTGCGGTTTAGGTTGGCCATTTTGAGAAGCTTAAGGGTGAAAGAAGATGAAGAACAGAGGCGGTTTAAGAGAATTTAGGTTTAAGGAATAGTGTAATTGGAGAAGATAGTGAAAGCCGGGGGAATCATTGGGTATTTATGTGAAAAGGATTTGAGACAAAGTTAATGAAAGAGGATAAACTTTGAAATCCGGATGTCGGTCCCATCTCTGAAAAGTAGTTTACTTTTGCCCAAAAAGTACTTTTCTTAGAAGTCGAGAAATCTTTCGAACGTTATTTGCTTCGAAAGTTCTGAAGGAAAAAGTTTCCGAAGGCAAATTGGCTTCGGAAGATATTTCAAAGGTTTTTGAGAATTTGCTTCGGAAGAGAACTAACACTCAGAGATTTTTATTCTAAGGAGAATAGAAAACTTCCGAAGGTATATTGCTTTCGAAAGAAACTTGTTCTTTGAAAACATACGAGTACTTAAGTTGATTTTTAAGCTTCGGAAGATATTTTAGAGATTTCTTCTGAAGGTAAAATTACTGAAGTAGTTATTTGTTTACTAAGACATAAATTTCTTCTGAAGGTAATTTTATATCTTCCGAAAAGAAAGGAGATCAAAATTTTCAAAAATCTAAGAAATGTCTTTTGAAAAGATTTTTTCTTCCAAAGAAAACAAGGGCTTATGAAGGTGATAAAATAGACAACTTAGGACACACAGGTTTTAGAAATAATATGATTAAGTTATTTATAAAAGCTATTCAAAGTTAATCATCCCAATAGCTGATACAAGATATTTAAATCTCTGCTCATCAAAAGCTTTGGTGAACAGATCAACATATTGTTCATTTGTGTTAACTTTGACTAGTTTGATTAATCCATTTTCAAAGTTATCTCTAATCAAATGATACCTGATATTGATATGCATTGTCGTTGAGTACTGCACAGGATTTTTTGTGATTGAGATAGCATTGTTGTTGTCTATATGGATGGGAGTCTCCTTGAAGTTGAATCCATAGTCCAGCATCTGATTTTGAAACCAAAGCACTTGAGTACATCAGCTTGCAGTAGCAATGTATTCAGCCTCAGCAGTTGAGGTAGACACACAGGATTGTTTCTTACATTGCCAAGAGACTACTCTTCCACCAAAAAATTGACATCCCCCTGATGTAGACTTTGCAGTCATGTTGCAACCACCATAGTCACTATTATAAGTATACAGATTAAAGTCAGAATTCTTTGAATACCAAAGGCCAAGTGATGGAGCACCTTTAGGATATCATAAAATTCTTTTTAAAGTGACCAGGTGTGACATGTAGATACATGTGTTCCTAGTTTATGTGCTTAAATGTAAAAGTCTTTCATGTCTTACATATGTGTAATTTGACGAAGCAATGATATATGATATATGATTTGATGTTTATTTATCTTTGATTCATATATATGAACTTCTTATATAGGTTTGAGGTTTTTGTACACAATTCTAAGTCAATACTGATTGAGTATTATGTTCAACCTAGTCGGGTGATTACTCATGCTAATGGACCATACTTATGGACCATACGCATGAATACATCATGCTTATGGACCAGTCCCACGACTGAACCAGAAGACTGGATCAGTCGTATAATTGAGACATAAGATTGACTCCGTCGCACTACTGAATTTTCAGTCGTGCGCATGATTCAGTCGCACGACTGAACCATGCTAATGGTTCAGTCGTACGAATGAAAACCCCTAACCTATAAATACCACTTAATTCGTGGAAAAATAGTACACTTGAAGAGATATTGCGAATACACATAAACCCTAGCCGTCTAAAACATCCCAAACAGCCTGTCCAAGTTCATAGTTCGTTCCTGATCGATTCCTACTCGTTCTTAACGTTTAGTTCAATCTTATATCGATCGGGTTATCGTTCTCACGGATTGGATTGCCAATCAAATAGGATTCCGCACTATTTGATCCGGTATAAACGCAGAATCAGTTAGTACTCCGTGCGTACATGGTCCCTAACATGACATCTTGGGGTTGGCTTGATATCTTGCACAAATGCATGTAGCAAATATGATATCTGGCCTGCTAGTTGTGAGGTACATAAGAGACTCAATCATCGCCCTGTAGAGATGCTCATCAACACACTCCCCCTCAAGATCAGGTCCAAGGGAGTGATTTCTGGCTATGGGTGTCTTAGCAACCTTATAATCAGTCATGTTGAACCTTTTAAGTATGTCTTGTACATACTTTGACTGACTTATGAAGATGCCATTGTCAACTTGCTTCACTTGAATTCCTAGAAAGAAATTGAGTTCCCCCATGGCGCTCATTTCAAACCTGTCCTTCATCAGCTTCTCAAAGTCTTTGCAGAGCTTTGGATTAGTTGACCGAAAGATAATGTCATCTACATATACTTGAACTAGATTATGTCATTTCATGTTCTTTTGATGAAGAGAGTTCCATCTATAGTACCCCTTTTGTAGCAATGCTGACAGAGATACTGAGATAGAATCTCATACCACTTCCTCGGTGCTTGGTGCAGCCTATAAAGAGCTTTATCAAGCCTGCAGACATAATCAGGATGATTAGGATATGCAAACCCAGGTGGTTGTCTGACACACACCTCTTTATCAATCACCCCATAAAGAAAAGCACACTTGACATCAAGTTGGTAGACCTTGAAGTTCTTGGATGCAACAAAAGCTAGGAATATCCTAATAGCTTCAAGTCTTGTTACAGGAGCAAAAATATTATGTAGTCAATTCCCTTTTCTTGAGTATACCCTTGAACAACTACTCTTGCCTTGTTCTTGATGACAAGTCCTCTATCATCCTTCTTATTCTTGAAAACCCATTTGGTTCCTATGGTAGTCTTCCCTTAAGGAAGAGGACATAGGTTTCAAACCTTTTGCCTTTTGAATTGAAGCAGCTCCTCTTGCATAGCTTCAACCCAACTTCCATCCTTTATAGCCTCATCAATTTTCTTTGGCACCATCTAGGACAGGAAACAAGAGTTAAGACAAACATTTACTTCATGGGTTTGTCCTCTTGTTCTCACCCCTGAATCAACATCTCCAATGATGTTTGTGGTAGGATGAGACTTGTGGATCCTTAGCTAAGGGATCACAGCAAGCTGCTTAAACAGATCTAAATTTGAGAAATTCTGATCTGGCAAGGAAGATTCACCCTTCACATCAGCACACTTTTGAATATTGACTTGATCCAATGAGTGTGTGACATCAATGATGTTGTCTTGGAGCGGTTATCAGCATCAAGAAATTCCTGATCACTTTCACCACCACCATTTTCTCCAACTTTTGAAGCTCCTTCCTCTGAGTTTTGTGCCTCTAAGCTGGAATTTGAAGGCACCCCAGAAGTATCAGCAGGATTTGTCATTGATGTGCTGGTAGAAGCTTTATTTGCAGGATTTGTTACCACTGGAGCTGAAGATGTGTAGCTTGAAGGTCTTCTTAGCTCAAATTTTAGGTCAGGATCACCTGTAGGTAGTATATCTGTGGACCCTGAAACATTCTCACAAGATTTGTTAAAACAGTTGGTAACTAAATCAAGATCAAATAGCCAATCCGGACCAAAACTTTTCACACTGGGAGTGTGCTCATTGAAAGTCACATTGGCTGACTCCTCAACTACTCTAGATTTGTGTAGCTTTAAGGTCTTCTTAGCTTAAAGGTCTTCTTAGCTCAAATCTTGGGTCAGGATCACCTGTAGGTAGTATATCTGTGGACCCTGAAACATTCTCACAAGATTTGTTAAAACAGTTGGTAACTAAATCAAGATCAAATAGCCAATCCGGACCAAAACCTTTCACACTGGGAGTGTGCTCATTGAAAGTCACATTGGCTGACTCCGCAACTACTCTAGTTCTGAGATTGTACACTCTGTAAGCTTTAGCTTGAGAAGAGTATCCAATGAAGTGTCCATCATCTGATTTCTCAGCAAACTTAGCAATTTGATCTTTTGTATTCAAAATGGTGCAAGGACATCCAAATGACCTGAGAAAACCAATGAAGGTTTTCTCTTCTGCCAAAGTTCATAAGGAGTCTTACCATGTGTCTTAACCACTAAAACTCTGTTTTGCACATAGCAAGCAGTGTTCATTCCCTCTGCCCAGAAGGTGATGGGCAGTTTAGAGTCAGACAACATAGTTCTTGCAGCTTCAATTAGTGTCCTGTTTCTCCTCTCAGCAACACCATTTTGCTGAGGAGTCCTGTGAGCACTATATTGTCTTGTAATACCATTTTCATCACAAAATGTATCAAGGATTTGATTCTTGAATTCAGTTCTTTGATCACATCTTATAGTTTTGACCTTGTGATCACATTGATTCTCAATCTTTAAGATGAAATTCTTCAGAATCTCAGGGTTCTCATCCTTAGTTCTAAGAAAGAAGACCCAAGTGAATCTTGTAAAGTCATCTGTGATCACCAAACAATAAGAGGTCCTTTCTAGACTCATTACACTAGTGGAGCCAAATAGATCCATATGTAATAAGTGTAGGGGATTAATGATGGAATTTCTTTCCTTTGGCTTGTGAGATACCTTGTGTTGCTTCCCTTTCAGGCATGCAACACAGTGGTCATCACTTGTAAACTCTTTCTTTGGTATTCCAGTTACCAAATCATTCTTAATTAGTTTATTCATGTTTTTAAAGTTTACATGGCACATTCTTTTATACCTGAGGAAAGATTCATTATTATTTGCTTTAGACAGAAAGCATGAAACTTCTCCTGAGGGAGATGTTTCTTGCAAATCCATCTTGTACATGTTCCCTTTCCTAAGGGCTCTGAGCAGGATGTGCTCATGAGGAATAACCAACCCGGGCCTGAGAACAATGCACTCATGCTCAGTGAAGAGCATGTTATGGCTCTGATCACAAAATTAAGATACACTCAGAAGATTGTACCCAAGCTCCTTGACAAAGTTTATCTTCTCAATGTTGAGCTTACTATTTGTGACCTTGCCCCTGCCTATAATGTAACCTTCTGCATCTCCTCCAAAAACAACTGGTCCTCCATCAATTCTTTCAAACTTTTGAAGTAGTGACCTATTGCCTGTCATGTGCCTGGAACAGTCACTGTCAATGATCCATACATTTCTGTTTGTCTTGAGTTGTTCCTGCACAAAAAAGATGGTTAGTTATATTTGGAAACCCAAGCCTCATTGGTCTTGGGGTCATCAAAAGAAGTTGAAGACAATGCAACAGTAATATCCTATAGTCATGCTAGAAGGATCATTTGTTGATGTTGATGAAGAACTTTCAGCCACTTAGTCTTTCTTTGACTTCCACACCACCTTTGGAAGCTTAGACTTGACCTTTAATACTTCGGAAGTTTTGATGACTTCGGAAGTTTTGATGACTGGACCTTCGGAAGATGTTGCTTTCACTACAGCAGGCTTTAGTGCTTCGGAAGTATTCCTTTCTTCGGAGACCAAATTTTCTTCCGAAGGCAAGTTTCCACTTGTCTTCTTCTTCATTTTGGAGCTTCTAAAGGAAATAGATTTTCCTTCCGAAGCTTGCTTCTTCTTTTTCAAACTCTTAGAAGTTTTTTTCTTGGTCATATGGAGAGTACTCTTTGGATTGTAAACACAATCCTTAGCAAGATGAGAAGTACTCCCACACATAACACAGTCCATTTTCTTCCTTCTAGGAGTTTTCCTTTGTGAACAGGGCTGAACTTGATCACTCTCCCTCTCCATCTTCATCTCTGCAGATGTTGTGGCAGTTCTTGAGGGGATAGACCTACTTTTGGAGTTTGATGGTTCAGGTTGTACAGCAGTGGTGCACAACTGATCAACCTTCTTCTTGATGATGGGATGATTTGTACATGAACCAGAACTCTTATTGATGGAGTTCAAGTTGGTGTCTTCAGCCTTCACCACTTCAAATCCTGCAGAGATGAAGACTTGTTTCTGTGTAGAATTGAAGGTGGCCTTGATCTCTTGAGCCTTTTTGGACTTTCTTTTGGCCTTCCCGATCAAGTTCTTTCTCCTTGACTTGGTCATCCCAACAGCTTTGGTCATCCCAACAGCTTTGGTCTCCTCAGAGGGAATGAGATGATTGGACCAATGTCCTCTCTCTCACCACCAGCTTCAGGTTCTTGGTTGCTGGATTTCCTCTGCACATTGACTGCCTCAGTTGAGGTGTTAATGAGCTGAGTTGCAATGGTTGAGGTCTTAATGATGTAATCACTTGGGGAAGTGAGAGCCTCTTCCATATAGACCTCCTGAACAGGGTCAGGGAGATCCACCTCAGTGATAGGTGACTGATGTGGGCTAGACAAAGGAGACTCAGGAGTACTCATCTCTCTTTGAGTAGGGGAAGAGTAGAGAGACTCATGGTACTCATTGTAACCTAAATCTTCATTAGTATAGAATGAGAGGTTGGGAATGGGTTGATTTAAGTCTAAAGGCTGGGGATGGTTACTGTCCCTGAAGGTTGTTCACTTGAGTGTTGAGACTCAGAGTGAAGGCTTAAGGCAGTTGGGCATGTGAGCTCATCAGGGTGAGCATGAGGAACCTCACCACTGATTCTTGAAGAGATGGGAGTGGTTTGCTCCTCAGGTGAAGTGGGAGCTCTAGTGTCTACTTCCTCCTGTATGGGTGAGTGTATGGGGGCCTGCACAAACTCAATAGCTTGAGCGGAGGTTCGTTTGGATTTTCTCTGCTAGGTGAGGGTGATTTGTGGTCTTTTTGGTGGTTGGGAGGTAGTTCAACACTAGCTTGTGTTGCTAGGTTGTCACCTTGAGCAATGAGCTCTAACATTTTTGGGAGAAGGGCTGTTTCTACCCTTAAGAAGCCTACAGTTGGCTTCTTCATAATTTTAAAAATGTCGGGCTTCATCTGTCCCAATTTAAGAATATTATCTGTTTTCCTCAACTGTGAGCCCAGTTCCAGTTGAGAATGTGTTGAATATATCAATGAAATATATAATACTCACAGGAGTCCAAGTTAGCAAGCAAATTCGTATAAACAAACTGAGAGTACCTGAACGTGACCCCTTGAACCATTCCATGCACTATGAAGGAGAGATCCTCAGGAATCTGGTCCCACCCTCCATGCTTGTTTGACAAGCTGTGGATAACCACATGAAGCAGGCATTTCCATTGGGATGAGACCTTCCCTTTTCTGAAGGTCTTTACAGAGAAGTCTCCCTCATAGCCCATCTGCTCAAAGGAATGATTTACAGCTTCCTTTGGGAAAGACAACTCACCTTCTTCATCATCCAGCTGTAAGTGAGTGTTGATGATGGCCGGAGTGATGAAGATTGTTCTCCCCTGCATTGTGGCAGACAGTGCCTTCTCCCCATCCATAATGACCTCTTGGTAGGTCTTCCATAATTCAAGCAGATGATCCTCATAAAGAGTAGGATCAATGGTTAGGGAGGTGAAGTAGTTGGATAGAGCCAAGAAACGACAAACCTCTGAGAAACTTTCATCTTTCTCAGAGCTTAGCAGAGCAACCTGGTTGTGTTGCCTGTGAAGTTGCATGGAGAAATCTGGGTTGTTTCTGCGGTTTAGGTTGGCCATTTTGAGAAGCTTAAGGGTGAAAGAAGATGAAGAACAGAGGCGGTTTAAGAGAATTTAGGTTTAAGGAATAGTGTAATTGGAGAAGATAGTGAAAGCCGGGGGAATCATTGGGTATTTATGTGAAAAGGATTTGAGACAAAGTTAATGAAAGAGGATAAACTTTGAAATCCGGATGTCGGTCCCATCTCTGAAAAGTAGTTTACTTTTGCCCAAAAAGTACTTTTCTTAGAAGTCGAGAAATCTTTCGAATGTTATTTGCTTCGGAAGTTCTGAAGGAAAAAGTTTCCGAAGGCAAATTGGCTTCGGAAGATATTTCAAAGGTTTTTGAGAATTTGCTTCGGAAGAGAATTAACACTCAGAGATTTTTATTCTAAGGAGAATAGAAAACTTCCGAAGGTAAATTGCTTTCGAAAGAAACTTGTTCTTTGAAAACATACGAGTACTTAAGTTGATTTTTAAGCTTCGGAAGATATTTTAGAGATTTCTTCTGAAGGTAAAATTACTGAAGTAGTTATTTGTTTACTAAGACATAAATTTCTTCCGAAGGTAATTTTATATCTTCCGAAAAGAAAAGAGATCAAAATTTTCAAAAATCTAAGAAATGTCTTTTGAAAAGATTTTTTCTTCCAAAGAAAACAAAGGCTTATGAAGGTGATAAAATAGACAACTTAGGACACACAGGTTTTAGAAATAATATGATTAAGTTATTTATAAAAGCTATTCAAAGTTAATCATCCCAATAGCTGATACAAGATATTTAAATCTCTGCTCATCAAAAGCTTTGGTGAACAGATCAACATATTGTTCATTTGTGTTAACTTTGACTAGTTTGATTAATCCATTTTCAAAGTTATCTCTAATCAAATGATACCTGATATTGATATGCATTGTCGTTGAGTACTGCACAGGATTTTTTGTGATTGAGATAGCATTGTTGTTGTCTATATGGATGGGAGTCTCCTTGAAGTTGAATCCATAGTCCAGCATCTGATTTTGAAACCAAAGCACTTGAGTACATCAGCTTGCAGTAGCAATGTATTCAGCCTCAGCAGTTGAGGTAGACACACAGGATTGTTTCTTACATTGCCAAGAGACTACTCTTCCACCAAAAAATTGACATCCCCCTGATGTAGACTTTGCAGTCATGTTGCAACCACCATAGTCACTATTATAAGTATACAGATTAAAGTCAGAATTCTTTGAATACCAAAGGCCAAGTGATGGAGCACCTTTAGGATATCATAAAATTCTTTTTAAAGTGACCAGGTGTGACATGTAGATACATGTGTTCCTAGTTTATGTGCTTAAATGTAAAAGTCTTTCATGTCTTACATATGTGTAATTTGACGAAGCAATGATATATGATATATGATTTGATGTTTATTTATCTTTGATTCATATATATGAACTTCTTATATAGGTTTGAGGTTTTTGTACACAATTCTAAGTCAATACTGATTGAGTATTATGTTCAACCTAGTCGGGTGATTACTCATGCTAATGGACCATACTTATGGACCATACGCATGAATACATCATGCTTATGGACCAGTCCCACGACTGAACCAGAAGACTGGATCAGTCGTATAATTGAGACATAAGATTGACTCCGTCGCACTACTGAATTTTCAGTCGTGCGCATGATTCAGTCGCACGACTGAACCATGCTAATGGTTCAGTCGTACGAATGAAAACCCCTAACCTATAAATACCACTTAATTCGTGGAAAAATAGTACACTTGAAGAGATATTGCGAATACACATAAACCCTAGCCGTCTAAAACATCCCAAACAGCCTGTCCAAGTTCATAGTTCGTTCCTGATCGATTCCTACTCGTTCTTAACGTTTAGTTCAATCTTATATCGATCGGGTTATCGTTCTCACGGATTGGATTGCCAATCAAATAGGATTCCGCACTATTTGATCCGGTATAAACGCAGAATCAGTTAGTACTCCGTGCGTACATGGTCCCTAACATGACATCTTGGGGTTGGCTTGATATCTTGCACAAATGCATGTAGCAAATATGATATCTGGCCTGCTAGTTATGAGGTACATAAGAGACTCAATCATCGCCCTGTAGAGATGCTCATCAACACACTCCCCCTCAAGATCAGGTCCAAGGGAGTGATTTCTGGCTATGGGTGTCTTAGCAACCTTATAATCAGTCATGTTGAACCTTTTAAGTATGTCTTGTACATACTTTGACTGAATTATGAAGATGCCATTGTCAATTTGCTTCACTTGAATTCCTAGAAAGAAATTGAGTTCCCCCATGGCGCTCATTTCAAACCTGTCCTTCATCAGCTTCTCAAAGTCTTTGCAGAGCTTTGGATTAGTTGACCGAAGGATAATGTCATCTACATATACTTGAACTAGATTATGTCATTTCATGTTCTTTTGATGAAGAGAGTTTCATCTATAGTACCCCTTTTGTAGCAATGTTGACAGAGATACTAAGATAGAATCTCATACCACTACCTCGGTGCTTGGTGCAGCCTATAAAGAGCTTTATCAAGCCTACAGACATAATCAAGATGATTAGGATATGCAAACCCAGGTGGTTGTCTGACATACACCTCTTTATCAATCACCCCATAAAGAAAAGCACACTTGACATCAAGTTGGTAGACCTTGAAGTTCTTGGATGCAACAAAAGCTAGGAATATCCTAATAGTTTCAAGTCTTGTTACAGGAGCAAAAATATTATGTAGTCAATTCCTTCTTCTTGAGTATACCCTTGAACAACTACTCTTGCCTTGTTCTTGATGACAAGTCCTCTATCATCCTTCTTATTCTTGAAAACCCATTTGGTTCCTATGGTAGTCTTCCCTTGAGGAAGAGGACATAGGTTTCAAACCTTTTGCCTTTTGAATTGAAGCAGCTCCTCTTGCATAGCTTCAACCCAACTTCCATCCTTTATAGCCTCATCAATTTTCTTTGGCACCATCTAGGACAAGAAACAAGAGTGAAGACAAACATTTACTTCATGGGTTTGTCCTCTTGTTCTCACCCCTAAATCAACATCTCCAATGATGTTTGTGGTAGGATGAGACTTGTGGATCCTTAGCTAAGGGATCACAGCAAGCTGCTTAAACAGATCTAAATTTGAGAAATTCTGATCTGGCAAGGAAGATTCACCCTTCACATCAGCACACTTTTGAATATTGACTTGATCCAATGAGTGTGTGACATCAATGATGTTGTCTTGGAGCGGTTATCAGCATCAAGAAATTCCTGATCACTTTCACCACCACCATTTTCTCCAACTTTTGAAGCTCCTTCCTCTGAGTTTTATGCCTCTAAGCTGGAATTTGAAGGCACCCCAGAAGTATCAGCAGGATTTGTCATTGATGTGCTGGTAGAATTTTTATTTGCAGGATTTGTTACCACTGGAGCTGAAGATGTGTAGCTTGAAGGTCTTCTTAGCTCAAATCTTGGGTCAGGATCACCTGTAGGTAGTATATCTGTGGACCCTGAAACATTCTCACAAGATTTGTTAAAACAGGTGGTAACTAAATCAAGATCGAATAGCCAATCCGGACCAAAACTTTTCACACTGGGAGTGTGCTCATTGAAAGTCACATTGGCTGACTCCTCAACTACTCTAGATTTGTGTAGCTTGAAGGTCTTCTTAGCTTGAAGGTCTTCTTAGCTCAAATCTTGGGTCAGGATCACCAGTAGGTAGTATATTTGTGGACCCTGAAACATTCTCACAAGATTTGTTAAAACAGTTGGTAACTAAATCAAGATCAAATAGCCGATCCGGACCAAAACCTTTCACACTGGGAGTGTGCTCATTGAAAGTCACATTGGCTGACTCCGCAACTACTCTAGTTCTGAGATTGTACACTCTGTAAGCTTTAGCTTGAGAAGAGTATCCAATGAAGTGTCCATCATCTGATTTCTCTGCAAACTTAGCAATTTGATCTTTTGTATTCAAAATGGTGCAAGGACATCCAAATGACCAGAGAAAACCAATGAAAGGTTTTCTCTTCTGCCAAAGTTCATAAGGAGTCTTACCATGTGTCTTAACCACTAAAACTCTGTTTTGCACATAGCAAGCAGTGTTCATTGCCTCTGCCCAGAAGGTGATGGGCAGTTTAGAGTCAGACAACATAGTTCTTGCAGCTTCAATTAGTGTCTTGTTTCTACTCTCAGCAACACCATTTTGCTGAGGAGTCCTGTGAGCACTATATTGTCTTGTAATATCATTTTCATCACAAAATGTATCAAGGATTTGATTCTTGAATTCAGTTCTTTGATCACATCTTATAGTTTTGACCTTGTGATCACATTGATTCTCAATCTTTAAGATGAAATTCTTCAGAATCTCAGAGTTCTCATCCTTAGTTCTAAGAAAGAAGACCCAAGTGAATCTTGTAAAGTCATCTGTGATCACCAAACAATAAGAGGTCCTTTCTAGACTAATTACACTAGTGGAGCCAAATAGATCCATATGTAATAAGTGTAGGGGATTAATGATGGAATTTCTTTCCTTTGGCTTGTGATATACCTTGTGTTGCTTCCCTTTCAGGCATGCAACACAGTGGTCATCACTTGTAAACTCTTTCTTTGGTATTCCAGTTACCAAATCATTCTTAATTAGTTTATTCATGTTTTTAAAGTTTACATGGCACATTCTTTTATACCTGAGGAAAGATTCATTATTATTTGCTTAGACAGAAAGCATGAAAGTTCTCCTGAGGGAGATGTTTCTTGCAAATCCATCTTGTACATGTTCCCTTTCCTAAGGGCTCTGAGCAGGATGTGCTCATGAGGAATAACCAACCCGGGCCTGAGAACAATGCACTCATGCTCAGTGAAGAGCATGTTATGGCTCTGATCACAAAATTAAGATACACTCAGAAGATTGTACCCAAGCTCCTTGACAAAGTTTATCTTCTCAATGTTGAGCTTACTATTTGTGACCTTGCCCCTGCCTATAATGTAACCTTCTGCATCTCCTCCAAAACAACTGGTCCTCCATCAATTCTTTTAAACTTTTGAAGTAGTGACCTATTGCCTGTCATGTGCCTGGAACAGTCACTGTCAATGATCCATACATTTCTGTTTGTCTTGAGTTGTTCCTGCACAAAAAAGATGGTTAGTTATATTTGGAAACCCAAGCCTCATTGGTCTTGGGGTCATCAAAAGAAGTTGAAGACAATGCAACAGTAATATCCTATAGTCATGCTAGAAGGATCATTTGTTGATGTTGATGAAGAACTTTCAGCCACTTAGTCTTTCTTTGACTTCCACACCACCTTTGGAAGCTTAGACTTGACCTTTAATACTTCGGAAGTTTTGATGACTTCGGAAGTTTTGATGACTGGACCTTCGGAAGATGTTGCTTTCATTACAGCAGGCTTTAGTGCTTCGGAAGTATTCCTTTCTTCGGAGACCAAATTTTCTTCCGAAGGCAAGTTTCCACTTGTCTTCTTCTTCATTTTGGAGCTTCTAAAGGAAATAGATTTTCCTTCCGAAGCTTGCTTCTTCTTTTTCAAACTCTTAGAAGTTTTTTTCTTGGTCATATGGAGAGTACTCTTTGGATTGTAAACACAATCCTTAGCAAGATGAGAAGTACTCCCACACATAACACAGTCCATTTTCTTCCTTCTAGGAGTTTTCCTTTGTGAACAGGGCTGAACTTGATCACTTTCCCTCTCCATCTTCATCTTTGCAAATGTTGTGGCAGTTCTTGAGGGGATAGAACTACTTTTGGAGTTGGATGGTTCAGGTTGTACAGCAGTGGTGCACAACTGATCAGCCTTCTTCTTGATGATGGGATGATTTGTACATGAACCAGAACTCTTATTGATGGAGTTCAAGTTGGTGTCTTCAGCCTTCACCACTTCAAATCCTGCAGAGATGAAGACTTGTTTCTGTGTAGAATTGAAGGTGGCCTTGATCTCTTGAGCCTTTTTGGACTTTCTTTTGGCCTTCCCGATCAAGTTCTTTCTCCTTGACTTGGTCATCCCAACAGCTTTGGTCTCCTCAGAGGGATAGTGACCCTTCTTAGAATGCTCTTCTTCACTCTTCTCAGAGCCATTCTCCACCATCTCCTCTTCATCCTCTTCAGTCACAGGATCTATGAGGGGAAGCTCATCTTCACAAGTTCTACACCTAGGAGATCTTACAAACAAGATTGTGTGTGGAGGAGCTATCTCACAAGATCCCAGTCCCTGCTTATTTTGATAACAAACTTTTGCATGCAATGATGAGGATATTATGTTCGGAAGGTCTCTTCTTCAAGAACACATTTTTCTGCCTTGGCTTTGCTGATCACAAGCTCAGCCTGGCATTCAGTTAGCTTAGTAATGAGGTCTTTGATCTGAGTCATGTAGTTTGTATGCTCATGTTTAAAATTTGAAATGGTTTTCTCTAAGTACTCTATCTTTAGTTTATAATCATTTTCAGCTCTTTTAAAATCAGCTTTTAAGATATTTAAGGACTTAAGATCAGTTCTCATTTCTAAGTTATAGGACCTGTATCTATTGACTTTAGCAATGCATTCAGGAGTACAAAGATGTTCCAATACCTTGGCTTCATCGTGGTCTGCCATGAGTTCTTGGTTTGGAGATACATCTTCTACCTGAAAACTCTAGTCAAAGCCTCCTTCTTCAACAGCAACTGCAGCGTGCTGCTTTGGCTTCTCATTTTGGGGAGCTTTCTTAGTGTAGTTTGGTCTGGTTTGTGCTTGGCCACCATTTGTCCTAAATATCTTACACTCCCTTGCAAAGTGTCCCATCTGGTTATAGTTGTAACACTTTACTTTGCTTTTATCCAGCCCAAACTTTCCACTGGCTGCATTGCTTGAAAACTTTCTCCCTGTCCTTTTGTAGAACTTCTTGGCTCTGTGAGTGAAAAGAGCCATCTGCTGGACTATCTCCATGTACTCCAGATCATCTGGATGGATACAATCCAAATCTTCAAGGGTGAAGAGAAAGTTGCCCGAGGCTTCATCAGCAGAGACAAAAGCATGAGAAGAACTTGTCTCTTAGAAAGGACTTCCTTGAGTTTAGCTTTCTCTTGGAGTCTCTGGGAAGGTTATGAAGGGGCCCTTTTGTGAGTTGTCAGGGTAGCATATAAGATGATGTTCTGGCTTAATGCTTTCCTTTTCAACCACATGGAGGGCTGGACTCAATTGATTGCTGGAGTTACCAGATGAGTTTTGTATGTTCATCTCCATCTGGTAGCCACTAAGAATACCATACAACTCTGTAAGAGTAAGAGTCTTAAGGTTCTCAGTCCTCTTGATACAACACAGTAATGTGTCCATTGTCTAGGAAAAGAGGACATTAACTTCCTTACAATGTCCCTGTTTTCAAGAGTTACTCCAACATCCATTAGAGTATTCACAATCTCAACATACCTGAAGTATTGTTGAGTCATGGTTTCACCTACCTTAAAGGTGAAGTTTTCAAACTGCTGCTTCAGGAGATCCTTCTTGTTCTCCTTTGCTTCAGTAGATGCCTCATACATCAGCTTCAGTGCTTCCCATAGTTGTTTGGCAGTTTTGCACTTCTTGAAGCCGCTGTAGATGGAGTTTGGAAGAGCAGTTTGAAGGGCTGTCATGGCTTTCTGATCAATCTCTACTCTCTTCATGTCTTCTTCAGAGTAATCAGCCACAACCTTTGGAATCATACCACCACCAGTAGCAGAAGTGGTGCTTGGTATGTAAGGTCCTTCAACAACAGAGTCCCACATCCTGGAGTCATGAGACTTGATGAAGCCTTCCATTCTTTGACACCAAGTATCAAAGTCTTCAAGAGTGATCAGTGGAGACTTTGTCATAGTTCCAGTTTCCATATTAGCTTTGGTAATAGCTGCCATTTGAGTTGTAAAGTATTTTGTGTGTGTATGAGGGATCTTAATGGTGAGATCTTATATCAATATCCTGAAATGCTCTGATACCAAATGGAGGACCGTTGAAGGGTATGCACTTACAACACAATAACACAATAAGGAGAGTTACTTAGAAAACACTTAACAAATCAAATAGGGAACTGGTTAACTTTAGTAAAAGATGCTAAGAACACAAGTAAGAAAAAGACAGAACAAGATGGTAAACAACACAAGTAATTGGTTTTCAAGAATGTGGTATATTGCTTCTCAAGTTCTATTACAAATGTTACAAAGCATAAAGGAAAGTTACAAGTACTGGAGATACATATACTACATCCTACAGCCGGCCATACTTTGAAGGCCAGTTGGATACATAAGACTAGACAACTACAAAATCAAATATAGAGTCAAAAGGCATCCTAATATATTACAAAAAAAGATAAAAATACATGAAGTAGAAAGTACAGACTCAAGACCTCAATGTACAGTTACCAAAAGCATGGACCTTTTCACCAACTCATGTAAGTTGGTGACTTTACAGAGTTGCAGCGGAAAGGTGGTCCAGCTTTATAGTAAAGTACATCAGATTATGTCTCTAAAAGTCTTCGGAAGAAATTTGTCTTCACTATTTGGCTTGGAAGACTTTGTCTTTTAAACTTCGGAAGACTTCACTTTTGGCATCAGAAGATGTTGGTCTTGGCTTTGGAATATTTTACACTTAGAATATTTCTAGTGCATGGTGTAAAACTTCCGAAGCATTTCTACTTCTGTTCTTCAGTGCATGCATGCAGAGAGACTTTGGATGTTTTGGCTTCATCAGACTTATAGGAATCCTTACAAAATTATTTTGGATAAACTTAAGAAAAGAGGTAATATGTTTAAAGTAAATGAAAATGAATTGATAGTGGTCATAGTTTAAATTGTAACTGTTTTGCAATGGCTATTTAATCATTTACAACAATTATATAAGCGTTTATTAACGACTATATAACCATCGTATGTGTGTGTATATATCGAGAGTAATTTTAAATAAAATGGATAATTTTAATATCATGTTATACAACATGTATTTAGTTTATAAAAGCAAGAGAGAATAAGAATGAAAAGTTAGGATAAAAATAAGATGTTAGAATAAATAAACGTTAATAAACATAATTAAAATTTTAGTTGCATAAAGATTAGTTGACATAAAGGTTAGTTGACGTAAATGGAAATGTTAGTTGTATAATAAAAAATAAATGTTAGTTGTACAACTAAAATTTAGATGTATAACTAATAAGTTACATGTATAAGTAAAAGTTAGTAGACAAAAAAAATATTAGTTGCATAATCAAAAGTTAGATGCATAGATAGAAGTTAGTTTGTTAGTAGTCTCATGGTTATCAAGATGTCCATAATAATATATCCTTTATGTTTACTTTATTTATCTTAGTTATCTTCTAAAGATATTATATTATAGATTATTACTAATAAAGTGCTTACATTGCTTAATGGATGACTTTGTGATTTACTGATTTTGTTGATTAAAGTATTAGAGTTTTCGTGCTGATAATGTGTTGTAATTTAACTATAATTATAACAAGCTTATTCAAATCTCTAAAAAAGTTTGTAGAAAGTTATAGAGAGAAATTAGAAGAAATATATACATCTTGAATGAACTTAAGATAGTGCATCTTTATCATTATCACTAAGGTAATAATACATATAATCTTTAGTAGTTTACTATTTAGGAGTCAACAAATTAATAATTTTACTCTTTAGGCTTTAAAAATTACATCTAATAATTCAAGATATTTCATAAGACTATTTTCTTTTTTCTTTTTTTTTTCTATAAGTGATGTTAATAGCAAGTTGATATACAATAATGTAGAAGGTAAAACCTAAACTATAATAAATTAACATCTCTCTTCCTATTTTTTATATCATAAGGTTATCCGATGAAACAATTCCAAGATGCTCAAATTGGAATTAAGATGTTTACGTGATGTGTGAGTACAAACAAATTCTTAATAGGCAAACACAAACCTAAAACTACAAATTAAACAAACATACCAAATTCAATAAACCTAACTTTACACATACAAAAAACATAGCGAACTCAACTTACCAAAAATAAAGATAAATCAATCATACCGAACCCAACAAACTAAAAAAACCCATATCGATTATTTTCATGATAATGAAATCTTATTCACCAAATTACTACATATATACTAATGGTATATGTAGGTAACTCCAATGAAGTTCAAAAACTTTTCAAATTAACACCAAAATATCATTATTTATAAAAGCCTCATCCTACTATACAACCTTTATCTCGTAAATATAATCACTTTATAGTTCAACAAAGTTATGGCGATTAAACAATTTAACATGTATTTTAATTGCATATAGTGAAATAAAATAACTATCTATAAATTATTGATATTACATAAAATTATCATTTTTAACGTTTGTTATATTTAGCATCCAAGTAAGTTTAATTAATAAATTGTGTTTGTCTGAAAATTTAGGTGAAATGGGTTAAGTTTATTAAATAATCTATTTATTTATTATTTTTTTACAACAATGACGTTGTTTTTAATTTTAAATGCGAACATAGTTTTCATAACGCTTTGAAAAGACAATGCGACAACGCGCGGGGTCTAATCCTACTTAAATATTAAATATATTTAAGAGGCAATTTGAGAATACCCATGTGAAATCTTGAAAGAAAAAAAATCATCCAAACCCATATTTAAAGATAATACAACCTCAAATTAAAAAGATATAGTCCAAGATGCTAAGAATTAAATTCACCGTCGTTAGATATCGATTAGTTAATGATATGAAAAACATAGTGTATTTTAACAATCAAAGACAAAAGTGAAGACAACAGCTTTTCAGGGCAACAACTCATTTGTCCAGAGAAAATATTTTTTTACCCGTCATGTACGTGTATACAGTAAATCCGACACGAGTCGTTTTCGAATTAATTTTACGTCGAAATGTAGTTGAACTTAAATTTTATACCATTGAATGAAAACGTTTCCCAACAAAATAATATCAAAACATAAAACAACTCAAAACGTATATTAAAATTAGCAAGTGAAATGCCGCCGAAGGCGGCGTGAAAAAGTATAGATTGCAATCTCCCCAAGTCGTTTCTGAACTAAATTTACATTGAAACATAGATTAACTCAAATTTATACCGTCGAATGAAAACATATTATATTAGACCACGCACATTTCTAAATAAACTTACGTCAAGATGTAAACAACTTCAAAGGGTATAAAAAATAAACACGAAACAGTTTTGTAATTGACATGACTCATTTGTAAACAACACTAATAATGTCAAAAGTAGACGAACGTTGAATTGTAAGTCATCTCAAAATGTATATAAAAATAACTACAAAACATTTTGTATTTGATCAACTCATTTCTGAACAAAGTTTATGACAAAAATGTAGATGTCTTCTAATTTATACAAACACGTACATAAAAATACAGACATAACAACTTAGTTTTTTAAGTGAAATTATACAGGGGTAAACCCGAAAGTTTAAAAATTTGAGGGATTCAAAATTAAATTTTACATTTTTAAAGACTCTTAGAGGGTGATGTATAAAAGTTAAAGGGTTAAATGCATTTTACATCCCTGAGGTTTCATATAAATTATCATTTGAATCCAACAACTTAAATTTTATCATTTGCATCAAAAAGTTTCACAAAAATTGCCATTTAAATCCAATTTTACTACTCCTAATTAACGCATTTAAGCTTTTTGGTTAAGTTTCCTAAATTAGAGCTATTTTTGTCAAAACAATTACAAAATAAAAAATCAGCTCTACGTGATAAGTTGTAAGCGTTCGGTCTCATTTGATAATCACCATTGCGATTTTAATTTACGAGAAATGATGGTTAGCATTTCTTTAATTTAATCAAGAAAGTCATCTCTGGACATCATATTGTATAAAATAAAATATAAGTATAACTAACTAAAAATGATTCATTTCTAACTTTATAAAACATACAAAACAAAACTATATATAAATAAACAAACAAATCATATAATATAAATTATTTGAATTAGAATAATAAAAGACAAATTATCATAAAAGTATAAAAATAATTTATAGAATAACATTAACTACCCATGAATAATTATATCAATTATCGTAATAATAATTAAGCTTTAAACCAAAAAAATCTATGCTTAGTAAATATTACGGGAAAAAGTAACACAATTACTAAACTAAAATACATTAACAAGACAAAATAATAAAATACGATTATATAGTCAAATCATAACTACAGTTATTAAAAGAGGCTAAACATAAAAAAACCTCACGTGAGTTGGTTTTTTATTTTAGATTTTTTTTAATTAAAATAACTCTCATGTTTAAAACTTAACGAAAAAAATTAAGCGTGTTAGTTTGGTGTTGCCAAATGGATTCAAATAGCAATTTTAGTGAAACCTTTGGATGCAAAGGACAACATTTTAAATTTTTGGATTCAAATGGCAATTTCTATGAAATCTCAGGGACGTAAAACGCATTTAACTCAATGTTAAAGTTTGATAAAGAAGAGAGACGGTGACAAAAACTATTGACCTTTTCTTTTAGGGCGTAGTAATATAAGAAAAACTATTAAAGAAATATAAAGACATTGCTATTATTTATTTTAAAATTAAATCAATGTTATTCTTTTGGTCGTCAAGTTAAAAGAAATAGAGATTATTAACTTTTTTTAAAGTATGAAATTATACTTTAAATTTAACCAAAACCCTAGTTGAATTATAGCCCTCCACTAATACTATTCCCACCATGTTGCTATCAGTGACGACACATGTTACTACTAACAATCCAATTTTTTGTAGTGATTGTATTCTAATGATAAAGATGTATGGTAAAGTGATTCTACACAATTAAATGATTTTACTTTCTAATAAATGAATTTATCTATCATCACTCATCTCTCAAACTAGTAACAAGTAGAAAATTATAATAAAGCAGCAAGTATATAATTATTTATAATATATTAATACACATAAATATACATTACAAAGTTAACCATATATACTGACGTAATAATCAAATTAAACCAGATTTGCAAGGTAGCCATGTCTTCAACCATCTTTCTGACCAGATTTGGTTTAACACATATATAAGTATGCGCCATCTACTCACCTTTTGCTTCTATAACTCCATTGAAGGGTGCAACTAAGAGTTTCTGAGCAGCCATGAACATTGAAAATGGAACAGATACAAGCGATGCAACGCTAAGAGGCCAAGCACAAATATGGAAGTACATGTACGGTGTTGTTGATGGCATGGCTATAAGATGTTGCGTTGAGCTCCGCATTGCTGACATAATAAACAATCACGGACGTCCAACCACGTTGTCTGAAATCTCTAATGCCATTGATTCCCCGTCAATAAACGTTGATGGGCTCGCACGCCTCATGAAATTCTTTGTCCACCTAAAGGTGTTCGATGAGGTGCAGGTTCAATCAGAAGATCAGGGAGATAGCAAACCACTTTACTCCCTAAACCACTGTTCGAAGTGGCTGTTATGTGACACCAATGTGACCTTGGCACCCATGATTATGATGCGGACACACCCAGTAACTTGTTTACCTCTGCATGTATTGAGTCGATCGATTAAAGAAGGCGGTACAGCTTTTAAAGCCGCTAACGGAGAAGAGTTGTTTGATTTTTGTGTACTTAACAAGGAGTTTAATAGGATTTTTAACGAGGGTATGGCGTGCACTGCAAAGATCACCATAGGTGCGATCATTACAAGTTACAAGTACGGATTTCTTGGATCGGAAGGAAGCCTTGTGGATGTAGGTGGTGGTACTGGGACTGCGATATCGGAGATTGTAAAGGCGTACCCGCATCTTAAAGGGATAAACTTTGATCTGTCACATGTTATTTCCACAGCTCCAGCATATGACGGGATCACACACGTTGCTGGAGACATGTTCAAGTCTATACCTACTGCAGAAACGATTTTCATGAAGGTAAAGCTTTCTTTATTAAATTATTTATAATAAATCTTTAATTAGTTATTTACCGATCGAATGTATTACTATCTATCTTTCGCAATTGAAATAGTGGATTTTGCATGATTGGAGTGATGATGATTGTGTTAAGATACTTCGAAATTGTCGAGAAGCAATATCAAATGAAGCCGGAAAGCTTATTATCGTGGATATTGTTCAACAACCAATAGCACATGATATGTTCGATGACGTGCGTCATAAATTTGATTTAGTAATGTTTTCCTACTTTTCGGGTGGAAAAGAACGCACTGAAAGGGAATGGAAGAAACTACTTGATAAAGGAGGCTTTAGTCGTTACAATATTATCAAGATTCCCGCTCTTCAATCAATTATCGAGGCATTTCCATAGTCAAATATTATGTAGGGTTTTTAATGTTTAATATTATTTCAAAAACCCTTCTGAAAGTGTTCTAAGTTTAAAGATTATCTGAAATAAGAAGTTTATAACAATATAAATATGATCGTGATAATATGGTTTGGATTTTTTTTCGAGTTTGTGCTGAATAAATTATTATTTCAAGTTACTTAGTCTTGTTTACTCTAATAAGAATATAACTAGTTTTATATTCGTTCACTGACTAAATATTAAAATATAAAGAAATGTCACTAAAAGAAATTCTACAATACCTGACACACAATGTGCCCTACATTTTGTTTTTACATTAGTTTTTACGCGTGAGAAACACCAGATAAATAAAAGAAGATTAAACAAAGAGAAAGTTGAACAAAACAAGATCCGAAATTCAAGCATGGGGGTCGTGCCTCATTAAGCATGCCCTCATGACCAACCTGAAACACATCCCTGTGCTAAAATTAGCACACCCCTGTGATTGGACATCTTATAGGACAAAAACTATTGTCCCCCCAAAGTAGTCACAAGGTCGTGCCCCATGATTGACGGGGGCGTGACCACCCCAATCACGGGGCTGTGACTCATGAGGCACGAGGGCATGCCCTGACAACTTCTAAGCATACGAACCGGCCAACCAACGTAAGCATTATACTAGCACGAGGTCGTGCCTTTTAGGCACGAGACCGTGTTTAAACACTCTAGAACTCCTATAAATAGGAGTTTATTTGCAACTTTTAGAGTGGCTTTAGGAGGTGAAGTGCTTGTGCTCCCTCTCAGGCACCTAACCTTTGGACGCCCTTAGAAGGTTTTGGAGGTTCATTATGTAATAACAAACATAACACATTAGGTATTTTTTCAAGTTATATTGTTATTCTTGTTTACTCTAATAAGAATATAACCAGTTTTATATTCGTTCGCTGACTAGTTATTTTAATATAAAAAAATGTCACTACAAGAAAAAATACAATAGATGACACACAATGTGCGATATATTTTGGGTCAGATGACGCGCATATACACGTTAAGGGGTAGTTATAAGTGAAAGATAAGATGCAGATGCCTATCATTTATTTACAATGGGCGGAAGATGACACGCATTTTACGATGGTCGGTAGTGATGCGCAATGTGTGTAAAGGATTGGGTAGTTATAAATGACAATATGACGAGCGTGCGAATGTCATCTTTGTGAATTTTATGACGTGTTCAAATTGATACGCAATGCCCGTCGTAAATTTAGCTGATTTAAAAAATATATATTTATTATTATAAATTTACCTGCTGTTTTTATAAAACTATAAATCAATAATTGTCGAATAACAGCAAAATAAAATTCATTTAATTAAATACTAACAAAATTTATAAAGTTGTTTCAGATTCACATGCAAATACATAAACTTCTAAATTCATTTACTTGTTCCAGGTTCTCATGCAAATACATAAATGAAATTTCGAAACGTAATGCGACCATTTTTCGCGGATTCCATCTAAATCTGCGTCAGTGTATTTAGATTTACCTCCTTCAAACTAAGAAAACACCAATTTCACTAGATTAAACTTGTGCATGTAGACCATCCAAATAAAATAATAACTAGTATGTTAATCAACCTCCATTCCCTAAATTCGAACCAAATCACCTAAATTTTCAAGTGCCATATATAAAACAAAATTTAACTATTTGTCACCAAATTGTACTCATAAAATCTACGTTACATACTTCTAAAACTAGATTAATCAAATTAACAAAAAAATCTGTTCGCTGGGACTCTAACCAGTTTGATAATTTTGACCCAATCAGATGTATTTATAAACACAGACATAACAATTTAGGTGTATGTATACATAAACATCCATACCAGAATTCACGAATTACTAGAATTTACTGATACTTCTACTTAGTAACTATGATACTTTGCTTTTGAAAAACTTATACATCGATAGTCAGATATGCATATATATATCAACAAAAAAGAAACAATAGTAAATATATATATATATATATATATATATATATATATATATATATATATATATATATATATATATATATATATATATATATATATGTAGTAGGATGGTTTACTTACATTATATTTTTAGGCTTGAGAAAGACCAAGATAAACAAAAGGAGATTGAATAAAGATAAAGTTGAAGAAAACAAGCTCTGAAATTCAAGCATGGGGGTCATGCCATGTTAAGCATGCTATCATGACCAGCCTGAAACATGCCCCCGTGCTTAAATTAGCACACCCCCGTGATTGGACATCTGACAAGACAAAAAGTATTGTCCTCCCAAAAGTAGCCACAGGGTCGTGCCCCATGAGTCACGGGGGCGTAAGCACACGAGGTTGTGACTCAAGAGGCACGAGGGCATCCTCTGACAACTTCTAAGCGTACGAACCGACCAACCTATGTAAGCATTGTACTAGCACGAGGCCGTGCCTTTTAGGCACGGGGCCGTGTTTAAACACTCTAGAACTCCTATAAATAGAAGTTTATTTGCAACTTTGAGTGACTTTAGGAGGTGAAGTGCTTGTGTTCCCTCTCAGGAATCTAACCTTTGGAAGCCCTTAGAAGGTTTTGGAGGTCCATCATCTAATATAAAAAATAACTTGTAAGGATTCCTTAAGTCTGATGCAACCCAAAACATCCAAAGTGTCTCTGCAACATGCACTAAGTACTGAAGTATAGAATGCTTCGGAAGTTTTACACAATGCATTAGAAAATACTCTAAGTGTAAAATCTTCCGAAGCCAAGACCAATATCTTCCGAAGCCAAACATGAAGTCTTCCGAAGCCTTAGAGACAAAGTCTTCCGAAGCTTCAACCTATGAAGACAGATTTCTTCCGAAGACTTTTAGTACACATTCTTTATCTGATGTACTGTTCCATAAAGCACATTTTCCGCTGCATCTCTGTAAAGTCACCAACTTACATGAGTTGGTGAAAAGGATCATGCTTTTGGTAACTGTACATTGAGGTCTTGAGTCTGTAACTTTCTACTTTATGTACTTTATCCTTTTTGTAATGTATAAGGATGTGAGCTATGGCATGTCATAGTCACAAGGTCAAAAGGCAGATATGCCTTTTGATCCTACAATTGATTTTGTTAGTGTCTAGTCAATTGTATCCAGATGGCTTTCAAAGTATAGCCGGCTGTAGGTTGTAGTATAAGTATTCCAAGTTCTTGTATCTTTCTTTATGCTTTGTAACACTTGTAAAAGAACTTGAGAAAGCAATATACTGCCTCCTTGAAACCCAACTCTCTTGTTCTGTCTCTTTACTTTACTTGTGTTCTTAGTATCATACTTGGTTAATCCAGTTCACTGTTTGATCAAAGTTTAGTTGTTCTCCTCATTGTGTTGTTGTGTTGTAATTTGTTTAAGCCTTTAAACGGTCCTGCATAACTCATTATGTAATTTTCAACACTATGAGTTTTAATAAATACATCGGCGAAACTATATTATTGTGCACTTCTAATTGTAAAACATAAGGATTAATAACAAGTTTATATAATCTGTAAAAACAACGACAATAATAACACAAAATGATATAAAACGTAAAATACAATGATGAATACATATAACAAATAATGTGAAATATATGATATAATGAACGTATATGACACAGTGTACTGATGTATTTGATTCAATGATCAAAATACCCTCCTTTTTAAAACAGTAGAAGGACACGTATAAATCCCACAGTCGTTTTTAGACTTTTAGAATAAATACGTTTTTTACTATAATCGTACCTTATGATTTCTAGTCAAATATACTTTTATAATGGAAAATATTTATGAAAATAATTGATTTTGATTCAAAAATAAAGACAAAAAATTTTATATCTTATTAGAGTTACTTTCAATTTTGCTCACTAAAGTTTAACTAAAGTAACTATTTTCTTTTAAAATATTAATAATATCAATTTATCTCTAAAAGTTTAATATGTTGTTCCAAGTTCACTTCAAAAGTTTCATTATTTTGGATAAAGTTGAAACAACTAATACTTTTAAACTGAAATTAAAACAATTTATAAAAATTCTTGAAGGTAAATTGATGTTTTTAATATAAACCTCAAACAGTATTATCGAACCAAACTCTATATGTTATTAACATATTAATTATATTATTTGTTGTTGGACTCAACAAGTGCATTAAGAAGGATAATGCTTGTCATATTCAAACATAATGTGTTCTAACATTCAAACAATCATTTACAAACACATCAGCATCATAAACATTCATAACAAACGCTAATCATTGTACGAATTTCTTTTACAGGTTTGTAGATAAAAGAACTTTTTCTAAGTGTTCACAACAGATACAGAAAGTCTACAGCGGATTACTATCTGTGAGCAGCGGATGAACAAACACACACAACCGATGACCAATGTCCACAACTGATGAATAGTCCACAGCTGATGTTCATTCACAGCGGATGAACACTCCACATCGGACAACAAACAAGAAAACATTCAATCAAGTATTCACAGCGGACAACATCCAAGACACAACATATAGCTCATTTGTCATCCACAGCAGACAACATGTCATCCATAACGGACGATCAACATTCACAGCGGACAACTTATAGACTTAGGATTTTTTATGTAATTTCGTTTACATAAGGGTAGTTTAGTAATTGTAAATAGCTTTTCGTATTGGCTATAAATAACATACTACCCTAATCCTTTGTAAGATTTTGAACAAATCAATACAAACAAGCAGTTATTATCACTCAAGCATTCAATCACTAGCAATCATACACACACATACAAACACTGATACCATAGAATTCATCATAGGTTTTCGAACCATGATTATTGCTTGATTGTTGAATTAAGAGATTTGAAAATATCCTTAGCGAAATCAATCATGAAACACAACATAAACTTACTACTTATAAGTTGGTTATTGTTTGATTCAATTTGATTTCATCAGGTTGTATCAGAGCCTTGGCTCAAATCAACAATGATTTTCGATCCACTTATTCATCAACATGATATATATGGCTCATTTGCTTCAAAACATACATTTCAAGCTAAAAATCATCACAATCATCTTCTTCTACTTCTAACATACATATTATGATGAAAATATGACGTGTTGATATGTTTTTGTGCTTTTTGTAGAATATTTTGTGTGTTAAAAGCTCAAAATAGCATTCATAGACTCTTTTTCAAATGTGTTCATCACAAACTCTCTAAAATTTCATAATTTATAAGGATTTTTGAATAAACAGTACTCGAATATTGTTTTATCAGATTTTCATCATTACCAACACTCATTTGAATACTTTGAATCCATTCATTGTATTTAAACATCATATTTGAATTATTCTACACTCAAATCAGGGGATTATCATCTACAAACAACAAACCGATTGTTGTTTTGTTTGAGTTATACCTGCCGCAAACAAACCGTAGGAAAACCCTAATTTTTGTTCATTTTGGATGCCTCAAACTCTACGGTGATTTTGTTGGATAATCTTCAAATAAAAAACAGAAGAAGAAACATATTCATCTTTGAATTTTTGAAAAAGTTACTTTTTGATTTGAAAAAAGTTAACTGTTTAAACAAAATATATGTTTATAGGGTTTTGACTTGTCTGACCATATTCATTATATGGGTTTTGACTCTTTTTGAGTGATTTGACATTCTTAACAGAATATTCCTTTATTCTTCCGAGAATTGACAAAAACCAAACCTTGGACATTAATTAATTATTAACAAATTAATTAATTAATATCCTTTATCCGGTAAAGATTAAAAAGTAACAAAACACATCACACAAATCCTGTTGGATCTAGAAAGGCTGTTGCAACCAAAACCAAGTCACTTAGAAGTTTTTGGTACAACAAACAAAGGACTTCCGAAGCTAAGTATGGAACTTCCGAAGGAAGAAGGAGCTCTTCCGAAGACTAAGTGTAAAACACACTTCCGATGGAAAACTCCAACTTCGGAAGACAAAGAACCTACTTCCGAAGATCAAAACTTAGAGAGAAAGATCTGAAGTCAACTTCCGAAGTACAAGAAGTCCTCAAAGCCTCGGAAGCATAGAAGCCTCTTCCGAAGTATAAGTGGCTTCGGAAGAACAAGTTCTTCCGAAGCCAATTAACCTTCGGAAGACACTCTTATTATCTAGTGGACATAAGTATGGCCTCTCTGACACTCCGCTTCAAATCTCTGAGATACTGCATGGCGTTTTCTCAAAAGCCATGTAGTTGACGATACTTTAATCCACTGTTTACCTTTTTATATTAGTACAGTTGCCATCTTTAGTTGGTGACAAAAGGTAAGTCATGGACATGTCATGACTACCATATCTTAGATAATACTTTATCTAAGATACCTTAACTTTAGCATTGTAGTATATGCTTTAGTCTTAGGTTTCCAGCTGGTATCAAAGTATATCCGGCTGTAGGATCAAGTATATATAGTTTCTCATTGTAACTATTTTTTCATGCTTGTAAGAGTCTTGTAATATCTTGAGTTGAGAAGTAATATATACAAGTGCCTTGAAAATTATATCTCTGCTTGTTCCTTTGCTACTTATTATATTATTATCAACACTTGTAAAAGACATTACTTCATCTGAGTTGAGTGTTCCCATAAGTGAGTTTGAGAGAAATACAAGTGTTTAAGTGACAAACCCGATCCTGCAATTGGTATCAAAGCTTTTTAGGCTCTTGATTGTGAGATCTTACCATCCTAATCAACCAGTTTTTCACTCCTCCTTATACCTCACTCAAAATGACCCTCAACAAATCTGAAGTAGAGATGGGAACAATGACCAAAGCTCCCATCATCACCCTAGAAAACTTCAGGTCTTGGAGTAGAAGAATGGAAGGCTTCATCAGGTATCAAGACAGCAAGATGTGGCAATCCATTGTTAATGGCCCGTACAAGCCAAAAGTAGCTAGAGGAAACGGTGCCATGATTGAGAAAGCCGTTGGAAACGGTGCCATGATTGAGATCAAACTCAAACTTCCAAAGCTGAGATTGCTGCTGCGGAAGGACTATTCTCATTATCCGATGATCTAATAGTCACAAATGCAATTCCGGAACTTGCATCTGAGGTTAATAGGGAGGATTTTCTCACCCAACCATTAGCTCTGACATCTGCATTGACTCCAGCTCCCATCTCTACTACCTAACCTGGATCTTCCATCTAAGAACCCCCAAAGTCTAGTACTTCCGAAGACATCAAAGGAAAGAGGAAGATGACTTCGGAAGAGCTTCAGGAGGAAGAAAGGTTGGAGAAGCTTAAAAGGAAAGGTAGGTTTCCAACTGGGAAACTGTTAGCTGCAAGTACCAAAGCAGCTGCAGCCAACCAGGAAGCAGTCAACAACTGAAGAAGAGTAGAGGTCATAGATAGACTTGTTGGTCTAGGGGCTGCAACTGAAGATGTACTCCTGCTACCATTAGACGAGTTGATAGAGCTGGAAAAGGCAACCTTGCTGCTAAAACAACAAAAAGAAGAAGCTGCAAGGTTGGCCTTAGAAGAGGAAAGGGAGAGAAAGGAAAGAGAAGCTGATCTGCAGCTCAGGAGAGAAAGGATAACCTTCCTACTCTCCAGAGGTTTCTCTCAAGAAGAGTTGTCTCCACATAACAATGATACGATCTTGTGGCTCTTCAACAAAGAGCAAGATCAAATGGAGAAAGAGAGAAAGAGAGCTGCAAGGGAGAAACTTGTGCAGAAGAAGAAGAAGGAAGAGGAAGCTGGACTGACTGCTGCCAAGAAGATAGGTGAGAAGGCCTGGATGAAGAGTTATCTCAAAGCTCATGGCTTCTCTGGCAGGCAGGTGGGTCCCATGTCGGAAAGGACTCTCCAGCGACATGTCAGTGAAATCAAGGCTGACATTCGCGCGGGGAAAAGGAAGGAGATGTATAGAAGGGGACAGAGGATGACCTTTAAAGCAACCACTCAACCCAAACTCCAAACCCAACCTCAACCTGAACCTATACCCTTTCCCTTCCCAATCAAAACCGAACCAACTTCTGAACAATTCACACCTGAATCCACACCATCACACCTACCAACCTCCTCACCTCAACCACCTAAACTACCTATCCTCCAACCCAAAACCTTAGCCAGAACCCAAACACCTCAACCTACCCATCAACCAATCAAACCATCCCCTCAGCCTTCTAAACATCTCTCCATGGAAGAATTCAAGGCAGTCAAGACAAAGCTCATAAACTGCACTACACTGAGCGACAACTCTTGTGAGGAGGATTCAGTCAACTTGACTTATGTTGACGGATCCTCAAGTTCCCTCACAAGAGATCAATTTCTTGATCTGCCCAGAAGAACTTTGGACCAAGCTACAAACCTCCTTGGCCTCAATTCAGACACGTTGAATGAGGAAGAAAAGAAGCTAAGGAGAAAGCTGTTGACTCTACTGGATACAAAGAAAGGAGACAGGGTACCAAGACAACCTCTTGCACCCAGAAAGAAGATCAACCAGTGGAGGTTCGAAGACTCTTCTCACAACTTTGTTGTTGAAAGAGAGAATGGAGAGCACAATAGGCTGAGTGCCCCATCTCTGCTACACTTGAGCAGGTTTGACATTGCTGAGTTAGCAGAGAAGCCATTCTCCAACCCTTCAAACTCCGATATAGCTACCCACATCAGTAATCATCTAGGCAGCCTTCATATGGCCGAGCTTACTGCTAGAAGCAAGGTTGAAGAGGAGTTGAAACTGAGAGAGGAGGAGGAAAGGAAAGGATCAGCAACCAAAGGCAAAGCCTTTCTACAAATGGTTGAAGGTCCTGAACTTGAGTCCATAGTTAGATGGGAGTATGACTATAACACCCGTCAACTAACTCTCTTCAGGGGGACATAACAGAGGGTACATGTCATTCAAGGCGATAGACTGGATCTTCTATCCACCAATGATTTGTACAAGCTTCTCAGCACTACTTCAGGGAAGAACAAAGAGACAGACAAATACCTTTTGTCCCTGGTGCTGAAGGCTTTGAGAAGCAGAAATAAGTAAAGTTTTGGTAGCATCAACCTAGGGGGAGTTTGTTGGATCTAGAAAGGCTGTTGCAACCAAAACCAAGTCACTTAGAAGATTTTGGTACAACAAACAAAGGACTTCCGAAGCTAAGTATGGAACTTCCGAAGGAAGAAGGAGCTCTTCTGAAGACTAAGTGTAAAACACACTTCTAAAGGAAAACTCCAACTTCCGAAGACAAAGAACCTACTTCCGAAGATCAAAACTTAGAGAGAAAGATCTGAAGTCAACTTCCAAAGTACAAGAAGTCCTCAAAGCCTCGGAAGTATAGAAGCCTCTTCCGAAGTATAAGTGGCTTCGGAAGAACAAGTTCTTCCGAAGCCAATTAACCTTCGAAAGACACTCCTATTATCCGGTGGACATAAGTATGGCCTCTTGGACACTCCGCTGCAAATCTCTGAGATACTGCATGGCGTTTTCTCAAAAGCCATATAATTGACCATACTTTAATCCACTGTTTACCTTTTTATGTTAGTACAGTTGCCATCTTTAGTTGGTGACAAAAGGTAAGTCATGGACATGTCATGACTACCATATCTTAGATAATACTTTATCTAAGATACCTTAACTTTAGCATTGTAGTATATGCTTTAGTCTTAGGTTTCCAGCTGGTATCAAAGTATATCCGGCTGTAGGATCTAGTATATATAGTTCTCATTGTAACTCTTGTTTCATGCTTGTAAGAGTCTTGTAATATCTTGAGTTGAGAAGTAATATATACAAGTGCCTTGAAAATTATATCTCTGCTTGTTCCTTTGCTACTTATTATATTATTATCAACTCTTGTAAAAGACATTACTTCATCTGATTTGAGTGTTTCCATAAGTGAGTTTGAGAGAAATACAAGTGTTTAAGTGACAAACCCGATCCTGCAAATCCTAATTACCTTAGGATAAAAACAAAATTAGCACCAAGCTAAATATTCAAACAAACTTAACTTAAACCGTTAAGTTAAAATTTAACAAACATGTTTGATGAAATTTCAGGATCAAACAGTTGTCTCAAACCACCAAGATTGAAGAACAAAGCAAATTTCAAAAAATGGAGGAACATGTTCAGAAATTGGATTATCTTCCCAGATCCGGATCTATGGACATCCATAACTGAGGGACCATACATTCCTATGACTCTTGGTCCAAATTATAACATACAGAAGCTAGTAAGCTTGAAAAGCATAGCTGGTGATGACCTCAGGAGGGTCAAAACAGACATGAAAGCATACATCATATTGGCAATTACTTTGCCATTTGAAATTTTGACAAGAGTTGAAAATTTCAAAACAACACATGAATTGTTGAAAGTACTTCACACTATGTGTGAAGGAAGTGAAGAGATCAAGGAAATCAAAAATGAGAAATTAAGGAGCCAATATGAAACCTTATACCACATTCAAGGAGAATCCATTCCACAACAACTTCATAGATTTGTCCAACTAGTCAATAAGATGATAGTTTATGGTCTCAAATATGAATCTGTGGAGATCAACAAAAAGATGTTGTATACACTGCTTGAGACCTGGACTCGGTCAGTTTCTTTGATGAAAGCAACATTGGATCTTAAGCATGAACTCTTGATGCTCTAGTGGCTAAAGTTGAAGCGCTAGAACTAGATGAAAGATCCAGAAACAACAACACAATAAGACATGTAGAATCATACGAGTTCAAGGAATTTCAACAAACAGACAGTGCATTCTTGACTTGCACTAGAGAAGATGAGGATGAAGAATTTCTAGATTCAAGTGAAACTTCATTCTTCTCTACTCCTGAGTCATCCAATAGCAAACGAAAGTCTAAAAAGACTGGTGTTCATGCTTCTCATGAAGTAATACCACAGAGCAAACAACATCAACATCACCATGCCTCAAGATCCAGCAAACAACAACAACCAAAGACTCAAAACATACACAAGTTTGAGAAATCAATGGATGCACTCATAATCATTCTACAAAGTGAAGAACAAAAGGCAACTTATGCAGCCTTCTCCACAAGCTTTGAAGCTTAGTTGGGTGCTAATCTCACACCATCACAGATCATCCAGCAAGACTTGGATGAACTACTACAAAACATGGTTGAAGAAATGGATCTCTAGTGGTCTATGCAAATGATTGCCTATAGACCAAAAAGGTTTCTACAAACAAATAGAGGTTTGACAATGGACAAGAAAACCAAAATTGTTTTGACAAGACAAAGGTGCAATGCTATGATTGTCAACTATATGGTCATTTCTCAAAAGAATGCCAACAACCAAGAGTTCACAACAACAACAATCAAACACAAGCATCAAGCAGCTATCATTCAAACAGACAAGTTCCACCTCCTATCAGTATTCCAGCTGTACTAACTCCACCACAAATCACTCAATACAGCCCAAATCAACACTCAAAATCATCAGCTATGATTATCAAACAAGATGGTGAGTGTGATTGGAGCATGTATGAGGCTGAGATCCAATCTCCTAATAAATCCCTCATGACAAACATAGAATATAAGATCTCTAAAATCCGGAAAGAGGTGAGGGAAACCCTTTGTACTTAAGCATGCATTAATGAAGTCAATAGATACAGAGAACATGCAGACAAACTTTCAAAGAAAATCATTAAAACAAACATTTTGAATGAAAGTCTGAAAACAGAACAAAAACAATATAAAATCAAAATTCTTTCATTACAAAATGATTTGGACAAATTAATGTCTGAGAAATTATCACTTGCAGCTCAAGTTGAGGAACTCTCTGCATCTTTGACCTAGTCAGAAACCATACAAGCTGAAACTGAAGTGAAACTTCAGAAATTTCAGATGAGCAATAAGAAGTTTGAAGAACTTCTCGCTCAGCAAAGAGATTTTAAAGACCCTTTAGGTTTAGGATATAATAAGGTCAATCCACCTTATAATGGCAATTATTTTCCTCTACCTGAGTCCATGACAAACAAACAGAGTTAATCTCTTGATCCACATGACAGGACTGATGATTCAATACAATCATCATCACCATCATCACCATCAGCATTAGTATTAAAAACACTTCTGATAAAATTTGTTAAAAGTCAAGCACCTGCACATATCAAACAACATATTTTTATCAAGGAGAAAATAATGAATTTGATCAACAAACAATAGATGATGTTTGCAGGATTAGATATGGACACTTAAAACAAGTATTCTCTCTTGAACTCACTAAATCACACTAGAATGAAAAAGCAGAATCCTTTAAGAGTTGATAATAATATACTAAGTAAGCAAGACACAATAAATAGTTTTCAAGATAGTTGTATATATTACTTCTCAACTCAAAGTTTACAAGACTCTTACAAGCATACTCAATGTGTTACAGTGAGAACTTTATATACTAATATCTACAGCCAGTTATACTTAGAATACCAGCTAGGTATTACTATAAAATATACTACATTGCTAGTAGTAAGGTAACTAAGATAAAATACTATCGTAGATAAGATAGTCATGATAGGTCCATGACTTACCTTTTTGTCACCACTAAATTTGGTAACTATACTAACTGATAAACAATGAACTGTAAATAAAGTATGGTCAACTACATGGGTATGGGAAAATGCCATGCAGTATATCAGAGGTTGCAGAGGCTTGTCAGAAGAACCATATTAATATACACTGGTTCATAGTTGGTTCTTCCGAAGGTTAACTGGCTTCGGAAGAACATGTTCTTCCGAAGCCACTTATACTTCGGAAGAGTCTACTTCTTCCAAGACTTCTACTGATCTTCAGGTCTTTATATTTTGGAAGTCTTTGTCTTGAAGTCTTCCAAGTGTTTGTCTTTGGAAGATGGATTCACTTTGTCTTCGGAAGACAAAGTTCCTTCTTTGGAAGTTCTACTACTTTAACCTTTGGAAGTGAAACTTTGCCTTCAAAGTCTTTATTAGTTGTACCAAAAGTTATTCTAAGTGTTGTTTTGGTTGCACCAGCCTTATCTGTTCCAACAAACTCTCCCTAGGCTGATGCTACCAAAACTTCACTGTCTTCTGCTTCTCAAAACATTCAGCAACAGGGAAAATAAATATATATCTATCTCTTTATTCTTTCAGAAGGTGGTGCTGAGAAGTTAGTACAAGTCCTTTGTAGATAACAATTCCAGTCTGTTACTTTGGATGACATGTACCCTTTGTTGTGGCCCTCAACAAAGAGTTAGTTGACGGGAGTTGTAGCATACTCCCATCTAACTATGGGTTTCAAATCAGGACCTTCAACCATTTATAGGAAAGTTTTTCCCTTGATTGACCCTTCATTTTCTTTTGGGGCTCTCTTTGTTTCAACTCTTCTTCAATCCTTGCTCTTGTTGTCAACTCAGCATGGTGAAGGCTGCTAAGGTGATTCTGAATGTGAGCAACTATTTGAGAGTTGGAGGGGTAGGAAAATGGCTTCTCTGCTAACTTAACAATGTCAAATCTGATTAAGTGTAACAGAGATGGAGTGTTGAGTCTGTTGACCTCACCATTATCTCTTTCAACAACAAAGTTGTGAGAAGAGTATTCGAACCTCCATTGGACAATCTTCTTCCTCGGAATGAGGGGTTGAGATGACAGCTTCTTCCCCTTCCTGGTGTCCAAGAGAGTTACCAATCTTCTTCTCAGCTTCTTCTTTTTTTCATTGAGTGAATCAGAGTTAGTTGCCAAGAGCTGAAGTGCCTGGTCTAATGTTCCCCTACGCAAATCAAGAAATGCTTCTCTTCTGAGGGAACATAAAAAGCCATCAATGAATGTTAATTTAATACACTCCTCCTAACATGAGATTTCGCTCAGAGTGGTACATTTAATGAGCTTTTTCTTGATTTCCTGGAATTCCTTCAAGGTCGAGGTTTACTTGGTTCAGAGCGTGGCTTGAGTGATGGATGGGTGATTGATTGTTGGGTAGAATATGGTTGAGTTTTAGGAAGTATTTTGGGTTTTAGGATGGGTAGTGGAGGTGGTTGTTGTGAAGCAATGGGTGAGGATGAGGGTATGGTTGATGGTGTAAGTTCAGGGGGTGTAAGGATCAGTGGTTGGTTTAGTTTTGATTGGGAAGGGAAAGGGTGTTGATTTAGGTTTAGGTTGAGATTGAGATACAGGTTTGGGTGTCATCCTCTGTGTACTAAGGTAACCTCCTTCCTTCTTCTTAAGCGAATGTCAGCCTTGATGTCACTGACATGTCGTTGCAGGGTCTTTTCTGACATAGGCCCAACTTGTCTACCAGAGAAGCTGTGGGCTCTGAGATATTCCTTCATCCAGGCTTTGTCTCCCACCTTCTTGGCAGCCACGAGTTGAGCTTCCTTCTCTTTCTTCTTCTTCTCCCTTATCTTCTCCCTCGTTGACCTCTTTCTCTCCTTATCCATCTGATCTTATTCTTGTGGAATAGCCACAAGATCGTATCATTGTTATGGGGAGTCAATTCTTCAAGAGAATATCCCCTGGAACATAAGAAAGCAATCCTCTCACTCCTTAACTATTGTTCTTCCTCTTATTTTTTCCTTGTCTTCGAATCCTCTAAGGCCAACCTTGGTGCTTCTTCTTGTTTTTTCTGTAGTAGGGTTGCCTTTTCCAACTCCACTAATTTCTCTAGTGGTAGGAGAAGCACTTCTTCACTTGCTGCTCCTAAATTGACAAGTCTATCAATAACTTTCACTATCTTCTTGTTGTTGATAGCCTTCTGGGCTGCTACAATTGCTTTGCTACTTGCAGCAAGTAGCTTCCCTATAGTGAGTCTACCTTTCCTTTTGAGCTTTTCCATCCTTTCCTCCTCTAACAGTTCTTCCGCAGTCATCTTCCTCTTTCCTTTGATGTCATCAGAAGTTTAAGCTTTTGGACATTCTGGTTTAGAAGGTTCAGGTTGGTGAATGGGAAGTTGAGGTTGTGGTGATGAAGGTGTTTTAAAGAGAGGGGGTTTAAGAAATTCTTCACTATTTATCTCAGAGGCTAATTCAAGAATAGTCTATGTGATAATAAGATCATCAAACAACGAAGATAACCCGATGATTCCTTCCGCAGCTTGAATCTCTGCTTCTGAAGATTGGATTATTGCTTCGGAAGATAGTGGGATTGCACTACCTGTCCCAATTAATTCAGTTACAGGGCGATCAGTCCCCATATCCCCTTTGAAATTATCTCAGGTTCAATGTCAACCTTAGGTTGACCAACTCCTTCCTTGGTGGTAGGTGGTGCATTCAACCTCTGAAGATCTTCAGCTCCAAAGTATGGCACAACAACATCTGGTGAGGGTTGTTCAAGTGAGAAGCTCAATAGGATCTTAGTTAAGATCCTATTTAGATCAAGTAGCATCCATGGGTCCATTTGAAAGGTAATTGGAGGAGGCTCAGGGAAAACAGTTGTTTGTTGAACAGGGTATTTAGAAGATAGGGTTGAAATGGCTAGGCTTTGCTCCATGTGTGCTTCACTCTGTAAATTCTCCCCTTTTTTGGTAGCATCATCTTGAGAGGTGGATGAGATGGAGGAACAGGTTAGAGAGACTTGAATTGGTACATGCCTGATGAATCTCTAAATCAGTGTCTCAGCTAGTTAAGCCTTGAGATTTTCAATCTCAAGTTGCTGAGTGGCAGCCCTATCTTCTAAAGTCTTAACCTTTGATTCAAGGTTAGAGACTTTAGAAAGTAGGTTTCTTATGATGAGTTGCAGACTTCCCTCATCTTTTTTATAAGAATCACGGGGAGATGAGATAACATACCTTGTATGTTCATCTTCACCACCAGATGTGGTTTCTTGGCACCCTGGTTCCCTTTGCGAGGTGATGTCTCTTTCAGAGTCATCAACATACAGAGTTGCCTTAGATTCAGTCCTAGATATGATACATGCAGGACCGTTAAAGGGTATGCACTTATAACACAACAGCACAATGAGGAGAGTTACTTAGAACACTTAACATATCAAATAGGGAACTGGTTAACTTTAGTGAAAGATGCTAAGAACACAAGTAAGAATGAGACAGAACAAGATAGCAAAACAACGCAAGTAATTGGTTTTCAAGAATGTTGTATATTGCTTCTCAAGTTCTATTACAAATGTTACAAATCATACGATAAAAGTTACAAGTACTTGAGATACATATACTACATCCTACAACCAGCCATACTTTGAAGGCCAGTTGGATACATAAGACTAGACAACACACAAAACCAAATGTAGAGTCAAAAGGCAGATTGCCTTTTGACTAGTGACTATGACATGGCATAGCTCACATCCTAATATATTACAAAAAGGATAAAAGTACATAAAGTAGAAAGCATAGACTCAAGACCTCAATGTACTGTTACCAAAAGCATGGACCTTTTCACCAACTCATGTAAGTTGGTGACTTTACAGAGTCGCAGCGGAAAGGTGGTCCAGCATTATGGTAAAATGCATCAGATAAAGGTATGTCTTTAAAATTCTTCGGAAGAAATCTGTCTTCACTCTTTGGCTTCAGAAGACTTTGTCTTTGAAGCTTCGGAAGACTTCACTTTTGGCTTCGGAAGATGTTGGTCTTGGCTTCGGAAGATTTTACACTTAGAATATTTCTAGTGCAAGGTGTAAAACTTCCGAAGCATTTCTACTTATGTTCTTCAGTGCATGCATGCAGAGAGACTTTGGATGTTTTGGCTGCATCAGACTTATAGGAATCCTTACAATACCATGAGTCCCCTATACTGATTTGGCTTTTTTGATGAGACACTCTCAGTAGTGGCAGCTGAATCTACATGAGTCCCCTATACTGATTTGGCTTTTCTGATGGGGGCTAGATCAGGGATTTCTCTAGGCTCAGTTGATCTTTAGATGGGTGTTGTAGATCAACATCATGGCCTTGAAGAAACATGAAATCTTCATCAGAACTGGATAGTAGGTCAGTAAGGATATAGAAGTTATACCTAATGACCTGGGACCTTGATCAATATCTAGAGGCATTGAGCCTATGATTTGATTGTTCCTTTTTGGTTTCTCAGGGGAGTATAGTGACTCACCCTGAGGGCTTAAGGTTTGGGTTTGGGTCTCATGGTATTGAGACTGAGGAGACTCAATACCTATATTGAGGTCAAATGAGGAGGATGGTTGGAGCTCAAACTATGTGGGTAGGAAGAAATGGCATTGAAGTGGTTGTGTCTGGTGTGGGTTCATCACCTGTGTGGCTTACAGGGATGTCACCATGAACCATTGGCTCAATCATACCTGGAAAAAGTGCAGTGTGTCTTCCAGTGAAGTTGGTGGACACCTCTTTAGAACCTTGAAGATGTCTAGCCTCATATGAGGGAAAAGAAGAGTGTCTTCACAGACAAGCTTGTCTTGGTCCAGTTCATACTTAATAATATGCTGAATAAACCTAGGATACATGTAGAATGTTTCCCTTTCATTTTTTTCTCTGAGGTTGTTTAGCATAAATTTGGAGTAGTTGAACTGGAGGCCCTTTACCAACCCATAAACTAAGCATCCTAAATCATAAGGAATTTTATCCCAACCCCCTAATTTGTTTGATAGACAGTGGAGTATTATGTGAAGCAGGAATTTCCAGTTGTAGGAAAAGTTGAATTTGTAGACTGTTGACCTGCTTACATCTCCACCATATCCCATTTGGGTATATGTGTCCTCCAGATCAGATTTGGATAATTCAGTAGGGTTGCCCTCATCATGAAGCTCTAAGTGCTCCCTGATGGTCTGTTCAGATATGACCAACTCTTGGCCATAATTCCTTGACCTGATAACCCTAACTCCATTTACAGTGTTGGTTTGACCATTTGCCCAGAATTCGGACATATGGTTGGAGTAAACAGTGGGACTTACAGTGAGGGCGGTGTAGTAGGTGGATTAAGTCAGAAAGTGGATGATTTCATAGAAATTGACACCCATTGAAGAGTCAAGGAGCGCGACTTGGTTATGTTGGGGATTCAAGGCCATTGTTGAAAACGTTTAGAGAGAGTGAGGTAATTTGAGAGAGTAAAAGTGAAGGCGAAGGAAACTTAGAGCTTGCAAGTGGGTAAAAAGATTAAAGAGAGAGGTCGGAAGTATTTAAATGGGGTAAAATGGCGGATGGATAAGGTGAAATGACAGTTTGGGGTATGATTTGACAAAGGCGGTAAGGATAAGTTATTTAAATATTCCGACATCATTAAGAAAATCTTTACTTTTTTACAGAGTGGGGTCCAAAGATTTCCGTTACACAGTTTAGCTTTCTTCCGAGAGTATGATAGTAATTTCTTCTGAAGCCAAACTTACTTCTGAAGGTAAGATAATCCTACTTTCGAGAGTAAGAAAGTCTTCCAAATGAAGAAGTCTTAACACTTCGGAAACAAATTTGATGTAGCATCAAATGTTCTTCCGAGGCTTAAAACTTTTTTGAAGATAACACTAACTTAGAGAAAGTTTCTTTCGGAAGATATATAAAATATCTTCTGAGGGAAAGTTTCTCTTCAGAAGAACTCATACTTAGCAAATTTGAAAGAAATACCTTTTGTAACAGGGCTTAGATTGTATGAAGAAGATAAAATACATATTGAAAAGGTTTTCATAGCAGATAAACTAGTCATTGTTTATCATCCCAATAGTTGTGATTAGATATTTAAACCTTTGTTCATCAAATGCTTTGGTGAACAAATCAGCATATTGTTCATTTGAGTCAACTTTGTCTAGTTTGATCAAGTTTTTCTCCTAAATATCTCTAATGAAATGATACCTGATGTCAATGTGCTTTGTCTTGGAATGCTTGACCGGATTTTATGTAATGGAAATGGCACTCTTGTTGTCAATATGGTCAGAAGTCTCCATGAAATTGAAGCCATAATCCAACATCTGATTTTGAATCCAGAGCAACTGAGCACAACAACTAGCAGCAGCAACGTGTTCCACATGATTGCTTCTTGCATCGCCAGGACATGATCCTTCCACCAAAAAATTGACATCCTCCTGATCTTGATTTCTTGTTGATATTACAGCCACCATAGTCACTATAAGTGTAGCCATAGACATTGAAGTCTTGATTCCTAGGATACAAGAGACCCAGCTTGGGAGCTCCTTTAAGGTATCTAAGGATTCCCTTGGTAGCAACTAAGTGAGACACCTTTGGGGCAACCTAATATCTTGCACAAATGCGGGTTGCAAACATAATATCAGGTCTACTTGCTGATAGATACATAAGATCCAATAAGTGCCCTATACTGATATTGATCAGTATCCTCCCCTTCAGAGTCAGGACAGAGATTATGATTTCTGGGTATAGGTGTCTTTGTAGGCCCTTCATTTCAAATCTTTCTAAAATGTCATTGACATATTTAAGTTGATTAATAAAGAACCCATCTTTCATCTGCTTTACCTAAATCCCAAGGAAAAAGTCCATTTTTCCCATGGAACTCATCTTAAACTTCTTTTTTATAATATTTTCAAAGTCTTTACATATTTGGTCATTTGAGGAACCAAATATGATGTCATCAACATAAACTTGTACTAGCAAACTGTCTTTTCTGGACTTCCTTATGAATAATGTCTTATCAATGGTACCTCTACTGTAACCATTCTTCAGGAGAAACTGAGACAAAGTGTCATACTACAGCCTAGGTGCTTGGTGCAGCCCATAGAGAGCTTTATCCAATTTGCACACATAGTTGGGATGTTGTGGGTCTTCAAATCCTGGAGGCTGGCACACATAGACTTATCTGTCTATATCCCTATATAGAAATGCACACTTGACATCAAGCTCGTAAACAGTAAAATTCTTGGATACAACATAAGTAAGAAAGATCCTCATTGCCTCAAGTCTTACAACAGGTGCAAAGACATCAATACAATCAATTCCTTCCTCTTGTGCGTACCCTTGAACTACCAGTCTTGCCTTGTTCTTGATAATCAAGCCTCTATCATCCTTTTTGTTTCTGAATACCCACTTTGTGCTAATGGGTACTTGACCAGATGGTAGTGAACATAGGTTTCAAACCTTTTGTCTTTTGAATTGGAGCAACTCCTCTTGCATTGATTCAACCCAACTACTATCCTTCAAGGCTTCCTCTAGCTTCCTTGGTTCCATCTGAGAAAGGAAGCATGAGTACAAGCAGACATTCCCATTGTAAGTTTGTCATCTTGTTCTCACACCTTCTGAAACATGTCCAATGATGTTCTCAGCTGGGTGAGTGTTATGAATCCTGAGCCTAGCGATCACATCCAGTTGCATGGAGAGATCTAAATATTTTGAACACTTGGACCAGCTGATATCTCACATTCATTCAATGAGGACTGATTGAATGAAGGAGAGATAACATCAATAGCATTTTGTTGTAAAATAACATTAACAGTTGCATGTTCCTCCTAATTGTTGCTTCCATTAGCTTGGTGTTGTGCAGTGTTTGAGTTGTCACTTGATGTGTTTTGAGTCTCACTTTGTTGAAAACTAGTTAAAGCTCCACTGGTTCTTGAGATACTCATGCTTTCAGGTCTTCTATTTAAGGGATCTTGATTTTCAACAATTCTTGGAGAACTTGGAAGAGGTCTTGGTAACTCAAACAGTTGATCATCATCCGAATCATTTTGAGTTCCTGTTCCAGCTGAAACATTCTCACAAGAAAGTTTAGAATAGTTTGAAAACAATTCCAAATCAAAGATATGGTCAGGACTATTCCCCTAACACAAGGAGTGTGCTTATTTACAACAATCTTGGATGATTCCTTAAATTGTTGATTTTCGATGTTGTAGACTCTATAAGAAATAGAGTTGGAGGAATATCCAACAAAGATAGCATCATCCGACTTTTCAGCAAATTTTGCCAAATTGTACTTTGTGTTAAGTATGATACACCTTCTGCCAAAGGACCTAAGAAAACCAATGAACGGTGGTCTCTTGTTCCATAGCTCATAAGGGTTTTTCCATGGGGCTTGACTATAAGAACTCTGTTCTGCACATAGCATGCAGTGCTGGCTACCTCTACCCATAATGTTAGAGGTAGCTTTGAATCAGCTAACATAGTTCTTGTAGCCTCAATAAGTGTCCTATTTCTCCTCTCAGCAACACCATTTTGTTAAGGAGTTCTAGGAGCACTATATTGTATGGCAATCCCTTTTGAGTTACAGAATGAGTCAAGAACTTGATTCTTAAACTCAGTCCCTTAATCACTGCTAATTATTTTAACATTGTGATCAATTTGATTTTTTATTTTAAGAATAAAAGATTTTAAAGTTTTAGCAGTTTCATCTTTAGTTCTTAAAAAGAATACCCATGTAAATCTAGTGAAATCATTGACAATCACAAGGCAATATGATTTCCTTCCAATGCTCATTATACTTGTGGGACCAAATAGATCCATGTTCAATAAGTGTAATGGAGTTGTGATAGAGTTAACTTCTTTGGATTTATAAGATACCCTATGTTTCTTTCCTTTCAGACATACAACACAGTTATCTTTGCAGAGAAATTCCTTTTTAGGCACTCCATGTACCAAGTTATTTTTAACCAAATTATTCATGGTTTTAAAATTAACATGACACATTCTTTAATGCCACAGAGTTGACTCATCACCATTAGCTTTGGAAAGAAAACATGATACTTCACCTAATAGGGAAGCATTGTTCATATCAAGCTTGTACATATCCCCTTTCCTGGGAGATCTAAGAAGCACCAATATGTGAGGAATTGTCATCCCGGGTTTGAGGATGATGCACTCATGTTCTGTGAAAAGCATTTGGTGCTTTTGATCACAGGACTGAGAAATACTTAAACGATTGAGTTCAAGCTGTTTTACAAAGTTTACTTTTGCGACCTTTAACTTACCATTGGATACACTACCTCTACCAGAAATGTATCCTTTGGTTTCACCTCCAAATTGAACATGTCCTCCATCAAAATATTAAAATTGTTGAAGAAGAGATCTGTTCCCTGTCATGTGCCTAGAGCATCCACTGTCTACAATCCATATATTACTGTTTTTGTCATGGGATGTCCCTGCACATAAGGTGAAAAAGTTAGTTACTATTGGAAACCCAAGCCTTGTTGGTCTTGGGATCTTCCAATGTGGATGACATAATTGAACCAAAATGTATGCATAGGGGTTCAATTGTGGTTTGTGAAGAAGAGGTTTGGGCTGCAGCATCTTCTCTGATCTTTCATTCCATCCTTTGGTGGATCAGTGTAGATAAGCTTGATGAAGCTTGAGCAGCATGGCTTTCCTCCGAGGCTTCTTTCTTCTCAGAAGAGGCTTTCACCACATTTTCTTCCGAATCAGTATTCTTCTCGAAAGGTTTCATAGGAATTATTTTGTTCTTTTGAATTTTCTTTTGCTTGTCTTCCAAAGCTATTTTCATTTTGGAAGAGTGAGTTTCTTCCGAAAGCAATTTGGCTTTGGAAACAAGTTTTCCGTTTCTTAACACTTGAACCATGTGATAATGTCCAAACCCTCCTTGACACCTTATTTCTTAACATTATTTGCATAATATGTGCTTGCAGGATTGTAGTAGCAAACTTTAGCCATGTGGTTGTGCAGACCACACATTATGCACTCAATGTTACTCTTCATGGGGTGTGAGGACTGTTGTTTCTTGCACTTCTTTTCATCATCAACAGTCTTCCCCTTTAGTTTTTGATCCTTCATCTGGGTAGAAGTGCTGGTACTACACTCTTTTCCTAGAGCAGAACTTCCAACCTCTTGGATTCCAACTGAGATAAACACACCTTTTTGTTTTGGGTCTATCTTTAGCTTGGACTCAGCCACTTTCTTGGTAGTTTTTCTGGCTGCCTTAGCTTTGTTTCTTTTGGCTTTGGTGGTTAGTGGTTGATCATCATCGGTGGGGATGGGTTTTTCTACCTGATCCTTCCCTGTAATGGTCTCCATAGTTGCATCATTCTTCTTCTCATGAGGTATGGGGTCAGCAGATGGAACCTCTTACGCTTTAGTACCACATCTTGGTTGTCTTATAGACTCATAAGAATATGGTGGAGCAATATCATTGGTTCCCAACCCACTTTTGTTTTGATAACAGACCTTTGAGTAGGAGGATGATGCAAGAATGATTTTGAAGTTATGCTCTTCCGTAGCATACTTCCTTGCCTTAGCCTTAGCTATTACTAGCTGGGCTTGAGCCTCAGTTAACTTAGAAATTAAATCTTTGATTTGAGCCTTATAATTGGAGTGTTCATGTTTTAAAGATGAAACAATTTTCTCTAACTCTATATTTTTTATTTTATAGTCAGATTCTGCCCTTTTAAAATAAGATTTTAGAATGTTTAAGGACTCAATATCAGATTTGATTTCCATGTTATAGTCCTGGTATAGTTTGACTTTAGCAATACAAGCTGGAGTACCTAGTTGTTCATATACCTTGTTGTCATCAGTTCCAGCCATGAGTGCTTGAGCAGGAGTCACATCTTGCACCATGAAGCTCCAGTCAACTTCTTGAGCAACAACAACAGTTTGTTCTTCAATTGACTTTGTAGCAGCTTTAGGTGTGGTAGGATGTGTGGAGGCTTGAGTGACTACTGGATTGGATTTAGGAGCTTTGCATTTCCTAGCAAAATGACCAAGTTGATTGCAGTTGTAACACTTCGCCTTCGTTTTGTCAAACTCAAATTTGTTGTTGATTGGGTTTTGAGGGAACTTCCTTCCAGTTCTTTTAAAGAACTTCTTTGCTCTATAAGTCAATAGAGCCATTTGTTGAACGATGTACATATACTCAACATCATCTGGGCTAAAACATTCTAGATCATCAAAGCAAAACTAAAAGTCACTAGAATGCTCATTTCCTAAAACAAAGGCATAATTGTCCGGGAAGGGACTTGATTGACCCTGTTGAGACATTGGTGTCTCATGAAAGGTGATGTATGGCCCAGAAGAACATGATTGTTGCTGAGATTAAGTCAGGTACTGCTGGGGCTGGGGGGGTCGTGATCCTTCAGAAACAACTAAAGCATTGCAGGCAGAAGGAGTAAAGGTTCTGCTCATCTAGTGACCTCTCTGAGTCTCCATCTCTACATGATATCCATCAAGAATGCCGTATAGTTTAGTCATTATGAGTGTGTTCAAATTCCTTTCCCTCTTGCTAGAAACACGGTAGAAAGTCCACTCTTGAGGAAGTACACTCATGAACTTCCTTGATAGATCTTTCTTCTCAAGAGTCACTCCTACAGACTGAAGTGATGAGATAAGATCCATATACCTGAAGTATTGCTGGTTGAGTGTCACTCCAGCAATATAGGTAAAGTTTTCAAACTGCTGCTTCATGGAATCTTTCTTCAACTCATTTGAACTGGAATACATCAATGTCAAAGCATCAAAGAGTTCTTTGACTGACTTACAGTGCTCAAAGTCTACCATTATGGAGTTTGGTATGGCTGTGAGCAGTATAATCATGGCTTTGATATCGATGTCCATTCTCTTAAAGTCTTCATCTGAGTAATCATCAACGACTTTCTCTATCATGGCACCATTACCAGCCAGTGATGCCACTTTTGGCTAGTAAGGACCATGGGTGATAGATCTCCATATTTTGTCATCTTGATATTTAATGAATCCTTCAATGCACATGCACCAACATCCAAAGTTATCAGGGGTGATGATAGGAGCTTTAGTCATTGTTCCCATTTCAGAATCAGATGATTTCTTGTTGAGGGCCATTTTGAGTGAGGTGAGTGTATGAGTGAAAAGACAAGGTGATTTAGGATGGTAAGATCTCACAATCAAGAGCCTGGAATGCTCTGATATCAATTGCAGGATCGGATATGGACACTCAACATAAGTATTGTCTCTTGCACTCACTAAATCACACTAGAATGATGAAGCAGAATCCTTTAAGAGTTGAAAATAATATACTAAGTAAGCAAGACACAAGAAATGGTTTTCAAGATACTTGTATATATTACTTCTAAACTCAAAGTTTACAAGACTCTTACAAGCATACACAATGAGTTTATAGTGAGAACTATATATACTACTATCTACAGCCAGTTATACTTAGATTACCAGCTGGAAATTACTACTAAACAAATACTACATTGCTAGTAGTAAGGTATCTAAGATAAAATACTATCCTAGATAAGGTAGTCATGATAGGTCCATGACTTACCTTTTTGTCACCAACTAAAGTTGGTAACTGTACTAACTGATAAACAATGAACAATAAATAAAGTATGGTCAGGGCGGGGGAAAATGCCATGCAGTATATCAGAGGTTGCAGCGGCTTGTCAGAATGACCATACTAATATCCACTGGTTGCTCTTGTTCCTCAAACACTGAGACTGAGATAGCAAGGAGCCTAGACGGCCTAAAGGCTGGTCTCTCACTCAAAAACAATACGGGAAGCAAGTTAGGTTCTTCCGAAGGTTAATTGGCTTCGGAAGAACAAGTTCTTTCGAAGCCACTTATACTTCGGAAGAGTCTACTTCTTCCGAGACTTCTGCTGATCTTCAAGTCTTTATATTTCGGAAGTCTTCGTCTTGAAGTCTTCCAACTGTTTGTCTTTGAGAGATGGATTCACTTTGTATTCGGAAGGCAGAGTTCCTTCTTCGAAAGTTCTACTACTTTAACCTTCAGAAGTCTTTATCAGTTGTACCAAAAATTATTCGAAGTGTTGTTTTGGTTGCACCAGTCTATCTGTTCCAACAATGTTGATTTATTGGATGATGAGTCGGATCAACCAATTACTAAAACTATAAAAGTCTCAAGTGTGGTTAATACACCAACCAAAAAAAAAAAGCAGATGCTCTGGTGGAAGAAAGGCTGGATCTTCCACTAAAACACACAAGGGCAAAGAAAAAGTTCCCATTCAGCAGAAACAAACAACTGTAACTTTGATATACCTGTAAAATCTAGTTTAAAATCAAAAGTTGTAAAAAATCAAGGCAATACGAATTTACCAAATTATGAATGATGTGATCAATACACTCATAACACTGACTAATGCAAATATGGTAAATATTGCAAGTACTGTAACATGAACAATCGCAGTACGGTAACTTGCCACTTTTACAAATACTGTTCAATGTGTGAAAGAAACAATCATAGCACCGTAAATTGCTTTTTCAACAAGAAAAACAAGACGTAAAACAAATAGGCTCTAGTTGAGAAATGAATTGAGAAACACACAGTTGTTCCAAACAGGAATAAATGAGGAGCACCAAGACAAACTCCTTATACTAAAGTTGCTTTAAACAATGATAAAACATTTTTTGACAACTTTAAAACAAACAGAAGACATAAGTCTCAGAGCAAAGTCTAATTTAATAATAGCTCTAAAAGGAGAAAAGCTCAAAGCACTTCTCCAGATAGAGCTAACCAAACACATAGGAAATCTAGTGTCTCTAGAACTCCTAAACCATCAGACAATGCCACTCTAGAAGAAATTTGTGTTATGGGAAAAGACGGAAAACCCAAGACCATCTTGGATTGGGTTGCACCATCTAACTAATTTCTTTACTTTTGCAGGGACTGTAGGATTCTGTGTGCCCAAGACACTTAGAATATTGATGTGGTTAGTACGTTATGATCCAAGTCGGGTTATACCCAATAACAAGCTTAGCAAACACCAATTAATATTTAATTGATGATATGATCATGCAATTAAATATTTACACCAATTTAGAAAATGGGTTTTCTAAACAAGTTGCATATGAGATGGAACAATTTATTAGGATATTTTGTTCAATAATATTATTTGTAATGTTATTTAAATAAGTTAGATAACATTACAAATTAATAATGGGAGTGTATAGATTATACAATTAAAAGGTTAGTTGTATATATCTAGTAGGAGGACTAGTTAACTAGTTAATGTGTGACAAAATTTGAGAGGGAAATCTTATGTTTTTTAAAAAAAAAACTTTGGCTGCCCCCTCTTTATTCCTATTGGACCTTTGTGTCCTTGAAAACACACAAAGTGTTAACTACTCTTGGACACAACACTCTCATCATTCAATACATGCAAAAGACCAAAAAGAACTCCTCCTCTCTCTCTCAAAACTTACGGCCAGCAGCATCAAAGAGGGGTTTCCTTTTGGAGTTCTTGGTGTTTTTCTTGGTGTCTCTCCCTAGCAAGAGTGGTGGTTGCATCAAGGCTTGGGGTATACAAGCTTGAGGGATCCTTTTTGGAGCCTTGGCCGAGATTTTGAGCATTCATCATCCTTCTTCTCTTGGTTGTTTTTGCTGCTGGAAGGAGGTAGTTTGGCAGCTTGTTTGGTTGTCTCATTATGAATGTTTTATGTGTTTATATAGCTTGCTTATTCACATATTAAAGATCCTTTTGATTTGGGTTTGTCTTTCATCTTAAAACATCATTAAGAACATGAAATTTTCAGATTATAAACATGTTATAATGTCTATCTTCCGCTGCGTTTTTCAGAAAGTTTAAATGGTTAAACTTCGTTTTTGATGTTCTAACAAACCCATCAATGGCATCAAGAGCCGGTTATGTGGATAACTTGCTTGTTCATAGTCTTTAAAATCGGTTTTAAAGATGTATTATCTACCTTTTATGGCTGATTTTGGGCTGCTATATTTTGTATGAATGATTCCCCAAACTTTCAAGGTCATATCACACATGCTAGTGATTAGATCTTGAAAGATATATATTATGGAATGTTGTTTGTTTGGACAATGTTTAAAACCCAAAATTTCAGTTTATGTGGGCTGAAATTTGGTGGTTTTAAGTGGGGTTTCATTATATGTTTGGATGATATGATCAATAGATGTTAGTGTGCATAACCTAGCCTTTGGCCTTTTGATTTGGATGATTGGAATGGTTGTTTTATTCATTCAATTGGGTTGTAATATTTATGTTTATTATTTGGGTTGTATTTATTTATTCATTTGGTTATGTAATAAATAGAATAGGTGCATTTCTTTTATTAGAAAAATGTATTAGGATACAAATTTGTAAAAGGAAGATGCACAAGATCAAGACCCAAAGATGGACATCAAAGACATGTACACTTGAAGCATTTGGATGTGGAATCAAGTGGGAGTTCATGGCACATATGATGTGTCATTGTTAACCCTTAGGAAAGACCTTATGACAACACTTGTGATGGCAAACAAGTGTAGTCATCTTAGTGGCTATGGTTATGCACATGTGGTTGTATGAAATATGCTTGTTTGATTATTCATTTTATGTTGATTGTTTGATATATGGATATGCTTAACAATCTAAATAAATTATCATAACAAGCTGAATTTTTTGGTTCCTAATCATTAAGTGACTAATAAAAGGTTGTTAAAAGGATTAATGATTTCAAAATAAAAGAAGTTTTATTAAAAGAGAACCATAGGGTATCTTGTATTTGATAGCATGCAAATACAAGTACATAGAGTTTTCTAAAACTAGAATTATGAAATCTCTAAACTTTTGACAAACAAGTTTAACACCGTCCTTTTGCACAACACTTGAGTCATTTGGAAACTCTAAATGGGATAAAGGTCACCTAACCATTTAGAGGGAACTTATGATTTAAGGTGGGGGTACCACATTGGTGGGATAAAGGTCACCTAACCACTTATGTGGGTAAAACTCACACGTGTGGGCAAGTAGGATAACTTGATTTGCAAACCATGTTAAATGGATCACCTAAATATGGTTTCCAAATGGTGTTGATGGGATTAACATGCCGACTTTGCATATGATGTTTAAAGTCGATCCCATGCCTCTAGAAGTTGCAAATGGTTGCAACCGTCAATCGTTGACCACCTTATTAATTTAAATCGTGGGATAAAGGTCACCTAACCACAATTTAAATGTAATGTTGGGTTCTAGATTTTAATATAAAAAATGACCTTAAAAGGCGTTAATTATTAAAAATAGCAATATCGAAAATACTAAATAGACCTTTGTTAAATTTTGTAGATGGCCACAACAATGATAATCACGATAACTCATCCGCGTCCAACCAATCATTACGTGCGATCCTCCAAAAGGAACGTCTAAATCATAACAACTTTATTGATTGGTATCGAAACTTGAGAATCGTTCTCAAGCAAGAGAAACGATCATATGTTTTAGACGACCCTATCCCCGATCAACCTACTGAGGATGATCAGGAGGCTTTCAACGATTGGTTGAAGTACACTGAGGACTCCGTCCAAGTGTCTTGTCTCATGCTAGCGAGCATGACTCCGGATCTCCAAAAGGAGTATGAACATCACGGAGCTTATGACATGATAACCCAGCTGAAGGAAACGTTCCAACAGCAAGCGAGGGTTGAGCGCTTCGAAACGGTTCGAGCACTCCATGCATGTCGTATGGACGACAACCAATCTGTTTCATCTTATGTTCTTAAGATGAAAAGTCATATTGACCGCCTCGAGAGGCTTAACTGTCCCGTCTCGAAGGAATTGGCCACGGATTTGATCCTTAATGGCCTTACCAAGAAGTTCGAGACATTTGTGTTGAACTACAACATAATGCTTGGGAAAAGCATTGGTGAGCTTCACTCAATGCTGAAAACGGCCGAGGCGGCCATGGGTAAAAGGGTTTTACCCGTTCTCACCATCAATGAAGGTGGGAACAAGAATAGGCCTTATCCCGCACCCAAGGCAAAGGTTGCCAAGGGTAAGGGACCCGTTTTGGGAAAGGGGAAAGGGGTGGTAAGGGTACCACCCAAACCACAAGAGAAGAAGCAAAAGGTTGCTACTAATGACCCATGCTTCAAGTGTGGGGAGATTGGATATTGGGCAAGGAATTGTCCCGTCCATCTCCACGAGTTGAAAGCAAAGAGGGATGCCGGGCAGACCTCAGGTACAACATACATGATTCATATTGATCTTAATGTTACATCTTCTAACACATGGGTATTGGATACCGGATGTGGAACTCATATTTGCAATCTGTTGCAGGGGTTCACAAGAAGTAGGGACTTCAATCAAGGGGATGTTAGTCTTTTCATGGGAAATGGAACCAAAGTCCAAGTTGAAGCTCGTGGGGACTACATCCTAAAACTTCCAAGTGGCTTGGATGTTATTTTGAAGAATGTTTTGTATGCTCCTAGTTTGACTAGGAACATTATTTCTGTATCCCAATTAAGACTTTATGATTATGTATTATCTTTTATTGAAAATGATATTCATGTTTCTTTAAATGATATGTTCTATTTTAAAGCTATACCCATTAATGGTATTTATGAATTGGTTCATGAATATACTTTAAATAGTTCATTGTACCAAACTAGCACCAAGAAACTCAAGTTGGATTTGAGTGATACCTATCTTTGGCATTGTCATCTTGGTCATATAAACAAGAAAAGAATTCAAACACTACAAAAGAATGGTCTTTTAAAAACAAGTGAATGTGATTCATTTGATGTGTGTGAATCTTGTTTACAAGGTAAAATGACAAAGGCACCCTTTAGTGGGACTAACGAAAGGGCAAAAGATTTATTAGGAATCATAAATTCGGATGTATGTGGTCCTTTTAAGCCAATGACTAGGAATGGTGAAAGATACTTCGTTACCTTTACCGACGATTATAGTCGCTATGGGTATGTGTACTTATTAAGGCACAAAGATGAAGCTTTTGAAATGTTCAAAATCTTCAAGAATGAAGTTAAAAATCAACTCAACAAGTCAATTAAAGTTCTCCGTACCGATAGAGGAGGTGAATACCTAAGTGATGTTTTTCAAGATCATCTTAGGAGTTGTGGGATTGTCTCACAACTCACTCCACCTAGAACACCACAACATAATGGTGTGTCTGAGAGGAGGAATCGAACCTTATTGAATATGGTCCGATCTATGATGGCTAGAAGCACATTACCTCTATCATTTTGGGGTTTCGCTTTGCTCTCCGCGGCCCGTATTTTAAATATGGCCCCAACCAAAAAGTGGAAAGGACACCTTTTGAGATATGGCATGGAAGAGTTCCATCCCTATCATACTTAAGGGTCTGGGGTTGTGAAGCTTATGTTAAGACTCCCACCCCAAACAAATTAGAAGTCCGATCCACCAAGTGTATCTTTGTTGGATATCCTAGAGATTCAATGGGATATTATTTCTATGATCCACTGGAACAAAAGGTGTTTGTTGCCAGAAAGGGTGAGTTCTTAGAAGCAAAGTTCCTTATGGAAGGAACTAGCAGTAGAACAGTGGATCTTGAGGAAGATCAGGAACCACAACCCGATGCACATTTGGTTGTAACTAGCACTCAACATGAGGATGTTGAAGATGATCAAATGGTTGATCAATACACACAAAACGTTCGCAGAAGTGGTAGAACTAGTAATCCACCTGAAAGATACGGATTTTTCATGGATGGATGCTATGTGGTAGATTCAGATGAACCAACCACATACCATGATGCAGTGTCCAATTTGGATTGTGACAAATGGCTTGAGGCCATGAACGTTGAGATGCAATCCATGTATGACAATCAAGTTTGGGAACTTGTTGTACCACCTCTTAATTCCAAGATAGTTGGAAGTAAGTGGGTTTTCAAGAAGAAAACCGATATGCATGGAAACTTGGATACTTATAAAGCTAGACTTGTAGCAAAGGGTTTCACTCAAACTCAAGGGGTTGATTATGATGAAACCTTCTCACCTGTTGCGATGCTAAAGTCTATAAGGATATTGTTTGCCATAACTGCTTATTATGATTATGAGATTTGGCAAATGGATGTCAAAACCGCTTTCCTAAATGGATATCTTGAGGAAGATGTCTATATGGTTCAGCCTGAAGGTTTTGTCGATCCAAAACATCCTAATAAAGTATGCAAGTTAAAGAAATCAATCTATGGATTGAAACAAGCATCGAGAAGCTAGAATCACCGTTTTGATGAGGAAGTAAAGACATTTGGCTTCATCAAAAACGCTGATGAGGCTTGTGTGTATAAGAAGGCTAGTGGGAGCACAGTAACTTTCCTAATATTGTATGTTGATGACATACTACTATTTGGAAATGACATTCCAACCTTGAAAGGTGTAAAAACCTGGCTTGGAAGTTGTTTTTCCATCAAGGATCTTGGAGAAGCCGCCTATATTCTGGGAATAAAGATCTATAGGGATAGATCAAGGCGGTTGATTGGTTTAAATCAAAGTGCGTATATTGATAAAATCTTGAAAAGGTTCAAGATGGAGAACTCTAAGAAAGGTACCGTACCTATTCAAAGAGGAACGATATTGAGTACGAATCAATGTCCAAGCTCAAAGGATGAGCAAGATAAAATGAAGGCAATCCCATACGCATCTGCTATTGGATCCATAATGTATGCGATGATATGCACTCGACCGGACGTGTCATGCGCCTTAAGCATGACAAGCCGTTACCAGGAAAATCCTGGAAACAGTCATTGGATGGCTGTTAAGAACATACTTAAGTACCTAAGGAGGACAAGGGATATGTTCCTAATCTATGGATCTGGTGATGAGGAACTCGTTGTAAAAGGTTACACGGATGCGAGTTTCCAAACCGATCGTGATGATTCTCGGTCACAATCGGGATATATTTTCATTCTGAATGGAGGAGCGGTCTCTTGGAAGAGCTCCAAGCAGGATGTGGTGGCACTATCAACTACAGAATCAGAATACGTCGCCGCCTCATTGGCAGCTCAAGAAGCTGCATGGTTGAAGAAATTCATTGCCGATCTAGGGGTTGTCCCTTCCATTCAGGACCCCCTTGAGATATTTTGTGATAACGAGGGTGCGATTGCTCAAATCAAGGAACCTCGTGCTCATCAAAAGACTAGGCACATTGAGCGGAGATTCAACTACATACGAGATGAAGTTGAAAAGGGAAAGATATGTATTCGCAAAGTTCACACGGATCAAAACATTGCGGATCCTCTCACGAAGCTCCTTGAAAGAGCAAAGCTTGAAGGTCATACTTGTGCCATGGGACTTCGATATTCTAGTGATTGGATTTGATCTGTAAACTCTGTATTTGGATATGTGGAACTCTTTATTATTTGAATAAAATTATTTGGTTAAAATGTTTCAATTAATGTTCCAATTTAGCATGTTTAATCCGTGAGTAAATTGTTTACTCTAAATGTCCGTAGTCGTTCATACTTGTGGGAATAAGTGTGAGGTAAGATTATTATGAACTTGGATTGGTTGATATTCATAAGGATGAATATAGAGCAATGGGTTGCTACCAAGGTTCATAGATATTTGTGGGATACAAATATTGGACTAACCCGCATCTCAAATTTTACTACATGGAATCTTATTGATTGATCATAAGTAAGTTTGAGTAAAGGCGAATAGCATTTGGTATCCTCCGACCTGAGATACATATTGGGTTTTGATATTCACCAAGTATTATACCTTGAGCTTTTTCTTCACTGTCCTGAAATAGTGGACAGCACATAAGGGTATGTTCAGGTATGACACGAGGTGTTTGTGAGAAACGTATGTAGTCAAGATGGAATTTGTTCCTCTTATTCGTTGAGAGTTAGATGTCTAAGGCCTGATTAAGTTAAATCAACAAGGAATGATCATTATGTGTCCTCGGATTTAACATGACATCTGAAACAAAAGGATAGATGATTGATTCACCTAAATCATTTCACATAGGGTACTTGAAAGGGATGATGTTATTGAATGGCTATAAGTCATGCGTATTAAGGGTAGTAAACCGTTGTTAGGCGGTATTTACTGCTTGCATCAATCTTATATGAATCTTGGGCAAGTGGGAGATTGTAGGATTCTGTGTGCCCAAGACACTTAGAATATTGATGTGGTTAGTACGTTATGATCCAAGTCGGGTTATACCCAATAACAAGCTTAGCAAACACCAATTAATATTTAATTGATGATATGATCATGCAATTAAATATTTACACCAATTTAGAAAATGGGTTTTCTAAACAAGTTGCATATGAGATGGAACAATTTATTAGGATATTTTGTTCAATAATATTATTTGTAATGTTATTTAAATAAGTTAGATAACATTACAAATTAATAATGGGAGTCTATAGATTATACAATTAAAAGGTTAGTTGTATATATCTAGTAAGAGGACTAGTTAACTAGTTAACGTGTGACAAAATTTGAGAGGGAAATCTTATGTTTTTTAAAAAAAACTTTGGCTGCCCCCTCTTTATTCCTATTAGACCTTTGTGTCCTTGAAAACACACAAAGTGTTAACTACTCTTGGACACAACACTCTCATCATTCAATACATGCAAAAGACCAAAAGAACTCCTCCTCTCTCTCTCAAAACTTACGGCCAGCAGCATCAAAGAGGGGTTTCCTTTTGGAGTTCTTGGTGTTTTTCTTGGTGTCTCTCCCTAGCAAGAGTGGTGGTTGCATCAAGGCTTTGGGTATACAAGCTTGAGGGATCCTTTTAGGAGCCTTGGCCGAGATTTTGAGCATTCATCATCCTTCTTCTCTTGGTTGATTTTGCTGCTGGAAGGAGGTAGTTTGGCAACTTGTTTGGTTGTCTCATTATGAATGTTTTATGTGTTTATATAGCTTGCTTATTCAATTATTAAAGATCCTTTTGATTTGGGTTTGTCTTTCGACTTAAAACATCATTAAGAACATGAAATTTTCAGATTATAAACATGTTATAATGTCTATCTTCCGCTGCGTTTTTCAGAAAGTTTAAATGGTTAAACTTCGTGTTTGATGTTCTAACAAACCCATCAAGGACATCAAAGAAGGCCTAACAACATCTGGTATGTTGACAGTGGATGCTCCCGTCACATTGTGAAGTCACTGGATCGGTAAACATCCGAGCATGTTCTTGACGGAAGGATAAACAACAGGAAAAAAACCAAGAGACAATCAATAACACGAACTATAATATAATGGTTTCATTGATAAAACCTAACGATTACAAGCTCGTTACAACATAAGAATCAAGACTCTTGGCAAGGGGAGATCGAGCATTATCTCCCCTCTCATCCGGCAGCCCTAGGCCCCGGGCAGACTCCCTCCCCAAACCCTTAATCTCTCTACACATTGAAACTGGTATATATATAGGCCTCGGCCCATATTAGATACGACTGGGCCCATTCGTGCGATTGGACCATGCGTATGGTTCAATCGTACGACTGGACCATGCATATGGTTCAATCGTGCGACTGGACCATACTTATGGTTCAGTCTTACGAATGACCGAATCGCATCTCTCAGTCGCACGACTGGCCCATTAGTAAGGCTCAGTCGCACGACTGAGTCTCATTCGCATATGCTCCTGCGAATGACCCAGTTTCATGTGTTTACAACATATCAGGTTTATTACATTAAGTCTAGACTATTCGACAAGCGACGGACACACTATATATGACAATATATGCTCCAACAAATTCCCCCTTGGACGTTGCTTGCGAATAGTAGATAACACCTCTTACAATCTTCAGTCAATCTTTGCTCTGGTTGTCAATAGAATCAAACGAAAACCATATTAGCCAAGGTTGCCGCTCCGTCAGGTTGCTACAATATCCCTGAAAATGAATTTAGGCACAATAGCTTTCGTTTACTTTGTAGAACACCATCACAGCATCAAGATTCCCCATATGACTGATTTTTCCAGATAATGACATGAACAGTTTTCCATTGCTTCAATCTTCACACAGGCTAACCTGATTAACATTAACATCTGCAGAAATTCCCCCTCACATTCAGCATATCCCAATATATAAACGTTGTGCTCTCTTGGCGCCTTCATACGGTGTATTGGGCAAAAGGTTGAAGGTTCCAATCCACAGCTGACAATATCAAACAAATCAACATGCATGTAGATTCTTCATCGGAAACCGGCTCACATCATCACTTTCTGATTGCGTCTTCAATCTCTTTATACATGGATTCCCCCTAAGAATGAGAATCCTCTCTGTGCGGATAGATATAACTTGATTGGCCCATAAATAGTCAGATGCTCCTGACTACCCCACAAAATCAGCATGACTGCCGACATCTTCTCTTCTCTCTTTCGTGTTCCAAATACATTCACCTATTCTGGAGGTCGACGAATAATGGGGTATACATCGAACTTGTTTGACAAAAGAATCGCAGGGTGAATGTGCTTTTCTCATCCTCAAATCTGTGCAAGAAGCAGTTCCAGACTCTTTTTTTTCAGTCTGGAACAAATGCGGATGAGTCAATGCGGCTGGTCCATTCGTGCGATTGAACATACGATTGGTCCATTCGTGCGACTGAACATACGACTGGTCCAGTCGCACGACTGGTCCATTAGCATGGTCCAGTCGTACGAATGGTCCATTCGCATGGCCCAGTCGTACGAATAGTCCATTCGCATGGCCCAGTCGCATGAAACCAGTCGCATGAACGGGTCTGCGCGCAGTTTTTCAGATCTGCAGCCGCCAGGGCTGCCCAAAACCCTAATCTGACGAATTCAACATGAACCGAAACAAAGTAGACATCATCAGATTCGAAAGGGTGATAGGAACGTGGTTTTGAGTGCAATTTTAACATAGAGATACCACACGTAACACGATCTGATCAAAACACGAAGAACACGAAGTCGGTTTAATGTCAAGATCTGAAATTGGATCCAGAAATCAAGAGCTCGGGTTGCTAGAATGATTGTTAGATCATTCCAGCAGTAACCGGCTCTGATACCAATTGTGAAGTCACTGGATCGGTAAAGATCCGAGCATGTTCTTGACGGAAGGATAAACAACAGCAAAAAAACCAAGAGACAATCAATAACACGAACTATAATATAATGGTTTCATTGATAAAACCTAACGATTACAAGCTCATTACAACATAAGAATCAAGACTCTTGGCAAGGGGAGATCGAGTATGATCTCCCCTCTCATCCGGCAGCCCTAGGCCCCAGGCAGACTCCCTCCCCAAACCCTTAATCTCTCTACACATTGAAACTGGTATATATATAGGCCTCGGCCCATATTAGATACGACTGGGCCCATTCGTGCGATTGGACCATGCGTATGGTTCAATCGTACGACTGGACCATGCGTACGGTTCAATCGTGCGACTGGACCATACTTATGGTTCAGTCTTACGAATGACCCAATCGCATCTCTCAGTCGCACGACTGGCCCATTAGTAAGGCTCAGTCGCACGACTGAGTCTCATTCGCATATGCTCCTGCGAATGACCCAGTTTCATGTGTTTACAACATATCAGGTTTATTACATTAAGTCTAGACTATTCGACAAGCGACGGACACACTATATATGACAATATATGCTCCAACACACATGACTGGCAATTGTTCCCTCCTTCGGGATTTTAAAAGTAAACATGGAAGGAAACATAGCCTTTGGAGGTGATAAGATAGGTGGAAAGATTACTGGTAAAGGAACATTATCAAATGGACTTATTAGCTTTGAGAATGTCAATTACTGCTCCAACCTTCAATTCAATCCTCTAAAGGTATCCCAAACCTGTGATAAGGGATATGCCATCTTATTTGACTCCAACAACTTCTACATCCTCAAGACGGCTTTTCAAATACCTGAAGATTGTATCCTTTTGAAAACACCTCGTCATAACAACACATACATTGTTGATATGAACATCGTTTCAGCATCAACCCTAGAAACATATTTACTATCAAAACATCAGAAGATGTTTCCCAATTATGGCACAGACGTTTGGGTCACTATAATTATAATAGAATGAATCAACTTGTAAAAGGTGACTTAGTAATAGGATTACCACAAAAAGAATTCTTCTATACAAACCACTGCACTGCATGTCTGAAAGGCAAACAACACAGAGTGTTTCATAAGTCTAAATTGGTATACTCTAACATCACATCACTCAAATTGCTTCACATGGACCTTTTTGGCCCAACCAACATCCTAAGCATAAGAAAGAAGCAATATTGTCTAGTTATTGCAGATGATTACTCAAGATTCATATATGTTTTCTTTCTATTACACAAGTCAAAAACATCAAAAATCATCAAATTTTATCACTAAAATTGAGAATCAATTGGATCTTAAAGTTAAATCTTTAAGAGGTGATAATGGTACTGAATTTAAGAATGAATTTATTTCTTCTTTTTGTGTAGAGAAAGGAATCTGTCATTAATTCAGTGTAACAAGAACTCCATAACAAAATGGAGTAGCTAAAAGGAGAAATAGAACATTGATAGAAGCAGCCAGATCTATGCTAGCTGACTCTCTATTGCCCATATCCTTTTGGGCTGAAGCAATCAATACAGCTTGTTACATTCAAAACACAACATTAATCATTAAAGAACAAAAAAACTCCCTATGAGTTAATGTTTAAAATAAAACCATTCATTGGCTTTCTTAAAGCATTTGGATGTTGTGTATCAATATTAAACACCAGAGAACATATTTCTAAGTTTGCTCCAAAAGCAGACGAAGGATTCTTTGTTGGATATTCTGGAAGCTCAAAAGATTACAAAGTATAAAATCCACGACTTAATATTATGGAAGAAATAACAGATGTTGTTAATAATGAACATTCTTTCACAAAGAAAGTCATTGGATCAGACTGGTTGTTTGATATTGACACACTAACAAAATCATTTGACACATCTTATTTTATTGTTTCAGGTACTCATGAAGATATTGAATATCCAATAGTACCTCCTCTAGAAAATGATGTTCCTCTAACTAATGATCCTCCAAGGAGAAAAAATATCACTCCTTCAAGTACCACAGTTACAACTCCTCCGGGACAAACAAACACCTCAAAAGGAACATTATTAGACACACCATCCTCAACAACACCTGTGACCACTCAACCACAACCAAAAAACCAACCAAAGTCAGATAAACCAACCATAGTTGAAGAAGATGATGATTATCATTCATCACCAGACACACATCTTGAAGATGAAATCTTAGATTTCTTTCATGATTCTCCACACACATTCAATGAACCCATAGAGCTAGATAATCAAAACACTTCAAATACCCTTGCCCATCTATCAACACCAGATCAAACATTCAACAATCTTGATTAAACCATCCCTGTTGATCAAATTGAAACAACCAGAGTTCACAAAGATCATCCATTAGAAAACATTATAGGTGATCTCAATACCAGACTGACAAGAAGTCAATCAAACATACTAAACATTTTCTTGTATTCCTACTTCTTATCACTCACTGTACCCAAGAACATCATAGAAGCAGTCAAATACAACAGTTGGATATAAGCTATGCAAGAGGAATTACAGCAATTCAGAAAGCAAGAGGTATGGACGTTAGTTGACCAACCTGAAGGTCAATATGCCATTGGCACAAGATGGCTATTTAGAAACAAAGTAGATGACAAAGGGATTTTCATTAGAAACAAAGCAAGGCTTATTTCCCAAGGCTACACTCAAGAGGAAGGTATTGATTATGAAGATGTCTTAACTCCTGTAGCTAGACTAGAAGCAATCAGAGTGTTCCTTGCATATGCATCATCTAAGAACTTCATTGTCTTCCAAATGGATGTCAAATGTGTATTCTTTTATGGAAAGATAGATGAAGAGGTATATGTTGCTCAGCCACTAGAGTTTGAAGACCCAGACTTTCCTCACAGAGTCTACAAGTTAGATAAAGCTCTGTATGGTCTTCATCAAGCACATCAGAAGTGGTATGAAACTTTTTTGTAGTTTCTACTACAGAATGGGTACACCAGAGGAAAGATTGATCAGACATTGTTCCTTAAGAGAAAATGACAAAACTTGCTTGTTATTCAAGTCTATGTGAATGACATAATATTTGGCTCCACAAACATTCAACTTTGCAAAGAGTTTGAAACTCTTATGCAATCAAAATTCCAAATGAGTTCAATAGGAGAACTTACTTTCTTCCTTGGTCTTCAAGTTTAGCAATCTACTGAAGGGATTTTTATCAATCAGAGCAAGTATGTCAATCAGATATTGAACAAATACAACATGTCTGATTGCACATCAAGAAAAACACTATTTACAACTAGATTGAAGTTTGGACTAGATCCAGAAGGCACATCAGTTGATCAGAAGCTTTACAGATCTATGATAGGCTCCCTGATGTATCTAACATCAAGCATACCAGACATCATGTATGCATTTTGCGTGTGTGCCAGATATCAAGTAGATCCTAAGGAATCATATATTAATGCAGTAAAGAGAATCAGCACTTGGTTTGTGGTATCCCAAAGATGGAGATTTCTCTTTATATGCATACACAGACAATGATTATGGTGGATGTAATTACAACAGAAAATCAACAACTGGAGGATGTCAGTTTCTTGGATCAAGATTGATCTCCTGGTAGTGCAAGAAACAAACAAATGTATCTGTGTCAACAGCTAAAGCAGAATATATAGCTGCTTTTGCATGTTGTTCTCAAGTGCTTTGGATTCAAAACCAAATGCTTGACTATGGCTTTAATTTTCCTAAAACACCCATACACATAGATAATACTACTGCCATGTTTATCACTGACAATCCTGTTCAACATTAAAAACCAAAAACATAGATATCATATATCACTTTCTGAGAGATTGCTTAGGAAAAGGTCTGATAAAGTTAATCAAGGTTCATACAAACAATCAATTGGCAGACCTTTTCACAAAACCATTTGATTTAACATGATTTAAATTTTTGGTTCAGTCACTTGGTATAATCAACTATGAATCAAACAAGTAATGCTTTCAAACATTAATTATCAAACAAACTTGATTTTGTCAAAGTCCAAGTTCATATCAACCATACATTCTTTCAAAATCAAGTTATCATACAAAACAATCAATGTTTTCTATATAACAATCAATGTATGAATCAATTCATGATCACCACATGACTTCTCATGATTGTGAGGTAAGCAAACATCCATCTTGGTATATGGTAAGTATTGATCTATCCAATATAAATTACTGCAAAGTAACTGCTAATACACCAAGAAAAATAGTTTATAAATTGCTCAATCATACAAGTGTCTCCTTTGTAATGATTTTCATAGACCTGGAATACACTTAGGCATTCTTTGTTGTGCTAAGCACAGACCTGAATGACCTACACCATGATCTAAAAAGATTCCCAATAAGGAACACATCCTTTTTGGATGAACCATCAATAAAGTCTTTCATACTACATTTCTAGTGAATGAGCAAAAGAATCCCAAAGTGGATCAACTTCCAAAGTGAAGAGAAAAGAATCCCAATGTGGATCAAACAATAAGGATCAAATTGAGCATTTATACTCCTAAGTAACTAGGTCATAAGTATTATAAGTGCTTTCTAATATATTTTGAGGAGGATTGATCTTAACATAAAATTAGGTGCAGGGTACATACAAATCATATCAATACACTCAAAACATGATAAATTACTCATTGTTTCAATCAATTATTAATACCATGCATGAGTTAAGTGGACCACAATATCCACAATTAACATTGTAATAGTACGTGTCTATTCTCAAACATCATTCAAAACACTCAATGAGGATTTTTGACTAGTATGATCTCATGTTAAGAATACATGATTCATGTCACAAGCAATCAAAACATTCATTTTTTGTTAGTTGATGCAACGTCTTTCTAACAAGTGTATCATACAAACAATCACTTTGGACTTTGCAAATTTCCATAAACAATCAAACTATTGTTATTTTATAAACTTTTTATTAAATATGCAAAACTTTAGGGAGAAAATATGAACATGGAAATATCAAAGTCAACAGTATATGTGCATAAACATACAAGTTTTAAAATTTTCAAATGTTAAATTTCAAGTTTTAAATAAAGCCAAGTCAAGCAAGCACTCAAGAATAGCAGTTTGACACATATACATATGCACTTTATTGCATAATATTGCTTGCGTGTGATAATGTCACATCCAAATATTAATGATGTTAAAATTTAAAATTTTAACATACGGTTTAACATACATGTTAACCAAGTGTCAACAATCAAAATTTTGCTTCGGAAGAAAATTAATCAAAATTTGGCTTCAGAAGAAAAACGCAAACAAAATTAACTTCGGAAGAAAATCAAATTTTTTTAAAAATTTTAAAATTTTTTGACACAACAGACATAACCCACTGTAGCTACAGTACCATTAACATTCGTTGAACACACAAGTGTTCAAAGCGCATGATGTATTTACAACAACCGTTGTGAATACAGTAACATTACACAACGCATGACAAAATCCTTATCCGCTGTGTAAAAACAATCAAATGTTCCATAGCGCATGAACAAATGTTCATCCACTGTGAACATAACTTATCATACAAAAACTGTCCACAGTGCATATCTAATTAGTCATCCATTATAAACATAAGTCAAACAGTCAAAGGATCCACAGCGTATGACAAAGTGGTCATCCGCTGTATACTCACTTAATCAAACAAGGATCCATAGCACATGACCAAGTGATCATTCGTTGTATACACAGTCAAAGTCAAAGGGTTCACACCGTACAATGTCCAACATCCTACAGCAGATACATTGTTCATACAGGGACGTGTAATTCACAGCAGACAAATTAAAATTAAAATTTTAAGTTTAAACTGTTTACACAGCGGACATACTCACTATATACACAGTGGATGTGCGGTTTATCCGTTGTATATATAGTTTCACATTTGTGAATTTTCAGTTATCACGAGTGAGAGAGAGAAAAACAAATTTCAAAACATTCAAAACCAGTCTCTTAAAGCCTTAAACCCCTGTTCGACCTCAAACCTAAAATCTATTTGATTTCTTTTCAGATTTACAATCAAATAGGTATAACAACATGATTCTGAGTATCAAACATTCATTAAAACAATTGATTTTGTGTTTCTGATTTGAACATTGTTTGACCTAAGTCGAACATTAAACCGGAATCAAACATATGTCATTTGATGTTTTAAACCAAATTAAACACTGAATAAGTGTTAGATGATCTTAATCGAAGTTATTAGAATTGTTGATTAGATAAAATTTGCTTAAGTGTTCTTTGAGCACTTGAACAGACATGATGTTCATGCCAAAATCAACCAAAACATGATTTTTAATCTATAAAATTATTGAATATGACTTTAAATATGTTATAAGCCAATAAACATATTAAAAAGTCCGTAACAAACATGTAAAATCAGTTAACTTGGCATAGCATCAATCACACAAACATTAAAGGCATATTCATTCAATGTGGATTAAATGGTTTGTTTTGACTTTAAAAAGTCAAACTGAAATACATAAACAAGTTGTTATGAGTTAAAATATTTTCATGTTTTTAAATAAAACAAATTCTTTGTGATAAAATAAACATCATGTACAACAATTTGGATCAAAACAAATTGAATCAAACAAGATTTTAATGAATAAAAATTAATCAAACAATTGACTTTGTCTAAGTCAAACTAACTTTCTGGTCAATATCAATCAAACATACATTTCAATGAAACAAGTGTCAAACATTAACATGTCAATCATTTTAGAACAATCAAAATTGCCCAATGAACAAGGGATCAACATTACAACATATTTATCATCACACATCATTATAAGACAATACACTAACACTACTATCGTTCATTGCAGATATGGCAAATCTAGTATTTGTGAGAGATCATAATCTCCGTGCTTTTCTTGACACTAAGTCTTCCAAAGTAGAGAATTACAGAGATGTCATCAATGCCATCAGACAAGCCAGACTTCCTTATGTTATGACAGCAAGACCAGACATCTATGAGGATCATATAGTCTAATTTTGGACGCATGCACATTTGGAGCAATTAAATGACCAGTAAGTAGTAGTATCTACTGTGCATAATCATCAAATTATCATTTCAGAAGAAGTAATAAGGAGAGTATTACAGCTAGGAGATGAAGATGTTGCAGGTTCAGTGGAATTTGATGAAACTTATGTACTTCATGTTTTTTGGCAGATAGGATACACTGGTACCATTGAAGAAGTCATACATGTGTGCTCAATTCAGGTTCTTGATGCATACCTACCAAAAGACCATGACTAAGAGAAAGACTGGCTGGGATGCCACTTCTTTGAGAAGCTCATCAACAATTTCAAGCATCATAGCTTGAAGACCATTTAACTTTGCTGCAAACGTGTTAAATGGCATGATCTACTACTTAACCAAGGTGAGAAACAAGTTCCTAATGTTTCCAATATTCCTACAAATGATCATTGATGATCTCCTACCAAACATTCTAAAAGAGGATGCTATACGTCAAGAAGTTCATTTCAATGAACATTATTCACAAGGATTAAGCCTATCTTATATCATGTTAAGGAAGTGCCTATTCCACCTCACATGATTGACTATGATCTTCCTATACCATACATATTTATGAGGATTCTAGGACAAGGTGAACCTCAAATGATGTTTCAGAATGTTATACATCAACAACCAATCATCCAACCTGTTCCCATCATTCAAGAAGAAGAAGCTGCTCCAATTCAAGAACAAGTCATTGATGAACAAGTGCATGTTCCAGAAGAAGCATAATAACAAGAACAAATCCACTTTGAGCATCAGTTTCCATCTCCACCTCAAAGTCCAACTTTTTCTGATCAACAAACACTATCATGTCTTTTAAGAGATATTGATACATCACTGGCTGAACAATCAACTCACCAGGAAGAGATTGGTACTACATCATCTGTACATGAGTCAAAACAAGCAGAATCAAGTACTCATGAAGAGCATGCATAAATAGATGAACAAACAAGCGAGATTCCTACTGAAGAGGATATAGAGTACTCAAAAGTGTTTCTATTTACTGAGTACAACAAACTGATTGAGAAGTCAAATAACAGAGCTAAAAGGTTGAAAGAGAAGCTCAATAGTAAAGATGATGAGATAGATAAACTCAAAGCATATCAAACAGTTTAGAAGCTGATTGTTCAAGTTTTAGAATAACAATTTGATTAAACAATGCCAGAGGTCAAGATGAAAGAACAAGACCTCAGTAGTGCAAGACTTGACATTGCCTACATAACAGAGCAAACAGAAGCCAAAGCTGGTGAAATAGATGAGCTGAAAAAGATGGTTTATGCTCAATCTGAAGAGATGAACAGAATGAACAGAGAATTAGAACACCAAGACACTCAACTGAATAAGGAAGAACATTAAGAAGGTCAAGAGCAAGACCAGAGTGATGATTTTGACGAACAAATCATATCTCAAGCTGGAGAGATGAGTTCAAGGGAAACAGACAAAGCAATTATTATCCCTGAAGAAACATACACAATGGATCAATTGTTTGAAGAATCTAATCCATTTGAAAGCATTCATTATTCCCCTATTTTACTAAAACACTTTCATACTCCTGAGACTCAATCAACTCAATCAAGCATCTTAATTATCAGTCTCTTAACAGAAAAGCAAAAGGAACTGATCAAGCAATTTGCTGAATCAATGACAGAACCATCCAAACCATCCAAAGATCAGAATTCATCATCATCAAAACCACAATTAAGAACATATGAAAGAAAATGGAAAAGGCTTTACTTAGCCTCATTAAGCAAAGGTAAACAAAAGGTTCAAGAGGTTGATAAACCTGAATCTCCACCACCAATGGATGAAGATGAGCCAAAACAGAAAACCTCTAAGGCAACAGTGTTAGAAGAGGTGAAAAGAACAAACATATGACCAGCAAACACAACCCATCATTATTCTAAGTGATTCTGAAGAGGAAGATGAAGAAAGAGATGATGATGATGAGCTATGAAACATACAAGATCTATTTGCAGATGACCCTCAAACACTAATGGGTATTGAGTTGACCATAAAGGGATTTCCTAATAAATCATTCATAAATCTTAATCTAAAGATTTGCTCAAGGATTTTCAAGAAGTGATGAAAAATAAGACCGAGCAAATATATAGAACTTACAAAGAAATCAAAGATCAAAAAGAGCTTCAAAAGAATTTAGCCAAAGATCCTAAAATAGAGAAAATGACCTACTCCCAGGTTAAAAGCTGGTTGAGTCACACTAGAATACCATACAGGTCATATGCAGGCAGATCTGTTTCCCAAATTAAAGTTCTGGCTAGAGAGATATACAAGAACATGCTAGCAAATGCTCTTAAGCCATAGATATTTAGACCACATCCTGCATCATCTCTGTCTACTTATCATCAAGCTCCACCTGAGCTACATGCTATTGAAGAGCCTAGACAGTTCATGCCATACAGTCTATGGCCAGAGGGAAATAAGGTGAGAGAGATGATCAATGAGAAAACAAATTTTGTTCAATTATATGACAAAATTACCCTCACAGCCTCAACAGATGAAAGGAAGATAGTGGCATGGAAGTATGATGAAGTCTAGGATACAGTACTAATCAAAAAAGTATCTAGACTTGTCCAATACTTTTCATACATATCCCAACTAAGATCCTTGAGCTATGAAGACAGACTTGACCTTATGCAATTAAGAATGGTCAATCATACAAACAATCCCAGAGGAGCAGACTTCTATCACATCTTAAGAGCTTACATGAATAAACATCATCATGAGATGAAATAAAAAGCAGACAAAGAGGATAAGATTCAATTAGCCAAATTAAGAGGAGAACAACCATTGGCCAGTAAACAAAAGAAAACAATTAAGGAATCATCATCATAGATTGATACTGAGATTCTAGAAAAGGTTGGCTACCTGATGAGACCTTCTGATTTAAAGCTCATAATGAAAAAGATAGAAGGTAATCAATACAACAATCCTATTACCAGATGGTATTATGATGAGACATATTTTGAAGTTGTTCTTGAAAGAAAGGTAGAAGGAAAGGAAGCAATAGAAATTAGGTTGTTTGATCTTGTGGAAATCAAACTCCTTCATTCTTCTTATGTTTCATTTTTGAAGACGAAGACATTTCCAGCAATAGAAGATGTGTTATGCAAAGGAAATTACTGATATTTCATTCACATGCTAAGGATTTTGGGCACAGTGTATGTTAAGGCTGCTTTCAAACAAAGACTGGAAACCAATCAATAACCTCTAACACACATTGAAAGAATTATTGGCATGAGAATTTTTGACAACAACAATCTGGAGATTTTGAAAGGCAATCATGTTGTGACCACACTGGTTAGCAACATTGATATGCAGTGCCTAGACAAGTCTACTCTTGAGCAGCTCGTTTATCTGAAAATTGAAAGTAAATATGATGACCAGAAAAGTGCAAGGAATTATTTCGTTGAGCTCATTGTGAACTGCAAAAATGCTCTGAAAATCACTACTCTGAATGACCAAATCAAAGAAGCTGCTAAAGATTAGATCACAGAGAAAGATGTAGAAGAATCTTTGAAGGCCATATTAGAAGTGAAAAAAAGTGTTGATGAAGCTGGTCCAGCACACTTGCAGGACAGGTGAAGGGTATGCACTTACAACACAACAACACAATGAGGAGAGTTACTTAGAACACTTAACAGATCAAATAGAGAACAAGTTAACTTGTTAATGAAAGATGCTAAGAACACAAGTAAATATGAGACAGAACAAGATTGCAAACAACACAAGTATTTGGTTTTCAAGAATGTTGTATATTGCTTCTCATGTTCTATTACAAATGTTACAAAGCATACGATCGAAAGTTACAAGTACTTGAGATACTTTATACTACATCCTACAGCCGGCCATACTTTGAAGGCCAGCTGGATACAATTGACTAGACAACAATGTAGAGTCAAAAGGCAGATCTGCCTTTTGACTAGTGACTATGACATGCCATAGCTCACATCCTAATATATTACACAAGGGATAAAAGTACATAAAGTAGATAGCATGGACTCAAGACCTTAATGTACAGTTACCAAAAGCATGGACCTTTTCACCAACTCATGTAAGTTGGTGACTTTACAGAGTAGCAGCGGAAAGGTGGTCCAGCTTTATGGTAAAGTACATCAGATAAAGGCATATCTCTAAAATACTTCAGAAGAAATCTGTCTTCACTCTTTGGCTTCAGAAGACTTTGTCTTTAAAGCTTCGGAAGACTTCACTTTTTGCTTCGGAAGATGCTGGTCTTGGCTTCGGAAGATTTTACACTTAGAATATTTCTAGTGCATGGTGTAAAACTTCCGAAGCATTTTTACTTCTGTTCTTTAGTGCATGCATGCAGAGAGACTTTGGATGTTTTGGCTGCATCAGACTTTTAGGAATCCTTACAAACTCCCCCTAGGCTGATGCTACCAAAACATTTAGAAGATCTTCAGATGTTGGTGGTCTTAAGGATGATAATGACCATACCCTTCTTCATCAGATGGTCAGGATCACTCAGACCCTCATAATATCTTCTCATCTCAAAGAGATCATGCAGGGGTAAGTTGATTATGTCTTGCCATGTATAGACATTCTCAACACCTTGATCTCTAATCACATGCCATCTCTCTAGATTAGTAGTGAAGGTCAAGTATAAGATGGGTCTCTCAGCTGCAAGAGGAGCCACTTGAATTAGAGTTGATTAGGCTGCCTCTTCATGCACTTCCTATGGTTGATCTGACTCAGCCTGAGGTGTATAGGTGGATGATTCAGGCTTCTTCTTCTTTGACTTTGGTTTGGAAGCCATCCTCTTCTTCCTCTTAGAAGACTTCAACTGAGAAGACTGGTCTGCAGCACCTTGTTGATCATCCTTGTCTTTCTCAGTTGGGTGTTCCTTCCTCACAGGTTCAGAAGGAGAGGGAGTTTGACCCTGCTGTGGATCAGAAGATGAAGCTTTTCGAGGCTCAGCAGGAGGTCCAGGTTGTGTTGTCTCAGGTTGTTCAACCTTAACCTCCACTTCAGGTGGGATTTGACTTGGAGGGGAGTGTAAGTCAATCAGCTCTCCACTCTTGATCTTCTGCTTGATTACCCTGATATGCTCATCCATTATGGATAGAGACATAGGGCCAAGTCTCCTTCCGGAGAATCCATACAGCTTCAAGAAGCTCATCATCCTTTGTCTGTCAGCAGACTTCTTCATACTCTTTTGGATGATGGCTCTTGACTTTGTAGCATCTTCCCTCATCTTTTTCTTTATTGCCTTCTGTTCTTTAAGCACTTGAAGTTCAATCTGTTTGAGATACTCAAACTCAATGTACTCAAAGGACAAGGGAAGAAGTGCAGATGCCTGGTAGAGACCTGTGGCACTCAGGTAGTTGATCATGTTTTGCCTATCTGTTTCCTTATCTACCTGAGGTTCTTGTGTAGCTGCCACATCCTCTTGCACAGGATTTTCTTGAACTTGGGAGAGAGTTAGAGCATGCTTGTATAACCTTTTTTGTCTTTTCTCCTCTTTGAATTGGAGAAGTAACCTTGCATCATCTGCTTCCTTCATCTCTCTTGACACTTCCATGTCAGCCAGTTCATTTAATTGCTCTAAGGGGAGAGATATAATCTCATCTATGTCATAGTTCTTGGTCTGCAGGTAAGTAATCCTGACTGCCCTCAACTCATCTTCTTAAGTGCTTGGTCTGGGGGCAGCCCTGATTGCAGCTTGCATAAAGCCTGAAGACCCTGAGGAACTTTCTCCCCTTAGCTTCCTCTTCCTCTCTCTCTCCTCCTCCTCAATCTCCTCAGGAGTTAGAATGTTTTTCCCTTTGTCACCCACATACCTTTGTGACACAGGGTGGAGAGAGCTTTGGCCTTCATTGTTTGGTGTAGCATCCAAGCTCTGGCCAGAGAGAGGTTGTGAGACACCTTCACCAGCAGGTATTTCACTGAGGGAATGAATTTCTGAAGCAGTTGTTGGTGTGACAAGGCTCTCAGGCTCTATCACTGGGCCTTCAGCCAAAGTTTTCCTTTTGAAGCTAATCTCAGGGTCTGCCTCAACATCCAGTTGACCAATGACATTACCTGATTGCCTTTGTCTCCTTCTAAGACTGAACTCTTCAGTAATTCTTTCTTGAATCCTGAGTGTTAACCTGTCAGCTTGTCTTGATTGACTTGGATTGACAAATGGCATGTTGATCAGGTCAAGACCTTCATAGTAGTTCAAGGTCTGAAAGTTGAATACTTCTTGCTGCCCTTGAACTCTGTGAAGAATGAGGGCTCTTCTATCAGCATCATACCTCCACCCAATAATGTAGTTTGAAGTTCCTTGAGGTGGAGATGACACAACCCTTGGAATGGCTTCCTCAAAGAGACTCCTAATGACAGAGTCTATAGTGTCCACATTAATGTGAACTTGAGGAAGTTGCTGAGTATGCACAGTTGCAAGTGAGGATGGTGAATCCTCAATGTCCATACTCCCTGAAGAACTCCTAGGTTCTGTGATTGTAATGAGTTTCTCTCCCTTTTTGGTAGCATCACCCTCTTGCATAGGTAAGCTAGAGGTTAGGTCAATCACATTCACAGGTTCTTGTGTTCTTGGTTGAGCTCCTTTTAAAAGTCTCCCAGCTAGTTTTTCCCTGAGATAAGATATCTCAAGTTGCTGATCATTGACCCTATTATACAGGGTAGTCACCTGAGATTCAAGGTGACTAACCTTAGAGACTAAATAGGAGCATGTTTTTGATAGTTTTTGCACCTTTAGTCTAAGATTCCCCTCATCTTCATCAGAAGAATCATTGGGGGATGAGATGATTAGACCAAAGTCCTCTCTCTCACCACCAGCTTCAGGTTCTTGGCTGCAAGATTTCCTCTGCACATTGACAGCTTCAGTTGAGGTGTCAGTGGGCTGAGTTGCCATGGTTGAGGTCTTAATGATGTAATCACTTGCAGAAGTGAGAGCCTTTTCCATATGGATATCCTGAACAGGTTCAGAAGTATCCACCTCAGTGATGGGTGTCTGATGTGGGCTAGACAAAAGAGACTCAGGAGTACTCATCTCTCTTTTAGTAGGGGAAGAGTAGAGAGACTCATGGTACCCATTGAAACCTAAGTCTTCATCAGTATAGAATGAAAGGTTGGGAATGGGTTGATTTAAGTCTAAAGGCTGGGGATGGTAACTGTCCCCTGAAGGTTGTTCACTTGAGTGTTGAGACTCAGAGTGAGGGCTTAAGGCAGTTTGGCTTATGAGCTCATCAGGGTGAGCATGAGGAACCTCATCCCTTATTGTTGTAGAGATAGGAGTGGTTTGCTCCTCAGGGGAAGTGGGAGCTCTAGTGTCCACTTCCTCCTGTATGGGTGAGTATATGGGGGCCTGCACAGACTCAATAGTTTGAGCAGGGGTTCGTTTGGATTTTCTTTGGTAGGTGAGGGTGACTTGTGGCCTTTTTGGTGGTTGGGAGATAGAAGGTGTGGGTTCAACACTAACTTGTGTTGCTAGGTTGTCACCTTGAGCAATGAGCTCTAACATTTTTGGGACAAGGGCTTTTTCTACCCCTGAGAAGCCTACAGTTGGCTTCTTCATAATTTTAAAGATGCCGGGCTTCATTTGTCCCAATTTAAGAATATTATCTGTTTTCCTCAACTGTAAGCCCAGTTCATAGTTGAGAATGTGTTGAACATATCCAGGAAACATATAATACTCTAAGGAGTCCAAGTTAGCAAGCAAATTTGTATAAACAAACTGAGAGTACCTGAACTTGACCCCTTGAACCATTCCATGTACTATAAAGGAGAGATCCTCAAGAATCTGGTCCCACCCTCCATGCTTGTTTGACAAGCTGTGGATAACCACATGAAGCAAGTATTTCCACTGGGATGAGACCTTCTCTTTTCTGAAGGTCTTTATAGAGAAATCTCCCTCATAGCCCATCTGCTCAAAGGAATGATTTACAGCTTCCTTTGGGAAGGACAACTCACCTTCTTCATCATCCAGCTGCAAGTGAGTGTTGATGATGGCCGTAGTGATGAAGATTGTCCTCCCTTGCACTGTGGCAGACAGTGCCTTCTCCCCATCCATAATGACCTCTTGGCAGGTCTTCCAAAATTCAAGTAGATGATCCTCAAAGAGAGTAGGATCAATGGTTAGGGAGGTGAAGTAGTTTGATAGAGCTAAGAAACGGCAAATCTCTGAGAAACTTTCATCTTTCTGAGAGCTTAACATAGCAACTTGGTTGTGTTGCCTATGAAGTTGCATGGAGAAATCTGGGTTGTTTCTGCGGTTTAGGTTGGCCATTTTAGAAGCTTAAGGATGAAGAAAGATGAAAAACAAAGGCGGTTTGGGAGAATTTAGGTTTAAGGAATAGTGTAATTGAGGAAGATAGTGAAAGAGGGGGGAACCATTGGGCATTTATATGAAAAGGATTTGAGACAAAGTTAATGAAAGAGGATAAACTTTGAAATCCGGATGTCGGTTCCACCTCTGAAAAGTAGTTTACTTTTTCCCAAAAAGTAGTTTTTTTGGGAGTCGAGAAATCTTCCGAAGGTTATTTGCTTCGGAAGTTTTGAAGAAAAAGCTTCCGAAGGCAAATTGGCTTCGGACGATATTTCAAAGGTTTTTGAGAATTTTGCTTCGGAAGAGAATTTACACTCAGAGAATTTTATTCTAAGAAGAATAAATACTTCCGAAGGTAAATTGCTTTTGGAAGAAACTTGTTCTTTGAAAACATACAGAGTACTAAGTTGATTTTAAGCTTCGAAAGATATTTCAGAAATTTCTTCTGAAGGTAAAATTATTAAGGCAATTTATTTGTTTACTAAGACATAAATTTCTTCCGAAGGTAATTTTTTGAATCTTCCGAAGAGATTAAGATTTTCAAAAATCTAAGAAAAGTCTTTTGAAAAGTTTTTCTTCCAAAGAAAACAAAGGCTTATGAAGGTGATAAAATAGACAACTTAGGACACACAGGTTTTAGAAATAAATATGATTAAGTTTTAAGAAAAGCTATTTAAAGTTAATCATCCCAATAGCTGATACAAGATATTTAAATCTCTGCTCATCAAAAGCTTTGGTGAACAGATCAGCATATTGTTCATTTGTGTTAACTTTGACTAGTTTGATTAATCCCTTTTCAAAGTTATCTCTAATCAAATGATACCTGATATTAATATGCTTTGTCCTTGAGTGCTGCATAGGATTCTCTGTGATGGAGATAGCACTATTGTTGTCTATGTGGATGGGAGTCTCTTTAAAGTTGAATCCATAGTCATCTGATTTTGAATCCAAAGCACTTGAGCATAGCAGCTTGTAGCAGTAATGTATTCAGCCTCAGCAGTTGATGCAGACACACAGGATTGTTTCTTGCATTGCCAAGAGACTACCCTCCACCAAGAAATTGACATTCCCCTGATGTAGACTTTGTAGTCATGTTGCAACCACCATAGTCACTATCTGTGTAAGCATACAGATTAAAGTCAGAATTCTTTGGATACCAAAGGTCAAGTGATGGAGCACCTTTGAGATATCTTAAAATTCTTTTGACAGTGACCAGGTGTGACATCTTGGGGTTGGCTTGATATCTTGCACAAATGCATGTAGCAAACATGATATCTGGCCTGCTAGCTGTGAGGTACATAAGAGACCCAATCATTAAGATGCTCATCAACACACTCCCCCTCAATATCAGGTCCAAGGGAGTGATTTCTGGCTATGGGTGTCTTAGCAACCTTACAATCAGTCATGTTAAACCTTTTAAGTATGTCATGTACATACTTTGACTGTCTTATGAAGATGCCATTGTCAACTTGCTTCACTTGAATTCCTAGAAAGAAATTGAGTTCCCCCATGGCACTTATTTCAAACCTGTCCTTCATCAGCTTCTCAAAGTCTTTGCAGAGCTTTGGATTAGTTGACCCAAAGATAATGTCATCTACATATACTTGAACTAGCATTATGTCATTTCCTGTTCCTTTGATGAAGAGAGTTCCATCTATAGTACCCCCTTTTTTAGCCATGTTGACAGAGATACTGAGATAGAGTCTCAAACCACTTCCTTGGTGCTTGGTGCAGCCCATAAAGAGCTTTATCAAGCCTGCAGACATAATCAGGATGATCAGGATCTGCAAACCCAGGTGGTTGTCTAACATACACCTCTTCATCAATCACACCATAAAGAAAAGAACACTTGACATCAAGTTGGTACACCCCTTGAAGTTCTTGGATGCAGTAAAAGCTAGGAATATTCTAACAACTTCAAGTCTTGCTATAGGAGCAAAAACATCTGTGTAGTCAATTCCTTCTTCTTGAGTATATCCTTGAACAACTAGTCTTGCTTTGTTCTTGATGACAAGTCCTCTATCATCCTTCTTGTTCCTAAAAACACATTTGGTTCCTATGGTTGTCTTCCCTTGAGGAAGAGGACATAGGTTCCAAACCTTTTGCCTTTTTGAAATGAAGCAGCTCCTCTTGCATAGCTTCAACCCAAGTTCCATCCTTTAGAGCCTCATCAATTTTCTTTGGCTCTATCAGGGACAAGAAACAAGAGTGAAGACAAACATTTGCTTCATGGGTTTGTCCTCTTGTTCTCACCCCTGAATCAACATCTCCAATGATGTTTGTGGTAGGATGAGACTTGTGGATCCTTAGCTGAGGGATCACAACAAGTTGCTTAGGCAGATCTAAATTTGAAAAATTTTGATCTGGCAAAGAAGATTCACCCTCCACATCAGCACACTTATCAAGATTGACTTGATCCAATGAGTGTGTGACATTATTGATATTGTCTTCAATGTAGTGGTCATCAGCATCAAGAAATTCCTGATCACTTTCACCACCACCATTTTCTCCAACATTTGAAGCTCCTTCTTCTGAGTTTTGTGCCTCTAAGCTGGAATTTGAAGGCACCCCAGAAGCATCAGCAGGATTTGTCATTGATGTGCTGGTAGAAGCTTCATTTGCAGGAATAGTTACCACTGGAGCTAAAGATGTGTAACTTGAAGGTCTTCTGAGCTCAAATCTTAGGTCAGGGTCACCTGTAGGTAATATATCTGTAGATCTTGAAAAATTCTCACAAGATTTGTTAAAACAGCTGGTAACTAAATCAAGATCAAATAGCCAATCCGAACCAGAACCTTTCACATTGGGAGTTTGCTCATTGAAAGTCACGTTAGCTGAATCCTCAACTACTCTAGTTCTGAGATTGTATACTCTATAAGCTTTAGCTTGAGAAGAGTACCCAATAAAAAGTCCATCATCTGATTTCTCAGCAAACTTGGCAATTTGATCTTTGGTATTCAAGATGGTGCAAGGACATCCAAATGACCTGAGAAAACCAATGAAAGGTTTTCTCTTGTGCCAAGTTCATAAGGAGTCTTACCATGTGTCTTAACCACTAAAACTCTGTTTTGCACATAGCAAGCAGTGTTCACTGCCTCTGCCCAGAAGGTGATGGGCAGTTTAGAGTCAGACAACATAGTTCTTGCAGCTTCAATTAGTATCCCGTTTCTCCACTCAGCAATACCATTTTGCTGAGGAGTCCTGGGAGCACTATATTGTCTTGTAATACCTTTTTCATCACAAAATGTATCAAGGATTTGATCTTGAATTCAGTTCTTTGATCACATCTTATGGTTTTGACCTTGTGATCACATTGATTCTCAATCTTTAAGATGAAAATCTTCAGAATCTCAGGAGTCTTATCTTTAGTTCTAAGAAAGAAGACCCAAGTGAATCTTGTAAAATCATCTATGATCACCAAACAATAAGAGGTCCTTCCTAGAATCATTACACTGGTGGGGCCAAAGAGATCCATATGTAATAAGTGTAGGGGATTAATGATGGAATTTCTTTCCTTTGGCTTGTGAGATACCTTGTGTTGCTTCCCTTTCAGGCATGCAACATAGTGGTCATCACTTGTAAACTCTTTCTTTAGTATTCCAATTACCAAATCATTCTTAATTAATTTATTCATGTTTTTAAAGTTTACATGGCACATTCTTTTATGCCAGAGGAAAGATTCATCATTATTTGCTTTAGACAGAAAGCATGAAACTTCTCCTGAGGGAGATGTTTCTTGCAAGTCCATCTTGTACATGTCCCTTTCCTGGGGGCTCTGAGCAAGATGTGCACATGAGGAATGACAACCCCGGGCCTGAGAACAATGCACTCATACTCAATGAAGAGCATGTTATGACTATGATCACAAAATTGGGATACACTCAGAAGATTGTACCCAAGCTCCTTGGCAAAGTTTACCTTCTCTTTGCTGAGCTTACCATTTGTGACATTGTCCCTTCCAGTAATGTAACCTCCTGCATCTCCTCCAAAAGCAACTGGTCCTCCATCAATTCTTTCAAACTTTTAGAGTAGTGACCTATTGCCTGTCATGTGTCTGGAACAGCCACTATCAATGATCCATACATTTCTATTTGTCTTGAGCTGTTCCTGCACAAAAGAGATGATTAGTTACATTTGGAAACCCAAGCCTCAATGGTCTTGGTCTCATCAAAATAAGTTAAAGACAATGCAACAGTAATTGATCATATAGTCATGCTAGAAGGATCATTTGCTGATGTTGATGAAGAACTTTCAGCCACTTGGTCTTTCTTTGACTTCCACACCACCTTTGGAAGCTTAGACTTGACCTTCAATACTTCGGAGATGACTGGACCTTTGGAAGATCTTGCTTTCACTGCAGCAGGCTTCAGTGCTTCGGAAGTATTCCTTTCTTCCGAGACCAAATTTTCTTCCGAAGGCAAGTTTCCACTTGTCTTCTTCTTCATTTTGGAGCTTCCGAAGGAAACAAATTTTCCTTCCGAAGCTTGCTTCTTCTTTTCCAAACTCTTAGAAGTTTCTTTTTTGGTCATGTATAGAGTACTCTTTGGATTGTAAACACAATCCTTAGCAAGATGAGAAGTACTTGTAAATCCAGGATGATCAAACTTGAATCAAATCATGAAGAATTAGATCAAAATATGATAATCACAATCAAAACCTCTTTGATCTTCAATTAGATTGCAAAATATGTGTTTACAAATAATCCCTCAATCTATTGGTCATGCAACCATTAACCAAAACCTAATGACAATTAACCTATTTATAGTCTAGACTAAGATTCACTAATTGCACTTAACCCCCTAGACTTAGGCTAATTAATACAAAATTACATATTAAGCATAAAAATGACTAAAAACAAGATAAAATATATTTTGTTCACACAAAATATATTTATTACAATAAAACTCCTAGTCATTTAAATCTTCAACGTCTTGTCTCGGTTCCTCGTCTCGAGCGTGTCGGGTTTGACTTTTGTTGACTTTGACCGTGGCGTTGACTTTTGTTGACTTTTATTGTGTTGATAATATAGACTATCTTTTCCAGCTCCAACAATACTCCCCCTTAGTCTATCATTATCAACGTCTTCATACGAATTCAGCCCCGAGAAATCAACTGTAGAAAGATCTTCAAATTAAAGCTTTTTGAATTTGATGAGAAAAGTTATTCATCTCATAAGCTCCCCCTATTTATATGCTCCCCCTTTTTGAGTGCATCCTTTGTGAGGATATTGGAACAACTTTCCCAAATCTCTAATCTCGAGTGCTTCAGAAGATGTAGGAGGAGGATTCCTAGCTCGGTATCTTCTGCAAACTTGAGGAACAGGTTCTCTGATCAGGTACACTGCTCAACTGATGATCGCCCATCACTTACAGCAAAAATCTGAAACACATTCTCAAACACAATCTCGACATTTCTAATTAGATCATTTCATTTTAACAAAATAAACCCGTGTTTATCTCTGTGTGAAAAACAAGCGAATCCGTGTTCGTTTGTACGCAATTTCTATGAAATGCTTGAAAAATGATAAAATTGTATCAGTATAATATGGAAGACCTAAAAGAAATTTTGAACTAAAAATTTATTATATTTTATATTTTTATTATATACATTTATTATAACATTTTTTTAATCTATATTTTTTTTATAACCGAGAATTGAATCGATCATGAGATCACATCCTCAAGATATACTTTAGCAAAAAGATGAATTTAATCATCAACAAGCAATGAGATCACACTGATAACTGAATCTAATAATAGTCTTTGAATGATTTTTGAAATTGTCTAACAGATCAATTACGATTGCTGGTATGTTTGTCCACTTAAACTCATGCCCTATCTTTTTCAACAAGCAGAAGATGATTCGTTAAGGTTCGATTAAATGCTTTAGAATGCTAGGACCCCACAATCATTTGGCAAAAACCCTCACCCAACCTCAGGATTTCTTGAATTTTGTAACGATCTTTACAGAGCAAGGCTTGTACATTAGTGTGCAAGTGATTATCGACAAAATATTGCATTCTGTGATGAATTCATCATTTAGATAATTTGACACTACTTAGACCAAAATGGTGAGAGCTCCAGTTTTATACTCACGTATAACAAACGAGATGACCATTTAATTATGTGCCGATGAGAGCTCCAGGTCAGTACTATCGTACAGCAGAGGAGATCATCACTCCAGGTCAGTACTTCCGTACAGCAGAGGAGATTAGCACAAATACAAGACACATAAATACACAAGACATGACTCAAAGCTATGACATATATGATTTGTATCATGGTGGGTGAAAGATCAATTCTCAATCCAACTTTTGTCGAGACTCAGTTTTTGTGCAGGCCAAAATGATTGCGTAAATCCAGACATCCTTAAGCATGATGTTTTAATTTAAATCATTATGCTGCTGTGTACTTTATTCTTCAGGCTGAGTCTACCAAGCATATCATTAAAGAATCTGTTTGTTTTTCTATTATTTGCAATTAAAAATAAGATGTAAATCAGATAACAGCATCAGTTATTATCATTTCTCATTTTAAAAACGCAAGTCATGCAAAAACAAGCATTGCAAGAAGATATACAATCATTTCTCAATCATCTCAAATCAAGTTTCCAGTTCTCTTTTCATTTTTATTTACATATACTCTCCCCCTAAAATTTTATTTTTGCAAACTTTTTTATTTTATATTTATATTTATTTTTTATTTTTTAATTTTTTTATTATTTTTTAATTTTTTTTATTTTTTAAATTTTTTTTAAACTGTACAAAAATAAAAATTTATCAAAGAAGGTCTTCCAAACTACACTGATATGAAGATAAGAAATGAATTCTCAAGAAATATGCAGTGATTGTGAAGTGAGAGCGGTGATTGTGCATATAAATATCCAGATTGTGGATAAAATACCATGACCTTAACCTGTTTGTTCCGCCTCAAATTTGACTCAAGAACAATCTCTGTCAGTAAACCGGATTACTAACAGTCCTCCTGAATTGTTCCTGCACTCATTAACAAATTAGTTAGAAAGGGAAACCCAGGCCATCGTAGTCCTGGAAGTTCCTTTTTCATCAAGATAAGTAACAAGCTTCTGCACACAACCGTTTAAACAATCGGGGATTGTTGTATCCTTCTTTTTAATTTGCCAAATTTGCTTCGGTTCAATTAACTTGGATTTGAATGAATTAAATTTGGAAATCATTTTCTGTTTAAGACCGGAAGGAAAAGAATTTGGTTTGAAACCTTTGGTCATTTTAATCTTTGAATCATGTGAAACCGGCTTCACATGAAAAGGTTTGGATGGAGGGTTTTTCATCCAACCATTCAAAGATGTGTGCTTTTTACCTCTTGATCCAGAGAAGCAACCCGTGTTGCCTTTACCGTCTGGAACATTCTTTTTATACTTACATTCGGAGAAGCAATTTGTTATGCCTTTACCATTCGTAGCAAGCCTTTGAGGACATTTCTTTACCACATGCCCTTCTTTTCCACACTCAAAACAAGCCTTGAAAAGCTTTTGATTCTTTGTTGTCCCGTGTTGTGGAGGTGGTGATGAGGATTGCTTGGAGCTTGTAGCAGATTCTTGCTTGTTCTGTAGTTTCTCGTGCTGAGCAGTGAATGAGATCTTTTCTGATTTACTAGGATGCTTTGCAATTGGAGAAGAGATCCGTATTGGTCTTGATTCAGCTTTTGGAAGCTTTTGTGACTTGACAATGTCAGGAGATATCTTGATCTGTGAAGAACCAACACGCTCCTCTGTGATTGATTCATCATCTGAGCTTATCCAGTCTCGTATACACAGATCATTCTCCAACGGATCTTGATTGACATCTCCCATCGTGTTGGCTTCGCTTGTAGGATTCTCATTGCCTGATGATTCAACAACCGTTCCTTCTTTGACAAACCTGACGGGAACAAACGAAGGAATGTTACCTGATTTGAATTTGTTGAAGAAAGTTGGAGAAGAAACTGATATTGGTGTTTGAGCATCAGAAGTGGAATCGTCATTAATCTTCTTATCAGACCCTTGCTTGAGGAATCCCAAACCTACAGGAGAATCCTGCACATCTCTAACCTCTTTAAGATTAACACTGCTTAGACCTACATTTAAACGATTAGTTTCTGCAGCTTTAATCAAATCATTTGTTGAATGAGGTCTGGGAATTGGTGAATAACATAAAGTAGAAGGAGGTGGAACTGAGTTAAATACAGTTTCACCATCAGATTTATATCCAATCCCATGTTTTACCCGCACTCCTTGTTGTTTAGCAATAAGCTCATCCTTTTTCATGTGTGAAAGGGTCCATTTATCAAGCTTTGTTTGAAGCTGAGTTGTTTCAAATTGAGCTAAAACAGCCCTTTCTTTCAAAATATTAATTTCAACGTTATGCTCCAAAATAGTTCTTCTTAAAAGATCATTTTCAGCCAATGCTTCATTAAGTTTTCTTGAAAAAGCAATTTCATTTTTCTTTAATTCCTGATTGATTGTTTTTAATTCTTTTTCATTTTCTAATAACAATCTGTTTGCCTTATAAATCCCAAATAACCGGATTTTGCATAACGAAGAACACATATCCTGGACAGTCTCATAAGGAAGACCCATGATAGTTCATTCTGCAGCTAAGCTCTTTTCACAGTTGCAAGCCCATGTGATTTCTTGTTGTTCCTCTTCTTTGACCTTCAGCATCTTGTCAACCTCAGACTCTTTCTCTCTTTTATAAGCTTTTCCAGCCTTATCATCATCGGTTCTCATAGACTCTGGTTTACTGTCATTGTCGACTTTTAACGCTTCACGATTCTCTTCAACAGTTTCTCTGAATTTAGAGTTTAAATCTGAATCAGTTCTCAATAACTTCAACTTTTCAATCATCTCTGTTTTGTAATCAAGTATGCTTGTTACAGAAGACACAAGATCAGTATTAAGCGCGTGGGTTTGATGTGGGAACACGGCTTGCTGAAATTTGTTTCTTTGGATATCCAACTCGAGAGATTTTAGCTTGTTGATCATATCCATAAGTTTTGTGTCGACATAACCTCTTTCTTGCTTCAGCATTTTAACTTGATGATTCCATGCAGACGGAAGAGAGTCTAGAAGCTTTTGAATCTGTTCATGATTACTGAGATCAGGAACATGCTTCTTTAGATTATTTGCCACCTTTAAGAATCGATCAATCAAATCTGGCAATTTTTCTTTCTTCATTGCTGCAAAAGAATCAAATCGGCTTTGTGCCGTTGTGAGATTATCTGATTTAAAATCTTCTGAAGATGACATGATTGTACAAATCTTGAACAATTAAGCGTCCCAAAAATATTTTTCCCAAAAAGTTTAGAATAATTGTAAATCCAGGATGATCAAACTTGAATCAAATCATGAAGAATTAGATCAAAATATGATAATCACAATCAAAACCCCTTTGATCTTCAATTAGATTGCAAAATATGTGTTTACAAATAATCCCTCAATCTATTGGTCATGCAACCATTAACCAAAACCTAATGACAATTAACCTATTTATAGTCTAGACTAAGATTCACTAATTGCACTTAACCCCATAGACTTAGGCTAATTAATACAAAATTACATATTAAGCATAAAAATGACTAAAAACAAGATAAAATATATTTTGTTCACACAAAATATATTTATTACAATAAAACTCCTAGTCATTTAAATCTTCAACGTCTTGTCTCGGTTCCTCGTCTCGAGCGTGTCGGGTTTGACTTTTGTTGACTTTGACCGTGACGTTGACTTTTTTTGACTTTCATTGTGTTGATAATATAGACTATCTTTTCCAGCTCCAACAGTACTCCTACACATAACACAGTCCATTTTCTTCCTTCTAGGAGTTTTCCTTTGTGAACAAGGCTGAACTTGATCACTTTCCTTCTCCATATTAACCTTTGTAGATGTTGTGGCAGTTCTTGTGGGGATAGAACTACCTTTGGAGCTGGATGGTTCAGGTTGTACAGTAGTGATGCACAACTGATTAACCTTTTTCTTGATGATGGGATGATTTGGATATGAACTAGAACTCTTGTTGATGGAGTTCAAGTTTGTGTCTTCAGCCTTTACCACTTCAAATCCTGCCGAGATGAAGACTTGTTTCTGTGCAGAATTGAAGGTGGCCTTGATCTCTTGAGCCTTTTTCGACTTTCTTTTGGACTTCCTGATCAAGTTCTTTCTTCTTGACTTGGTCATCACAACAGCTTTGCTCTCCTTAGAGGGATGGGGACCCTTCTTAGAATGCTCTTCTTCACTTTTCTCAGAGCCATTCTCCACTATCTCCTCTTCATCCCCTTCAGTCACAGGATCTATGAGGGAAAGCTCATCTTCACAAGTTCCACACCTAGGAGATCTTACAGACAAGATTGTTTGTGGAGGAGCTATCTCACAAGATCCAAGTCCCTACTTATTTTGATAACAAACTTTTGCATGCAAGGATGAGGATATTATGTTCTTGAAGGTCTCTTCTTCAAGAACACATTTTTCTGCCTTGGCTTTGCTGATCACAAGCTCAGCCTGGCATTCAGTTAATTTAGTGATGAGATCTTTGATCTGAGTCCTGTAGTTTGTATGCTTATGCTTAAGAGTTGAAATGGTTTTCTGTAAGTCCTCTATCTTTAGTTTATAATCATTTTCAGCTCTTTTAAAATCAGCTTTAAAGATATTTAAGGACTCAAGATCAGATCTCATTTCGAAATTACAGGACCTATATCTATTGACTTTAGCAATGCATTCAGGAGTACAAAGATGTTCCAATACCTTGGCTTCATCGTGGTCTACCATGAGTGCTTGGTTTGAAGATGCATCTTCTACCTGAAAGCTCTATTCAAAGCCTCCTACTTCAACAACAACTACAGCTTGCTGCTTTGGCTTCTCATTCTGGGGGGCTTTCTCAGTGTAGTTTGGTCTGGTTTGTGCTTGGCCACCATTTGTCCTTGGTGCCTTACACTCTCTTGCAAAGTGTCCCATCTGGTTACAGTTGTAACACTTTACTTTGCTTTTATCCAACCCAAACTTTCCACTGGCTGCATTGCTTGGAAACTTTCTCCCTGTCCTCTTGTAGAACTTCTTGGCTCTGTGAGTGAGAAGAGCCATTTGCTGAACTATCTCCATATACTTTAGATGATCTGGATGGATACAGTCCAAATGTTCAAGAGTGAAAAGAAAGTAGCCTGAGGTTTCATCAACAGAGACAAAAGCATGAGAAGAACTTGTCTCTTGGAAAGGACTTCCTTGAGTGTAGCATTCCCTTGGAGTCTCTGGGAATGTGATGAAAGGGCCCTTTTATGAGTTGTCAGGGAAGCATATAAGATGATGTTGTGGTTCAATGCTTTCCCTTTCAACCACATGGAGGGCTGAACTCAGTTGATTGCTAGAGTTACCAGATGAGTTTTGCATGTTCATCTCCATCTGGTAGCCATTAAGAATACCATACAACTCTGTAAGGGTATGAGTCTTAAGATTCTCAGTCCTCTTGATAACAACACAATAATGTGTCCATTGTCTAGGAAGAGAGGACATAAACTTCTTTACAATGTCCCTGTTCTCAAGAGTTACTCCAACATCCATTAGAGTATCCACATTCTCAACATACCTGAAGTATTGTTGAGTCATGGTTTCACCTACCTTGAAGGTGAAGTTTTCAAACTGCTGCTTCAGGAGATCCTTCTTGTTCTCCTTTGCTTCAGTATACTTCTCATACATCAGCTTCAGTGCTTCCCATAGTTGCTTGGCAGTTTTGCACTTCTTGAAACCTCTGTAGATGGAATTTGGAAGAGCAGTTTGAAGGGCTGTTATGGCCTTCTGATCAATCTCTATTCTCTTTCTATCTGCTTCAGAGTAATCAGCCACAACCTTAGGAATCATACCACCACCAGTAGAAGAAGTGGTGCTTGGTATGTAAGGTCCTTCAATAACAGAGTCCCACATCCTGGATTCTTGAGACTTGATGAAGCCTTCCATTCTTTAACACTGATAGGATCAAATGTACCAATCTGTGATGATGTATGAACACAATTCAAAGAAATACAAACAAAGTAATCAAATCAAGCAAGATATCAACAAAATTCACGATTTCATTAATATCAAGCAAATACAAATTACAAAGTAAGTAAGCAGTTTCGTCTCCCTTAACTTCTACAAGTCTAAGCTATTTATAAATAAACACAAGGAACTAAAAAAATTACAAAACTAGTCCCAATACTATTACAAATAGTAAAAAGACACCTAAAGACAACATGTTAATCTTTCTAGAGCACTAACAATACTCCCCCTTAGATTTACATGGTCTTTGGTCTTCAACTTTTATCTTCAACTTTTATCTTCTGTCTTCTATCTTCAATCTTCAATTTTTCAGCACTCAAAGAAATCTTCAGGTTCTTCCTTAATCTTGAACATTGGCTTCTTTTTGTACATCTCCTGTTCTTTCAAAGCATTAGCAATTGCAGACTTAAATTTGCTAGCAAGAATGCCTTGTTCTTGTTTTGCTTCATTTGTCTTTATCTCCATTTTGCTCATTCTTTCCAATGTATCTTTTGATAGACATGTAATATCAATATTAGCATATAACTCAATAGGATTTTGACTTTCCTTTGAGTATATTTCTAATACTCCTTTTCTTGAAATTCTCATGAATTCAATGTCTTTGATGTCTTTCTTAACAATGTTTGCATAAGCAAGAGCTTTCCTCAATGATATTCTTTCCATTGCAGCATTCATCACATTGATGATAGAAAGAAAATACTTCTTATCTTGCTCTGCAATATCTGGAGATACCTTTTCAAACTTTTGTATAGACAAAAATGATATATAACTTGGATGCAATAGCTTCAGTTCAAAAGCACCAAATAATGTAATCATATCCTCATCCCATCGTTCGAGATTTCGGACCAGTTTAAGCTCAAAAGTCTCAGTGTTATAGAGCCATCTGAGAATTGGCTTTGTCTTCTGATTTCCATCAATTACTTTTAAACCAGGAGTTGTGACTTTTTCAAAGTACTTGTCACAAAATTCTATCATTAAATGTTCTTCTTCAGATTATAATCCTTTGAGCTTTTTGTTCTTTTTTAAAGTAGCAAAGTACTCTTTGTCTTCTTGATCACATCTTGTTTGAAGAAAATTACTTGATCTATCCATTCCTCTTCTCAATAATTCTGTCATCATTTTACCACGTTTAGAATCAGATGGATTGATCAGAGGTAATCTGTTTAGCTCTTTCAAATCTTGCACTAGAAGTTTAATGATGCTTGAGTAAAAATGATATACATCACAAACTGCATTTACTCTTTTTATCAAAAATGCATCAAATATTTCATCATACTTCCATGCTATTATCTTTACTTGGTTTGTGAAATCAGGAGCAATCATAGCATTTAACAACTCAGCAACTGATTGTCCTCTTTGTAATACATTTCTCACCAAGTCTCCAGTTGATCTGGCATTATCAAAAATTTGTCTTTGTTCAGATGTGGCTTTATATGCTTGTCTTTCAGGATCAGAAAACATTTTAATCAGATCTTTTCTGCTATCACGAGCATCTGATTTTCTTGCCATCTGTTTAGTCTCTTGAGGTTTCAACATTCTTGTTCTTTTTGTAATCTCAAGGTATTGAGGATTATCAGTATCAAGAATAATCATCTTCTTTGATTGTTTTTCTGTTTCTTGAAAACTTCTAACAAGATTCCTCAAAGATACAGATTGTAATCTTTTCAGTTTTCTCCATGGGTAATTCCTAGCTTGCAACCAAGTCCTTAAAGCTGGAATACTCATATCATCAGGATCAGGATGGTGCAGCTCAGAGCTTGATAATTCTTCTACATTAATACTTTCTTTAGCTCTATTCCATTCACAATGTTAAATTACAATCTCATTTGGATCAATAGGAGCAACTGACTCTGCAGTAATGCATTTCTCATATTCATCATTTATTTGAGAAACAGTCAGTCCATCCAAAAATACTCTATTGTATTTCATCTTCACAAGGTAGTTGTATCTATCTTCAAAGTCTTGTGGAATTTCATCTTGATCTTGAGTTGGTTCTTGTGAAGAGAAATTTGATACAAATTGAGATTCATCTATGTCTTCTTCATCTAAAACTTCATCATACCAGTCATCATTGTAAACTTCTTCAATGTCTTCTAAGGCTTCAATTTGTTCTTGAACATTTTGCTCTTCAACAGTTTCTTCTATTCTTTGTACTTTTGAAGATGACTCAGTTAAACTTGTATCTGCTACCTCATCAAGTTTCCTTTTGCCTTTGAGCACCTCAAGATTCTCTTTAACAATCATCTCAGCACTTATCATTTGATCAGATAATTTCTTTATTTTTTCGTCAAGAATGTTATAATCCTTTATCATGACTTCAAAATTTTTGATGACATCTTCTTTGTCTTTTGCATAGCTCACAAGCTTTTCATCTTTTAGTAAATTTTCTTCATTCAACTTTGAATTTTCATCCTTTAGCTTTTGAATTTCCTTTTCAAGAGTTATATTCATCTCTTTCAATCTTTCATTCTCAACTTTCAATTCTTCATTTTCTTTCTCTTTAATCAAATTTTCTTCTTTCAAGTTCTCCATCTCATCTATATCAACTATCTCCTCTGTTTGTACTGACACATTGTGTGTTGTACTAACAGGAATTTCTTCAACTTCTTCATTCACTTCAGCTTGAAACACTGGTTCATATAACATATCATTCATGAAATCAAAATCAAAAGTTTGATTTTGTGAATCTTCTTCATGTACTGAATCATCATGAATATCAGCATTAGTAGTTTCTTCATCTAAGTTCTGAGGTTCATTGACATTATCATCATCATTCCTTTCATCAATTTCTTCTTGATGTGCTTCAGTTGCACCATCATTACCATCATCATCATCATCATTATCATCATCATCATTATCTGATGAGCTTTCAGTAGCTTCATCATCACTTTCTTCATCATCATCATTAATCATATCATCTACAACATCCTCAATAAGATCATTTGGATCTATTGGTTCATCTTCAGATAAATGATAGTGTTGTTGATTGATATCTACTTCATCCATAGCGACATTCCTTATATAATCAAATAATGGAATGTTTTGAGCACCAGTAATCATAGCAAGTCTCTTATATACAGCTTCTGACATGTGCTCTAATTGCAGCTTATCTCCTTTAACTCCTTCAACATATAAATCTTGATTCTCTTCATTAATAAGCAGTTGGAGAAATCTTGGATACATCAAGTATTTATTTCTCTTTTCTCTTTCAAGATTGAATATGAATCCATTCATTATCCATTTTTCCATGTTAAATCTTCTGTTTGTGGCTAGAGCAATGATAGGAGATGCAATGTCCACTGGGAATGAATCCCAACCAGCACTTCTTTTAGACATGCAATGTTGAAATATATAACACAACAATTTCCAGTGTTTATATACTCTTGCTCTGAAGAATTTTTTCTTAGGGAAGTGATCAGGATGACCCATTTGTAGAAATACATCTCTACATTCATTGAAAGTATACTCAGATAAGTCTTCTGGGTCATTTTCACCAAGTTTAAGAGCTGTTCTGATTGCTTGTTCAGAAACTTCAAGCATTCTATCTGATGTAATGAAAGCTCTTAAAACTTTATGCCATTCTTCATCTCTTTCTACTTCTGCTGTTCTCCAAAATCTTTTGATCAATCTTGCATTAATCATGGGTCTTGCACACATTGCATAGACATATTTTGATCTTAACAGAAATCGTATAATTTCTTCATAACCAACAGCCTCTCTGTTTTCATCATCTAAGAAAGCAGCAACATTATGTTTAGGCTCAAACTTCAAAGCTGCCATCTGCAAAACATAGAGAAAAAGAATATTAGAAAATTTTTCATATGAATTTTCAATTTTGTAATATTGAATTGAATTTTGACTTTTGATTTTGACTTTTGACTTATGAATTTAATTTGTGAAATCTTAAAATTTACTCATTTTGTATCTATCATCAAGCATTTGAATTCTGATTTATCTACTTTTTGTTAAAAAAAAATTTATTTTTTATTTTTTATTTTTATTTTTTGTTCAAAATTTAAATTCTGTCTGTTCATCTTCTTCTTCTTCCTTCGAAGAACTGACTGATCGATATATAATCAATATCATTTACAATTTCAGTCGATGACCTATATATCAAATTGCTGGAAATTTGATACATATCAACAATCCAGAGTCAATTTTAGATATGATTAAGATTTGATTAGTTAACTTTGAATGTTATAGTGTTCGAACGCCCAAATAGCAGTCGAACGCCTATACCAATCATCATGTTTTAACCAAAATCTACTGATTTGAATCACAAACTTACGTTTATAGACCCAAATAATATCTAACAATCAACAAGATTTGTTGCAATCACTGAGAATCTGAGACTTCGATGATGACTAAGAGTCGATAGTTCAGGGATTTGTTTTTGGAGAATTTTGAGTGTGAATTAGAAACAAGTATAAGTGTTCAATTTATATTAAGTGAAATTTTAGACGCATGAGCACTGTTTGTGCGTATGAAACCCTAAAATTCACAAAATACTGAGACGCATGAGCACTGTTTGAGCGTTTTGACTTAGACGCATGAGAACTGTTCAGACGCATAAGCACTGTTTAGGCGCTTTTGCACTGTTCAGCCGCATGGAGTTCATGAAACATCTAACCCTAAACACTTTAAACATTTCAACACTGTGTAGACGCATGAGACATTAAAAACGTCCAACACTTGGTTAAAATCAGACTCATTATCACTGTTTAGGCGCATGAGTTTGTGTAAAACGCCTAACACTTGATTAAACTCATGGACTTATTACAACTGTTTAGGCGCATGGGAATATAAAAAAACGCCCAACACTTGTATAATTCCTGAAAGTTCACTATGCTCCTATTTAGACGTATGAACACTATTTAGGCGCATGAGTTGACTTTGAGTTGACTTTCATGAGTCTTGCACTTGTGTTTTTCAAAATTCTTCACCTGCACACTGTTTAAACATATTAGTAATATTTCATACTAATATTTAAACAATTTAAGCATATTTTTGAATTTTCCAAAATTTTTCTTTTAGATCTTCAAATTTGACTTTTTACATTTTGCACACTCAAATTTAATTTTTAACAATTTGAATTCTTCACTTGTTGTTTAATTTAATTTTAATTTTTTTTAAAGTTATCTTTCCCTTCATTTTAGTCTTAAAACAAAATCAAATATCTATTTTTCAACTTTTGAAAGAAGCATTTCCACTTACAAATTATATAGGTTCATATTATCATTTTCAAACGTTACATTTTCAAATTCACATACACTTTGAACATATAGCATCATCCTTTCAATTCAACATTTTAACTTTGATTTTGATTTTCTGAGAACAACTTTTCCATTTATTACTCCCCCTAAACTTTTAAGTTTGAACAACTTATAAGTTTTCTAAGGTAACATAATAAGATCAACCATCTCATTGTCACATTGCCTTCACACACAGAAAACATGCATAAAATCAAAATGAAAGCAGAATCAAAATCTAATATAAACAAAAGAATTAATGTCTGCAGTGAGATCATATCAATGAAGATCAGTACATTAAAATAAAAAATAATTGTGAATAGTCATAGACAATGAATGAATCCTGATCAAGTGTGTTCCAGGTCAGTGATATCACAGCAAAGGAGACACAAGATCTAAGGACAGAAAATGAGTGTTTGTGACAAATTATCAACTCACTTACTTTTTCAATTCTTGGATTGATTAGGGTATATTTAGATATGACATGATGTAAATCATACAGAGACTAAGAGAGCTCAACTCTCATCATGACATGCAAGAAAGAACACATACTCAACTTATTACCTGAAACATATGTATCACCAGAGTTCATGTTACTTAAATTAATAGAGAATGGTCATGGATAACCATTTGATCAGCTCTAACTATTCATTTGAATAGTTTGTGCACATTGGCATCTTTTGCATCAAAGAGAAAATCCAGGTCTGTAATCACTTACAACAAAGGATATCTCAGCACTTCAGGTCTATGATGACTCATAACAGAGAAGTGATATGATGCTTTGTAACAGATCTCATGATTAAACACATTACCAACAGGTGTGAGTGGTGTAACTTAACAAGCAATCCATTTGATAAGCCAAAACATCTCAAAAGTACTCAGATGAATACACACAAGCATTAAGATTTAGTGTGATCACAAGAATTTACTTTTTCAGTATAGTAGCATGATATTGTCTACACATCATATCTGATCATATCAGACTTTATTAATGAGTGAAGTATGCAACTGATCTCACTAATGTACTATCATTTCTCACATATTGTATAAACATATTCTTTTCAAAAAAAATAAACTGACAATAAGAAAAAGACTCTGTTTTTGGAGTTTTGATTTATACTTTTGTATATGGTTTTTCTAAGAAAACAAAAATCACACACACACAAAATACAAACAGGCAACTAACATTAAGAGGATCACTTATGATGATCTTTTGATTTTGAGAGTTCACGTATGATTAATAAGACCAATTGACTCTACTAAATACTCAAACCATCCTGGTAGGAAGGCTTTAGTAAATACATCTGAACTGTTTTTCCATTGTAATTTGAATCAATATGATTAATCCTTTTTCAGAGTTATCTCTAAGAAAATGATATCGAATTTCGATATGTTTTGTTTTTGAATGTTGAACAGGATTAGCTGTAATGAACATAGCATCAGTGTTATCAATGTAAATTGGTGTTTTAAGAAAACTGAACCCATAATCCAGTAGTTGATTTTGCAACCAGAGGATTTGAGAACATCCTGCTGATGCAGCAATGTACTCAGCTTCTGCAGTTGAAACAGAGACATTTTTTTGTTTCTTACATTGCCACGAGACTAATCGGGGACCAAGAAATTGACACCCACCCGAAGTAGATTTTCTATCTTGACAACATCCACCATAATCACTGTCTGTGTATCCATGTAGTTCAAAGTTACCCTCGTAAGGATACCAAAGTCCTAAAGCTGGTTGACCTTTGAGATACCTGAATATCCTTTTGACAGCAATTAAGTGAGATTCTTTCGGGTCTGATTGATACCTGGCACAAACACAAACTGCATTCATAATGTCTGGTCTAGATGCAGTAAGATACATCAAAGAACCAATCATTGATCTGTATAACGTTTGGTCAATAAATTTTCCTTTTGGATCAGGTTCAATCTTGGTGTTAACATCTGCTGGAGTTCGTATGGACTGACAGTCTTGCAACTTAAATTTCTTCAAGAGCTTGTCAACAAACTTGTCTTGATTAATGAAAATTCCATCGTCAGTTTGCTTGACTTGAAGTCCAAGAAAAAAATTAATCTCTCCCATAGAACTCATTTGAAACCGAGATTTCATGATTTCTTCAAATTCATTGCACAATTTTGGACTAGTAGAACCAAATATGATATCATCAACGTACACTTGTACACATAAGAGATCATCATTATCCTTCTTTATGAATAAAGTTGGATCAATTTTCCCTCTTGTGTATCCATGTTGGATTAAGTGTTGTGATAATGTCTCATACCAAATTCAAGGGGCTTGATGAAGTCCATATAAAGCTTTACTCAGCTTATATACTCGATGTGGAAATTCTGCATCCTCAAATCCCGGAGGTTGCTTCACAAACACATCGTCAGTGATAGGACCATATAGAAATGCACCCTTTACATCCATTTGATACACCTTAAATTTCGTGAATGAAGCATAAGCCAGGAAAGCTCGAATGGATTCAAGTCTTGCAACTGGTGCAAACACTTCATCATAATCTATCCCTTCTTCCTGTGTGTATCCTTGTGCAACAAGTCTTGCTTTGTTTCTTATTACTACACCACGATCATCAGTCTTATTCCTAAACAACCATTTCGTGCCTATAGCATTTTCTCCTTCAGGTAGATCCACTAAATTCCACACTTCTTGTTTGCAAAATTGAAGTAATTCTTCTTGCATGGCTTCTATCCAACCATTGTCCTTTAATGCTTCAGTAATATTTTTAGGAACAATTTGAGAAAGAAAACAAGAGTATAAGCACAAGTTTGCTTGTTCTGATTTACTCCTTGTTGTTCTCTCATTCAATGGACCAATAATCTGAGAAATTGGATGATTCTTGTGAATACGATATGTTGGAATCTCATCACATTGAACATTAACATCCAGATTTGTTTGGTTCAAGTTGGAAAGCTGATGTAACAAATTAGAAGAATGTGGATTGAAGTTTGGAACTTGAGTCGGTGAGTTAATAAAGTAATCAAAGTTACCAGTATCAACTGCATCACCAGAGATGGATGATGTTCCAGACTCAGGTTGCACAAACTCATTACCATCATTAGGAATTTGTTGTGATCCTTCCTGATCAAATGAAACTGAATGATCTGAAGCTGTATTAGCATGATTATTGTCATTGAATTGTATTGTTGAGTCCTTGAAAAATGATAAAAATGGGAAGTCTGAGCTAGAATCATCTGGGTCGTCAGAATCTGAATCCTCACTGAAAGATCCAAGATCTCCTCTAGAGTTCTTCTTACCTGTAGAATCAAGACAATTTGATTGATTAAACAAATTAGATTGAAGAGAGTTTGATAATAAATCTAAATAAAATAACCATGCAGGACCATTTGAAACTGATGGAAAAGAATTTTTCCAGAAATTTAACGTTGAATGTTTCAAGGATTATATTTGTCCTAGAGTTGTACACTCGATAGGCTTTTGAAACAGATGAATATCCAACGAAAAATCCATTATCAGATTTTGCTTCAAATTTTCCTAATTGATCATTTGAATTAAAAATCATAACAGGACAACCAAATGATTATAGAAAGTTTATGTTTGGTTTCCTGCCAAACATTAACTCATATGAAGTTTTCATTTTATCTTTCACAATTAAGATTCTGTTCTGAACAAAACACGCAGTTGATATAGCTTCATCCCAGAAAGTGATAGGAATTTTTGCATCAGCTAACACAGAACGAGCAGCTTCAATCAGTGTTCTATTCTTCCTTTCAACAACTCCATTTTGTTGAGGGGTTCTAGGAGCATTGAACTGATGAGCTATCCCTTTTTGTGCACAAAACATTTCAATGTTAGCATTTTTGAATTTCGTTCCATTATCACTTCTTATTATTTTCACTTTATTTTCTAATTGATTTTCAACTTTAATGATAAATTCTTTCAGTAAATCAGCCGTTTCAGATTTAGCATATAAAAAGAAAACCCATGAAAATCTTGTATAGTCATCAATGATAACTAAACAATATGATTTTCGTCCAATACTCTTGACATTTGATGGTCCAAAAAGATCCATATGTAACATTTGAAGAGGTTGGAAGTTGAGTTGATGAGCTTGGACTTATAAGACGCTCTGTGTTGCTTTCCCTTCAAAAGAAGAAGATTGAACTTTCACTTTTCAGACTGAACTTGTTTTAGATTAATAGTGTTTGAATCTTCTGATGTTCCTACCTGTTGTTTATCGTTTTCTTTGCTTTGAACTTTCACTTCATCTAATACAACATGAATTTGATCAGAAGTGTTTTGTTTTGTTTGTTTTGGTTCATAAGATTTTAGTTTGATTGAATGACCATTTTTAATCTTTTCTTGATCATTTTCAACAAAAACTTGTATATTTTCCTTTTCTTCTTCTGAATTCTTGTTTTTGACCTGAAAAGCTTTAAGTTTAGCTTTATTCTCAGGAAAATGATCATGTGTATTATAGTTCTCTGGTAAAGTGTTTGTAATAGATTCAGGCATAGGTTCATGAGTGAAACCTAACCCTGCTTTTTGTTTATCTTTTCTCTCACTTACCAGTTTTTCTACAATCATTTTTGAACTTTTTACTTTAGCAATATCCATTTGAGTAACAGCATGTGCTATTTTTTCCTGTTCAAGATTTTTGGTCATCTCTTCCAATTGTTTAGAAACAATTTCTAATTCTTTTAGTATTTTATTCCATGAAGTTTGAAGAGAGAAAATTTTTTGATCTGCTGTTTTATGATCAGATTTTAGTTTGTTATGCATTGACTCTTCTTGTTTTAGCTTCTCACATATTTTATATGAGTAGTTTCTATAGTATTCAACATGTTCATAGCATGATTTTGTGCAGAGATTTTCTCTCACTTCTGATGGGATTTCAGGGAATTTTGGAGATATGGTTTCAGATTTTGAAGATGAAGTGTCAACCTTAGGTTGATCAGACTGTGCCATTAGAGCTACTTCATCTGTATCCTCCTTAGGTAAGATTTGTCACTCCAATCATAGTCATCTTCTTCATTCTCACTTTCCACCTTTGGATCATTGTTTTCTGACCAATCTTCTCCCTGAATTTCTACAACAAGAGATGAACTTGATGTTAACTCATTAGTAAACTGATCAACATATGCACTTCAATCATAGCCATCTTTAATGCTGACTACTAAAGCTTTCTTGGTTTCATCAGATGATTTTGTTTCATCTTTAAGCTCAGGCATAGGAAGACTTTGATAAGGCTTTTGAAAAGTCTTCGGAGCTGGTTGAAACCTTTGATTGCTAGAACTTGATTGAGCATTTCCTCATTATTCCTTGGAGCTTTGCATTCTCTGGAGAAATATCCATAACTGTTACAGTTAAAACACCTTGATTTTGACTTATCAAACCCAACAGTCTTGTTAGCACTTGGTTTGTACTTCCTGTTGACATATGAATGTTTTTGTGTCCTGTAAGCAATCATCACCATTTGCCAGTTTAAGTCCATCTCTTCAACATCTTCACGATCCATCTCAAACAAATCCTGCAAAACAAAGTCTAATTGGGTTAAATGGCTACCTTTATATGCTTGAAAACTAGCCATAAATGCAGTGAATGCAGTTTTAGACTCTTCATCCTCTAATAAGATGTTTATCACATCTTTAACTTTGCTAGATTTAGCAGAGTTAGATGAAGAAGTCTCTGATTGAACATTAGATGTTTGAGACTGAGATTTAGGAGGAGATTGAGAATGAGACTGAGTTGTATAAGTAGGAGCACTAGTAAATGATGACTCAGTGAAAAATCATGCTCCAACAAATAAATCTCCCTCTTCTTCTGTAATTTTCTCACTTTTTGCCATGAATGCATTTTCAATAGTGATTGCAGGAGAAGCAACAAACTGATACTGAGACATTGATGCTGCTCTATCATTATTTCTTGAGCTTTCATCAATCTCTACTGACTCTATCTTGGCAATAAGTAGATCTAGATCCATAAGGAACTTCTCAGTATGCTTTAGTAAGGTTATTGTTTGTTTCCATGATAAGGGTAAAGCATTGAGTAGTCTAAGATTTAGATCTTCAAGATCAGGCTTAATACCAGCTGTTGACATCTCAGTTGTAAGTTGAACAAATCTGTTCATCATCTGATTTATGGTTTCTCCAGATAAATGTTGAAACAATTCTAAATGCCTTTTCAACTTTTGTTTCTTGAGATTTTGAATCTCCTTGCCTCCTTCACAAATGGTCTTTAAGGCTTTATATAAGGTGTATCCAGTTTGATATGCATCAAGCCTTGCAAGAACATCCAGAGATAGTCCTTTACACATCAAGGAATATGCTTTGATATCATTCTTTACTCTTCTCAAATCATCTCCTTGAAGACCATCTTCAGGATAGGGTTCTGGAGAATCTTTAGTATAAACAAACCCTCTGTCAGGCCCATCAGTGATTATAAGAATGTATGGTCCTTTCTCTATAGATTTCCAAAGATCAATGTCAACGGAATTAAAATGTTGTTTTAACCTAAGAGTCTAATTTTTGAAATCAGCTCTATTTTTATGTTTTGGAACTCTATTTTCAGAATCTTCTGATTTCACCATTCTTATATTTTTGTTGTTTTTCTTAGATTTTGAATTAAGAAAAGAAATGAAAAAGTTTTTTGAAAAATTTTCTTAAAAAAAATTCTAAGTGTCAAGTGTGATACGCCTGAACAGTAATCAAACACTCAAACAGTTAATGCGCCTAAGTTGAGAGACGTCTAAAGGAATGCCTTAGAAAAATTTTCCAAAACGCCCAAGATGATGCGTCTGAACAGTTGTAAAGCGCCTGAACAGTTGAAATGCGCCTACACAGTTGTAAAGCGCCTCAACAGTCAAACGTCTAAACAGTTCTAATACGCCTCAATAAAGTTGATACGTCTGGCCTTTTTCTCTTCAACAGTAGTCAACCGTCTGAACTGAAAACGTCTACACAGTGTTAATACGACTAAACAATAGTCAAATGCCTAAGACTTAGACAATTTTTCAGCAAATCTCAACTCTAATGCGCCACATTCATCATTTTCATATGAATGTAACTAACTCAAATCTTATGAAATTCTTCAAAGGTTGATGAATTGGATTGAAACTTTCCAATCAGACATGTTTTATACCGATAATAATTCTTCTAACATCAATTTCTTTCAATATCAACAACAAATCAATCAATTTTGTGATTTTCAGTTTGAAAAATAGTAACCTTTTTCGAACACAAATTCAACAAATTATCTCGAATTTGATGAGTTTAACTTCTAATTGTGATTCAAATCATGTTTCTGATGATGAAACACATCTGAAATCCACAAATTTTCAATTGAATTGTCTATCAATCACAGATTCAGTGAATTTTTATAGTTTAAAAGTTCGACAAACCTAAAAAATCACTCACCAACAGCTTACCAACAGCTCTGATACCATTTGATAGGATCAAATGTACCAATCTGTGATGATGTATGAACACAATTCACAGAAACACAAACAAAGTAATCAAATCAAGCAAGATATCAACAAAATTCACGGTTTCATTAATATCAAGCAAAGACAAATTACAAAGTATGTAAGCAGTTTCGTCTCCCTTAACTTCTACAAGTCTAAGCTATTTATAATGAAACACAAGGAACTAACAAAATTACAGAACTAGTCCCTATACTATTACAAATAGTAAAAAGACACCTAAAGACAACATGTTAATCTTTCTAGAGCACTAACAGACACCAAGTATTAAAGTCTTCAGGAGTGATCAGTGGAGACTTTGTCATAGTTCTAGTTTCCATATCAGCTTTGGTTATAGCTGCCATTTGAGTTGTTAAGTATTTTGTATGTGTGAGGGATCTTAAGATGGTGGGATCTTATATTAAGAGCCTGGAATGCTCTGATACCAAATGCAGTACCGGTGAAGGGTATGCACTTACAACACAACAACACAATGAGGAGAGTTACTTAGAACACTTAACAAATCAAATAGGGAACTGGTTAACTTGTTAATGAAAGATGCTAAGAACACAAGTAAATATGAGACAGAACAAGATTGCAAACAACACAAGTATTTGCTTTTCAAGAATGATGTATATTGCTTCTCAAGTTCTATTACAAATGTTACAAAGCATACGATCGAAAGTTACAAGTACTTGAGATACTTTATACTACATCCTACAGCCGGCCATACTTTGAAGGCCAGCTGGATACAATTGACTAGACAACTACAAAATCAAATGTAGAGTCAAAAGGCAGATCTGCCTTTTGACTAGTGACTATGACATGCCATAGCTCACATCCTAATATATTACAAAAAGGATAAAAGTATATAAAGTAGAAAGCATGGACTCAAGACCTCAATGTACAGTTACCAAAAGCATGGACCTTTTCATCAACTCATGTAAGTTGGTGACTTTACAGAGTAGCAGCGGAAAGGTGGTCCAACTTTATGGTAAAGTACATCAGATAAAGGCATATCTCTAAAAGTCTTTGGAAGAAATCTGTCTTCACTATTTGGCTTCGGAAGACTTTGTCTTTGAAGCTTCGGAAGACTTCACTTTTGGCTTCGGAAGATGTTGGTCTTAGCATCAGAAGATTTTACACTTAGAATATTTCTAGTGCATGGTGTAAAACTTCCGAAGAATTTCTACTCCTGTTCTTTAGTGCATGCATACAGAGAGACTTTGAATGTTTTGGCTGCATCAGACTTATAGGAATCCTTACAACACTTATAAAGGTTCTTTAGCAATCAAAGAGGAAAACAAACAATCACCCTTATCTAACCATATACTCAACAAAACATCCATAACAAACAACAAACACATCAAAGCACTTATCATACAAGTAATCATACATAATCAGCATATATAACAAATAGTCAAGCAAATAACAAGTCATATTATCAATCATACATAAATTTATCATACAAGGTATCTGATTACACATGTATAATCAGTGTAACATACAAGTAATCATGCAATCATACATAAACAGTAAATCATACAAGTCATTCATTTAAACATTAAAGCAATCAATCAATCAATCATTTAATCATACATAACATTCAAACATGCAATCAAACAGTATAAGTTAAACAAACAACCATAACAATCATTCATATCAAACACAAACACATACCGTTACTAACAAACAAAACATTAACAAGCAAACACTAAAAAGATGGCAATCATCCTTAGGGGGAGTATTGTTGGACTCAACAAGTGCATTAAGAAGGATAATGCTTGCCATATTGAAACATAATATGCTCTAACATTCAAAGAATCATTTACAAACACATTAGCCTTATAAATATTCATAAAAAACACTAATCATTGTGTCCAAAGGGGATGAAGAAAGACTATAATGGATGACTATCTATGAGCAGCGGATAAAGAATGAAGTCCCAAGTGTAGACAATGGATTAACAAACACACACAACGGATGACCAATATCCACAACTAATGAACAGGCCACAACGGATGTTAATTCAGAGCGAATGAACACTCCACAGCGGACAACAAACAAGAAACATTCAATCAAGTGTTCACAGCGGACAACATCTAAGACACAGCGGATAGCTCATTTGTCATCCACAGCGGACAGCATGTCATCCACAGCTGATGATCAACATTCATAGCGGACAACTTATAGACTTAGGATTTTTATGTAATTTTGTTTACATAAGGGTAGTTTAGTAATTGTAAATAGCTTTTTATATAGGCTATAAATAGCATACTACCCTAATCCTTTGTAAGCTTTTGAAGAAATCAATACTAACAAACAGTTATTATCATTCAGACATTCAATCACTAGCAATCATACACACACATGCACACACACTGATATCATAGCCTTCTCATGGGTTTTCGCATCATGAGCATTGCTTGATTGTTGAATTAAAAGATTTAAAAAGATCCTTGGGGAAATCAATCATCAAACACAACATATACTTACTAATTATAAGTTGCTTGTTGTTTGATTCAATCTGATTTCATCATTTGTTTAACACGTGTGATACATAGCTATATAGGCTAATAATCAATGTATGTTATGTCTTTTTTGTTTTAGAACAACTCTTAAGCCACTTTACTTCCCGTCAATTTCAAAATTTAAATAAGAGTAAAAATATTAATTTCATCCCTAAAATTTCATTAACTTTGCCAGTTTAATCCAAAAACTTTTTTCCACCATTTTAATCACGATAGTTTACCAAATGCTGTTATTTCATCCACTACGGAAATTTCGTTAAAACCTCTATTAAATATTATGATATTTCAGTCTTTTCCAATACCCTTATTATTTAATTAAAACAAATAACCAATTAATATTCAATTAAAACAAAAAAAACACATGAAGCGACCGGTGAGACTAGTCGCTTCGATTTAAAAGTTTTGATTAACTCCAACTCATGTTGTTCAATTGAGGTCTGTTGTATGATTTCAATTAATATTCACATTTTGTTCAAACATGTACCATTGTTCGATTGAGATCTACTGTGGTCATGTGTTTGATTGAGGTTTGCTCTTGTCACGCTTGAACAAACATGACAATAACAAACCTCAATCAAACAAATCATGACAACGACAGACCTCAATTCCATAGCAGATCTCAAGCGAACAATGATAAACGTTCAAACAAAAACTGAAGAATAATTGAAGTTTGACAGCAGACCTCAATCGAACACTTGAATGTTAATTGACGCTTTTAAATTGAAGTGTTTAGTCTCACTAGTCGCTTCATGTGTTTTTTAGTTTTAATTAAATATTAATTAATTAATTTGTTTTAATTAGATAATTTGGGTGTTGAAAAATACTAAAATACCTACATATTTAATGGAGGTTTTAACGGTATTAATGGAGTGGATAAAAATAACAACATTTAGTAAACTAAAGTGACTGAAATATAAAAATAAAAATTAGATTGAAATGACAAATTTAACAAAATATTAGGGACGAAAATGACATTATATTTACTCTTTAAATAATTTATCTCTAGTATGAAGGCAAAATAGTTTATCATTCTAACTGTTTATTTGATATAGTAATATGTAACTTATAATAATCTAAAACCGATAAAATATTTAATTTAAAGTTGTTAGAAGTTGGAATAACTCAAGGTTGGATGAAAGAGCATCCAAAGCTCATCATGTGAATACTGCCACCTTCATACCTTTGTTTATGATTTTGTATACTTCGCTAACCTCCAAAGTCTACACACAAACATTTAATAACGGGTTTGATGCAGACATATTTTTACTACAACCGTTTTCTAAATAAAGCTTTGAATGTTTGATAAATTGTCGTTATATGACATATAAGTATGAAATATTGAATACTATATAACTATAAATAAATTGATGACAACACGTGACGCTAATACATCCTAACTCCATAGTAAAATCGTGCTTATGTGATCTCATTTACATGATGGAGACGTTTGTTTATAAATGGATCTAACGAGAATCTTTAGGTAAATATTATTTGATAACTGAGATTTATATTTTTTAATATCTAAATAATATTCTAATGAAGAGGAAATATCTCCTGTCTTTTTGCCTTTTTCTCTACTTGATTCTGTAGCGTTCATATTTTGGTCCATATTAATTGCTAAAATGTAGTTCTTTCATTACTTCTGCAATATAATTTTTATTTATTTATTGTATTATACTAGTAATTAAGACACACACACTCCGGCGGGGGATGTACAACTATATGGACATAGTTAAGCTTACGTTTGTAAACTTTGTTACGTGGATTGTGAAGGTGACACAAATATAGATAAATCGTAAAAGAAATATATGAAGTTGCGACGGATTAGTTTTGAAAAGTAAATCATAGATAGAAGTTGTGGACTAATAATTGAAAAAAAACTAATATACTCCAAAAACGTTTATAGAAAAAAGAAAAACAAAAAAATATATAAATCCGTAACATGGCTACGTGAGGTGACCAAAAAACCGGTTTGTACAACCAGTTCGGGAAAAATACCGAAACATGTTTGGGTGCCAAACCGTTTTGGCCCAAACCGGTCGCAAACCGGCCCAGCTCGGCATTTCATAATCGGGTTCTATGGGTCCATTGTTCAAACCGGTTACGGTTCCAACCCGGTACCCTAAACCGGTTTTAAAAAACTAGTATAACGGCTATATAGCCGTTTTTTGGCCATTGGAGGGGATTTTTTAACCGTTTTTAGTGTTTTTTACCATTATTCCCCCATTAGGTTAGTATATATATGTATTGGTTGTTTTGATTGTACTACAACAACTTAAAACGATGTCTACTCTCAAAAATCTTAAAAACACTCAATACATTCATGCTCTTAAAAAAACTCTTAAATGGCTTTATCAAGTGATCAATCATCCGTTACTTGTGATGCGTCTTCAAGTAAGGTGGTGGTAGCAATCCTTCCTACGAATAGGAACCCCGAAATATGGTACAAATACGATTTTTGTCAAATGGCTATCGGTTACGAATTTGGTTCTTGAATTCAGTTTCTTGATCACATCTTATGTTCTTGACCTTGTGATCACGTTGATTCTTAATTTTCAGAATGAAGTTCTTCAAGATCTTAGGAGTCTCATCCTTAGTTCTAAGGAAAAAGACCCAAGTGAATCTTGTGAAGTCATCTGTGATCACCAAACAATATGAGGTCCTTCCTAGACTCATTACACTGGTGGGTCCAAAGAGATCTATATGTAATAAGTGTGGGGAGTAGTGATGGGGTTTCTTTCCTTTGGCTTGTGAGATACCTTGTGTTGCTTCCATTTCCGACATGCAACACAATCGTATTCACTTGTAAACTTTTGCTTTGGCATTCCAATTACCAAATCATTCTTAATTCATTTATTCATGTTCTTAAAGTTTACATGGCATATTATCTTATGCCAGAGGAAAGATTCATCACTATTTGCTTTAGATAGAAAGCAAGAGTCTTCTCCGGAGGGAGATGTTTTCTGCAAATCCATCTTGTACATGTTCGCTTTCCTGGGGGCTCTGAGCAAAATGTGCTCTTTAGGATTGACCACTCCGAGCTTGAGAACAATGCAGTCATGCTCAGTGAAAAGCACGTTGTGTCTCTAATCACAAAATTGGGATACATGCAGTTAATTGTAACCAAGCTCTTTGACAAAGTTTACCTTTTCAATGCTGAGCTTACCATTTGTGACCATGCCCCTTCAAGTAATGTAACCTCCTGCATCTCCTCCCAAAGCAAATGGCCCTCCATCAATTTTCTCAAAATTTCGAAGCAAAGAGCCATTGCCTGTCATGTGCGTGGAACAGCCACTATCAATCATCCATACATTTCTCTTGGTCTTCAGCTATTCCTGCACAAAAGGAGAAGATTAGTTACATTTGAAAACCCAAGCCTTGTTGGTCTTGGGCTTGTCAAAGTGAGTTGAAGACAATGCAACTGTAATGGATCTTACGGAGACTGGACCTTTGGAAGGTCTTGCTTTCACTACAGCAAGCTTCAGTACTTCGGAAGCATTCCTTTCTTCCGAGACCAACTTTTCTTCCGAAGGCAAGTTTTCACTTGTCTTCTTCTTCACTTTGGAGCTTCCAAAAGGAAAAGACTTTCCTTCTGAAGCTAGCTTCTTCTTTATCTTCGCAGAAGTTTTCTTCTTGATCATGTGGATAGTACTTTTAGGATTTTAAAGGCAATCCTTAGCAAGATGAGAAGTACTACCACACATGAACAGTCCATTTGCTTTCTTCTGAGAATCTTCTTTTGAGAGGAAGGCTGAACTTGATCACATTCGATCTCCATCTTCATCTTCTCAAATGTTGCAGCATGCATCCCAGGGTATGGCTTGCTCTTGGAGTTGGATGGTTCAGGCTGTATAGAAATGGTAAAAAGCTGATCAGCCTTCTTCTTTTTGTTGGGATGATTTGGATAAGAACTAGAAATCCTCGCACTAGAGTTCATAGTAGAGTCTTCAGCCTTCACCACTTCAAACCCAGTAGAGATAAACACTTATTTCTGCTTAGAGCTGAAGGTGGCATTGATCTCTTGAGCCTTATTTGACTTCCTGTTGGATTTTCTGATCAAGTTCTTCCTCTTGGATTTGGTCATCCTAACTATTTTTCTCTCCTCAGGAGAATAGTGAGCCTTCTTAGGATGATCTTTTTCACTCTTCTTAGAATCATCCTTCACTATCTCCTGTATGGGTCTATGTGGGGGAGCTATCTCAGTACATCCTAGTCCCTGCTTATTCTGATAACAAACTTTTACATGCAAGGATGAGGATATTATGTTCTTGAAGGTCTTTTCTTCAAGAACATATTTCTCTGCCCTAGCTTTGCTGATCACAAGCTCAGCCTGACATTCAGGTAACTTAGTGATGAAATCTTTTATCTGAGTCATGTAGTTGGTATGTTCATGCTTAAGATTTGAAATGGTTTTCTCTAAATCTTCTATTTTATGTTTGCAATTATTATCAGCTCTTTTGAAATAAGCTTTTAAAATGTTTAAGAACTCAAGATCAGTTCTCATCTCTAAGTTATAGGACCTATATCTATTAACTTTAGAAATACATTCAGGTATACAAAGATGTTCCAATACCTTGGATTCTTCATGATTTGCCATCAGTGCTTGGTTTAGAGATGCATCCTCAACTTGAAAGCTCCAGTCAAAGCCTCCTTATTCAACAGCAACTGCAGCTTGCTACTTGGGCTTCTCATTCTAGGTAGCTCCATCAGTGTAGTTTAGTCTGGCTTGCTACTTGGGTTTCTCTTTCTGGGTAGCTTTTGTCCAGTCCAAACTTTCCCCTGGATACATTGCTAGGGAACTTCCTCCCTCTCATCTTGTAGAATTTCTTGGCTCTATGAGTGAGAAGGGCCATCTGTTGAACTATCTCCATGTACTCTAGGTCACCCGGATGGATGCGGTCCAAATCTTCAAGGGTGAAGAGAAAGTTGCATGTGCTTTCATCATCAGACACAAAGGCTTGTAATAAGCTTGTCTCTTAGAATGGACATTCTTGGATGTAGCTCTCCCTTGGTGTCTCAGGGGAGGTAATGAAAGGTGTTGGATCAAGTAAAGCTGGTGCAACCAAAACAAACACTTAGACAATTTTGGTGCAACTGATGAAGAACTTCTGAAGGCAAATGCTGAGCTTCTGAAGGTTAAGTCTAAAGGAGCTTCCGAAGAGAAACTCTAACATCCGAAGACAAAGTCTTTCTTCCGAAGTTCAACACTTAGAAGAATTCAAGAGAAATGACTTTCGAAGTATGAGGACCTGAAAAATGTCTGCCTCGGAAAGAAGTAGCCTCTTCCAAAGTATAAGTGGCTTCGGAAGAACTTGTTCTTCTGAAGCCAGTTAACCCTCGGAAGAACCTACTATGAATCGGTGGACATAAATATGGTCCTTCTGACACTCTGCTGCAAATCTATGAGATACTGCATGGTGCTTTCCCACGCCCATGTAGTTGATCATACTTTATTCCATTGTTCATTCCTTATCAGTTGGTACAGTTACCAACTTTAGTTGGTGACAAAAGGTAAGTCACTATACCAACTTTAGTTGGTGACAAAAGGTAAGTCATGGACATATCATGACTAGCATATCTTAGATAATATTTTATTTATGATACCTTGTCTTTAGCAATGTAGTATTTGACTTAGTCATAGGTTTCTAGTTGGTATCAAATTATATCCGACTGTAGGATCTAGTATATATAGTTTCTCATTGTAACTCATGTTATATGCTTATAAGAGTTTTGTAATACTTTGAGTTGAGAAGTATTATATACAATTACCTTGAAAATTATCTTCCTGTGTTCTTAGTTACTTAGCATATTATTATCAACTCTTAGAAGGGATTCTGCATCATCTAAACCGAGTGTGATTCATGTGAGTTTGAGAGACTATACTTGTGTTGAGTGACAAAAACCGATCCCGCAAAAGGGCCCTTTTGTGATTTACTAGGGTAGAAGATGAGATGATGTTGTGGTTTTTTCCAATCCATTTAAATACATGAAGGGTTGAGCTCTGCTGATTGTTGGAGTTACCAGATGAATTTTGCATGTTCATCTCCATCTGGTAACCACTAACAATACCATACAACTTGGTAGGAGTAAGAGTCTTAAGGTTCTCAATTCTCTTGATGTCAACACAATAATATGCCCATTGTTTAGGAAGTTAGGACATGAACTTCCTCATAATATCCCTGTTCTCAAGAGTTACTCCAACATCCATTAGAGTATCCACAATCTCAACACCCCTAAAGTATTATTGATGTAAAGCTTAATAAAAGGCTGATGCACCCAAAATAGACCAAGTCTTTCCTGCATGCATACACTCAGTGCACAGTAGAAGTTGCTTCAAAAGTTTTACACACTGCACCAGAAAATATTGTATGTGTAAAATATTCCGATGCCAAGACCAATATCTTCCGAAGCCAAAAGTGAAATCTTCCGAAGCTTCAAAGACAAAGTCTTCTGAAGCCAAGGGAGTGAAGACATATTGAGAACATTATAGAAGATTACTCTAATGAAGACTGCAAGAAGCTGGACATTGATAGCAACGCTATGACTGTTCTAATGACTGCTATACCACATTCCTTTATGGTTGGTTTTGAGCATTGCAAGTTAGCCAAAGAACTGTTTGATGCCTAGTCCCAGATGTACTCCAGCTCAAATGACTCCAAGAAAGATTCACTGAAGCAACAATTTGAGAACTTCATTTATATTGCTAGAGAGACCCAAAACAGATGAAGAACATCCGAAGGCAAATGCTTAGCTTCCGAAGGTTAAGTCTGAAGGAGCTTCCGAAGAGAAACTCCAACTTCCGAAGACAAAGTCTTTCTTCCGAAGTTCAACACTTAGAAGAATTCAAGACAAATGACTTCCAAAGTATGAAGACCTGAAAAATGTCTCAAGCCTCGGAAAGAAGTAGCCTCTTCCAAAGTATAAGTGGCTTCGGCAGAACTTATTCTTCCAAATCCAGTTAACCTTCGAAAGAACCTACTATGAACCAGTGGACATAAGTATGGTCCTTCTGACACTCCGCTGCAAATCTTTAAGATACTGCATGGTGCTTTCCCACGCCCATGTAGTTGACCATACTTTATTCCACTATTCATTTCTTATCAGTTGGTACAGTTACCAACTTTAGTTGGTGACAAAAGGTAAGTCATGGACATGTCATGACTTCCATATCTTAGATAATATTTTATCTAAGATACCTTGTCTTTAGCAATGTAGTATTTGCTTTAGTCATAGGTTTCCAGTTGGTATCAAAGTATATCCGACTGTAGCATCTAGTATATACAGTTTCTCGTTGTAACTCATGTTATATGCTTATAAGAGTCTTTAATACTTTGAGTTGAGAAGTAATATATACAAGTACCTTGAAAATTATCTTCTTGTGTTCTTAGTTATTTAGTATATTATTATCAACTCTTAGAAGCGACTCTGCATCATCTAAACCAAGTGTGATTCAAGTGAGTTTGAGAGACTATATTGTGTTGAGTGATCCCGCAAAAGGGCCATTTTGTGAGTTACTAGGGTAGCAGATGAGATGATATTGTGGTTCTTTGTAATCCATTTCAACCACATGAAGGGCTGAACTCTGTAATTGTTGGAGTTACCAGATGAATTTTGCATGCTCATCTCCATCTGGTAGCCACAAACAATACCATACAACTCGGTAGGAGTAAGAGTCTTAAGTTTCTCAGTTTCTTGATGTCAGCAAAATAATATGCCCATTGTTTAGGAAGTGAGGACATGAACTTCCTCACAATATCCCTGTTCTCAAGAGTTACTCCAACATCCATTATAGTATCCATAATCTCAACATACCTGAAGTATTATTGATGTAAGGCTTAATAAAAGGATGATGCACCCAAAACAGACCAAGTCTTTCCTGCATGCATGCACTCAGTGCAAAGTAGAAGTTGTTTCGAAAGTTTTACACACTACACCAGAAAATATTCTATGTGTAAAATATTTCGAAGCCAAGACCGATATCTTCCGAAGCCAAAAGTGAAATCTTCCGAAGCTTCAAAGACAAAGTCTTCCAAAGCTTCAAAGACAAAGTCTTTTGAAGCCAAGGGAGTGAAGACATATTGAGAAGGCTGTAGAAGATTACTCTAATGAAGACCGCAAGAAGCTGCACATTGATAGCACCGCTATGACTGTTCTGATGACTGTTATACCCAACTCCATTATGGTTGGTTTTGAGCATTGCAAGTCAGCCAAAGAACTGTTTGATGCCTTGTCCCAGATGTAATCCAGCTCAAATGACTTCAAGAAAGATTCACTGAAGCAACAATTTGAGAACTTCACTTATATTGATGGAGAGACCCTCAGCCAGCAATACTTCAGGTATATGGTTATTTCCTCCCTTTAGTATGTGGGAATTGCCCTTGAGTTGAGAGATCATTCAAGAAAATTCATGAGTGCACTCCCAAATGAGTGGACGTTCTACTATGTCTCTATCAAGAGGACAGAAAATCTGAACTCCCTCACCATGACTGAACTATGTGAATCCTTGATGGATACCGTTTAGAGATGGAGAAAAAGAGAGGCCACCAGACAAGCAGACCCTCAAGCCTTCCTGCTAGCAACGCTTTAATGGTTGCTGAAGGCTAAGGACCCCCCCCCCCAAACTCAGCAGTACCTGACTTACTCCCAGCAGCCATCCTGTTCTTCTAGGCCATACATCACATTCCCTAAGACTCCAAGGTCTCAACAGGCTCAGCCAAGTTCCTTCCAGGATAATTGTGCCTTTGTCTCAGGAAATGGGCATTCTAGTGACTTTCAGTATTGCTTTGATGATCTAGACTGTCTCAGCCCAGATGATGTGGCATCCCGTGTTTCCAGTTCAATATTCGTACGTTAATAAAATGAGACAAAATATTTATATGCATGATAAGACTTAATTTTATGATAATTATGGTCATTTAAGGTCTAGTAAAGCCCCTTTGTGAGTAAAGTTTATAATTGGTAATTTTGAGAATTACCGGGTCGCGTAGCGATAAAACGTTTAACGAACGTTGGTGATAATTCGGTTAATTAAATTTGGTCATTATATTCTGATTTTTATAATATAATGAATCTTAAGTGAAAATATTTTTAGTCATGAAAAATAATTATTAATATTATTTACCTTGATTGCATAAAATTAAGACTTTTTAAAAGTTGCCTTGATGCAACGTTTAGTCGGATGCTTGCTGTGTTAAACCGTGTGTATTATTATTATTTTTGACTTTTGGTCACTATTATTTAATATTGTGAACCCTTGGAAAGCCTCAAATTAATACTTTTATCTTATAGAAATTTTTCGCGTAAAAACCCGAACGTTTAAGAATTTTACAAAAAATTTAAACGAGACCGACACCCGCCTTACACCCGGTGGCATCTCACTTGGAGATCCACCAGCCATATAATTAATATAATGACATGATTAACTCACACTTAACCATTTCTACATATACAAACCCACACTCCACCTTCTCATCATTTCTCACCAACACTTTTTGTAAGAATTCCTTAAGTCTGATGCAACCCAAAACATCCAAAGTGTCTCAACAACATGCACTAAGTACTGAAGTGAAGAATGCCTCGGAAGTTTTACACAATGCATTAGAAAATACTCTAAGTGTAAAATCTTCCGAAGCCAAGACCAATATCTTCCGAAGCCAAACATGAAGTCTTCCGAAGCTTCAGAGACAAAGTCTTCCGAAGCTTCAACCTATGAAGACAGATTTCTTCCGAAGACTTTTAGTACAAATGCTTTATCTGATGTACTGTTCCATAAAGCACCTTTTCCGCTGCATTTCTGTAAAGTCACCAACTTACATGAGTTGGTGAAAAGGTCCATGCTTTTGGTAACTGTACATAGAGGTCTTGAGTCTGTAACTTTCCACTTTATGTACTTTATCCTTTTTGTAATGCATAAGGATGTGAGCTATGGCATGTCATAGTCACAAGGTCAAAAGGCAGATATGCCTTTTGATCCTACAATTGATTTTTTTAGTGTCTAGTCAATTGTATCCAGCTGGCTTACAAAGTATAGCCGGCAGTAGGTTGTAGTATAAGTATTCCAAGTTCTTGTATCTTTCTTTATGCTTTGTAACACTTGTAAAAGAACTTGAGAAAGCAATATACTGCCTCCTTGAAACCCATACTCTCTTGTTCTGTCTCTTGCTTTACTTGTGTTCTTTGTATCACTTTGGTTAACCCAGTTCACTGTTTGATTAAAGTTTAGTTAATCTCCGCATTGTGTTGCTGTGTTGTAATTGTGTTAAAGCCCTTAAACGGTCCTGCAATTGGTATCAGAGCATTCCAGGCTCTTGATATAAGATCTAACCATCTTAAGATCCCTCACACACACAAAAACTAAACTTTTCAAATGGCTTCCATCTCAAAGACTGATATGGAGACTGGAACCATGGACAAATCCCCACTAATCACTCTTGATGATTTTGACACCTGGTGCATGAGGATGGAAGGTTTCATCAGGTCTCTTGATTCAAGAATGTGGGAATCTGTTGAGAATGGACCTTTCATACCCAGCACCCCCTCTGCTACTGGTGCTGGTATGATTCCTAAAGATGTGGCCAACTACTCAGATGAAGATAGAAAAAGAGTAGAGATTGATAGGAAGGCCATGACTGCTCTTCAGACTGCTCTCCCAAACTCTGTATACAGAGGTTTTAAGAAGTGCAAAACAGCTAAACAGATGTGGGATGCACTGAAGCTGATGTATGAAGGCTCCTCTGAAGCCAAGGAGAACAAGAAAGATCTTCTGAAGCAGCAGTTCGAAAATTTCACCTTCAAAGCAGGTGAAACCATGACCCAACAATACTTCAGGTATGTTGAGATTGTGGATACCCTAGTGGATGGAGGAGTTCCTCTTGAGAATAGGGACATTGTAAGGAAGTTCATGTCCTCACTTCCTAGGCAATGGACACATTATTGTGTGGTGATCAAGAGGACTGAGACCCTTAAAACTCTTACTTTGATAGAGTTGTATGGGATTCTCAGTGGATATCAGATGGAGATGAACATGCAAGGTTCATCTAGCAACTCCAACAATCAAATGGGTTCAGCCCTTCATGTGGTTGAAAGGGACAGCATAGAACCCCAACATCATCTCATATGCTACCCTGACAACTCACAAAAGGGTCCTTTCATCACCTTCCCGGAGACACCAAGGGAGAACTTTACTCAAGGAAGCCCATTCCAAGAGACAAGTTCTTCTCAAGCCTTTGTGTCTACTGATGAAAGCTGTGGGAATTATCTCTTCACTCTTGAAGACCTGGATTGTATCCATCCAGATGACCTGGAATACATGGAGATAGTTCAGCAGATGGCTTTCCTCACTCACAGAGCCAAGAAGTTCTACAAGAGGACAGGAAGAAGATTTCCAAGCAATGCTACCAGTGGAAAGTTTGGGCTGGATAAAAGCAAAGTTAAGTGTTACAACTGTAACCTTATGGGTCACTTTGCTAGGGAGTGTAAGGCACCTAAAGCAAATGGGGGCCAAACACAACCCAGACCAAACTACACTGACAAAGCCCCTCAGGCTGAGAAGACAAAGCAACATGCTGCTCTTGCTGTTGAAGAGGGAGGCTTTGACTGGAGTTTTCAGGTGGAAGATGCTTCTCCAAACCAAGCACTGATGGCTGACCATGATGAAGCCAAGACCAATATCTTCCGAAGCCAAACATGAAGTCTTCCGAAGCTTCAGAGACAAAGTCTTCCGAAGCTTCAACCTATGAAGATAGATTTCTTCCGAAGACTTTTAGTACACATGCTTTATCTGATGTACTGTTCCATAAAGCACCATTTCCGCTGCATCTCTGTAAAGTCACCAACTTACATGAGTTGGTGAAAAGGTCCATGCTTTTGGTAACTGTACATTGAGGTCTTGAGTCTGTAACTTTCCACTTTATGTACTTTATCCTTTTTGTAATGTATAAGGATGTGAGCTATGGCATGTCATAGTCACAAGGTCAAAAGGCAGATATGCCTTTTGATCCTACAATTGATTTTGTTAGTGTCTAGTCAATTGTATCCAGCTAGCTTTCAAAGTATAGCCGGCTGTAGGTTGTAGTATAAGTATTCCAAGTTCTTGTATCTTTCTTTATGCTTTGTAACACTTGTAAAAGAACTTGAGAAAGCAATATACTCTCTTGTTCTGTCTCTTGCTTTACTTGTGTTCTTTGTATCACTTTGGTTAACCCAGTTCACTGTTTGATTAAAGTTTAGTTAATCTCCTCATTGTGTTGTTGTGTTGTAATTGTGTTAAAGCCCTTAAACGGTCCTGCACTTTTCCTCACTAGCCTTGTTTTCTCTCTTCTCTCCCTCATCCACCTATGGCCGAAACACCACCACCACACCCTTACCACTTCGAAAATTCCATCACCCAAGCTTGTTTTAAGCTTTGTTTTCCGAATTTCAAAGATCCCTTATGAGTTTGGTGCAAAACATTGCATAAATCCTACTCAAAGGAGAAGAAAATGAGTTTTAAGCTTTATGAGTCCGGATCACCCAAGCTTGTTTTAAGCTTTGTTTTAAGCTTTTCATAAATTCCATCACCCATCTTCAAAAGTTGTTCATATTAGGTATGAACTTTGAACTTTTATGACATGCAACATGACTTTTGGATGATTATTGCAAGATTTGTTTACCAAAAATTAGTTTTTCTTGAAATCCAAGGTTACAACAAAGGTTTTTAACAAGAAAATGAGTTTTAAAACAATGTGTGTTTGTGTGAGTGTGTGTGTGTGTGTATGTGTATGATGATTTTGTGTTTTGATGATCTTTCAACATTTTGTTGATTTTCTCTTGCATGCAAGATGATCAAACTTTGGTTTGAGGTTATGAACATCATATGAAACCCATCTCTAAAAGGAGTTTACTATAATGATGAAAATGGGTAATACATGATTGCATGTAAAGAATGATGTTCTTAAAACCATCCTGCACTTTGATTTCATAAAGGATTTAGATGATCCATGAATAATGATGATCATGATCTGAAATCTTTTTATTTTAAGTATGTTTTGTTGAAATGAAAATTAAGAACACAAGATAAAATTATGATTTGGACTATGTATGTATGTATGAAATCATGTATATGTATGTATATATGGTTTACACTTTTGTTCTTGATTTGTTCTTCACTTATAAGTTTTGAGATGACTGAAATGATCCATGTATATGGTGATCATGATCTGGAGATTTTGAAGTTTTTATTCACATGTCTTTTAAAGAAAATATAAAAACAAGTTACAATTAAAGGTACTCAAGTGTTGATGGGACATGGCCACTAGAAAATCTTTCATAAAATATAATGGACAAGACAAGTATTTTTGTAAGATCTGGATATAAAACTTTATAACATATAAAATATAAGTTAAAAAATTAGTAACTTACTGAAAAATAAAAGTTTGGATGATTAGGTTTAATCTCGTAACGTTTTCTATTAAAAACGCGTTATAAACGGTGTTTTCAGGTCAAAAACAAATAATTTCTCACAAGTCCGGTTTTGGATAGAAAATAATAAAGTGTCTTAAGTTGAAAACTTATGTTTTTAAGTATATAACAAACCCATAATAAGCAAGATATTTGGTGATGATTTTATACGCGCAAAAAAGCCGAAAACCGACAATTTCGGAATAATGGACTGTTTTGGAACTGATTTTTAACAAACTATTTTCAGAAGGTTTTTGGTATAAAAGAGTCATATTTAAACATATAAAATGCTCATAAGATATACGTGGGTTGAAGTACGGTTTATGCGTATAAAACCATGCGGTTTCGGGTTAAAAATCACCGTATATGGGTGAAATTTGGGTCAAACATAATAGATAATATTTTTATAATAAAACTTGTCTAAAATAGTTTCATATATATTATACTACTGAAAATTAGTTATTTGTTTAAAAGAATAATAAAAGTTGAGTTGTATTAAATAAAATAATAATCATAAAGTAATAATATAAGAGATGGTTTTCTTTACTAGAATTAGAATATTGATATAACTAATTACTAAAATTTAAATATAATATTATTATGAAATCATAATTACTTATTTATTTGTTTGTTTGTTCAATCACATATTCATTTATTTATTTGTTTGTTTGTTTGTATAACACATAACTTAGTAAACTTTGCGTTACATTTTTATATACTTTTACATGTTTATTTTGTCTGTGTATTGTGATTGTCGTTTAAGGGAATAAATCGTTGATTTAATTAATAAATATTTGTCACGTATAATATAAATTATTATACTAAACCGAAAGTCACCAACGGGTCTTTCATAAAGAAACGGATTTCAAGGCAAATCTAGTAAGTTGGGTAAACAACTTACATATTAGACTCATTACTCAACAATTATTGGATACTTCGTGTTTAGGGCATTTATTCTTAATTTATATTCCGGGCTCGATTTTGCTAGATCATATCTCTGTCTTATTTGAAGGCGAGTTTTCACAGCCCCTATTTTTAAATAACGTTTATTTAAGTATTTTGGGGGGAAAAACATGCTATAACGATTTTTTGTTTACGATGTGATTATGGAATAACTGCGTGATCTTTATGATGGCATTAAGTTGTTTTATTATTTGCGCATGGCTGCGCTCTTACATAATCATTAACCCTTGGAGGCCCCCAGGATATATTGGTAGATCTATTGGGTTGACAACCGCCCCTCAGGATCAGTTGCCACCGGTCTGGTACATAGAGAATATATGTTGAAAGGATTTGAGGGATTTTGTGTCTTGGTTTGATTATGGGGGCTCTTGGTTGCGATCATAGTCAGTGGACCTAGCCAGTCCTTGACGATCCAGGGGTTGATTCCGGAATAATCATGTCTTTAATTAAAAGGAAATTATGATAACCTTTTGTATAAACCTGTGAACTCACCAGTCTTTTGCTGATAAACTTTTAGGCATATTTTTCAGGAGATTAGGCATGCATGGGAATGAAAAGGGTTTTAACGGTAAACCTATCAATTTTGGATACCACATTTGGGACAAATTCCACTGCTGATAAAAATCATTGTTTATGTTCAAAACAATGTTATGTTATTACAACTTATGTTTTAAATTTAAGACTTCTACTTGTTGATGTAATGACATTTTAATATTAATTTTTAATGATGGTATTCATGATATGTTTGCTCGATAATTGTTGGAATAATCCAACTTCCGTTATCTCCGTCGCACACGTGCCCTTTCAGTGCGCTTTTCGGAGTGTGACAGAAGTTGGTATCAGAGCCAATGGTTATAGCGAACTAGAAAATGCTTTTCGAAAATCTAGACTATAACCAACACTATTTTTAAGTTAAAACACTTTCATTCCCAAGTGTTCCTTGTTATGCATGCATTAAATTAATGATGTTTCTGTTTATTGTTCATTAAATGGAATTAAGTATAGATGCCTTTAGTTAGAAAATTTAGTACGGATATTCTTGTGTCAGAGATGCCTTCTCGAACCCCGTTCATTCTGATCCATGAATCCGATACCGACTACGAGGATCACATGTATTTTGAACTAATTATCTCTCTCATTAAGTCATTTTTATGATTTTAATGAATGACATGATTATCGAAATGTTGTGATTGTATGCCTATTATTATTACGCATTTTGATAGTATTTCGTGTATGTCACTTATTCTCTTTTGTTTCATACATAACAGAAGTTAATTCATGGCACCTAACACGTGAAATACCACTGGTACTAGAGGTACTGGTTTACCTACTGTAAGGATTCCTATAAGTCTGATGCAGCCAAAACATCCAAAGTCTCTCTGCAAGCATGCACTAAAGAACAGAAGTACAAATGCTTCGGAAGTTTTACACGATGCACTAGAATTATTCCAAGTGTAAAATCTTCCGAAGCCAAGACCAACATCTTCCGAAGCCAAAACTGAAGTCTTCCGAAGCTTCAAAGACAAAGTCTTCCGAAGCCAAGAGTGAAGACAGATTTCTTCCGAAGACTTTTAGAGATATGCCTTTATCTGATGTACTTTACCATAAAGCTCGACCACATTTCTGAACTTACATGAGTTGGTGAAAGGTCCATATTTTTGGTAACAGTACATTGAGGTCTTGAGTCCATGCTTTCTACTTTATGTACTTTTATCCTTTTTGTAATATATTAGGATGTGAGCTATGGCATGTCATAGTCACAAGTCAAAAGGGAGATCTGCCTTTTGACTCTACATTTGATTTTGTAGTTGTCTAGTCAATTGTATCCAGCTGGCCTTTAAAGTATGGCCGGCTGTAGGATGTAGTATAAAGTATCTCAAGTACTTGTAACTTTCTATCGATGCTTTGTAACTTGTAATAGAACTTGAGAAGCAATATACAACATTCTTGAAAACCAAATACTTGTGTTGTTTGCAATCTTGTTCTGTCTCATATTTACTTATGTTCTTAGCATCTTTCATTAACAAGTTAACCAGTTCTCTATTTGATCTGTTAAGTGTTCTAAGCAACTCTCCTTATTGTGTTGTTGTGTTGTAAGTGCATACCCTTCACCGGTCCTGCATTTGGTATTAGAGCATTTCAGGCTCTTGATATAAGATCTCACCATCTTAAGATCCCTCACACACACAAAATACTTAACAACTCAAATGGCAGCTATAACCAAAGCAAATATGGAAACTGGAACTATGACAAAGTCTCCACTGATCACTCCTGAAGACTTTGATACTTGGTGTCAAAGAATGAAAGGCTTCATCAAGTCTCAAGACTCCAGGATGTGGGACTCTGTTATTGAAGGGCCTTACATACCAAGCACCACTTCTGCTACCGATGGTGGTATGATTCCTAAGGTTGTGGCTAATTACTCTGAAGCAGATAGAAAGAGAATAGAGATTGATCAGAAAGCCATGACAACCCTTCAAACTGCTCTTCCAAACTCCATCTACAGAGGCTTCAAGAAGTGCAAAACTGCCTAGCAACTATGGGAAGCACTGAAGCTGATGTATGAGGGGTCTACTGAAGCAAAGTAGAACAAGAAGGATCTCCTGAAGCAGGAGTTTGAAAACTTCACCTTCAAGGCAGGTGAAACCATGACTCAACAATACTTCAGGTATGTTGAGATTGTGGATACTCTAATGGATGTTGGAGTAACTCTTGAGAACAGAGACATTGTAAGGAAGTTTATGTCCTCTCTTCCTAGACAATGGACACATTATTATGTTGTTATCAAGAGGACTGAGAACCTTAAGACTCTTATTCTCACAGAGTTGTATGGTATTTTTAGTGGCTACCAGATGGAGATGAACATGCAAAACTCATCTGGTAACTCTAGCAATCAACTGAGTTCAGCCCTCCATGTGGTTGAAAGGGAAAGCATTAAACCACAACTTCATCTTATATGCTTCCTTGACAACTCACAAAAGGGCCCTTTCATCACCTTCCCAAAGACTCCAACTGAAAGCTACACTCAAGGAAGTCCTTTCCAAGAGACAAGTTCTTCTCATGCCTTTCTCTTCACTCTTGAAGATTTGGACTGTATCCATCCAGATGATCTGGAGTACATGGAGATAGTTCAGCAGATGGCTCTTCTCACTCACAGAGCCAAGAAGTTCTACAAGAGGACAGGGAGAAAGTTTAAAAGCAATGCAGCCAGTGGAAAGTTTGGGCTGGACAAAAGCAAAGTAAAGTGTTACAACTGTAACCAGATGGGACACTTTGCAAGAGAGTGTAAGGCACCAAGGATAAATGGTGGCCAAGCACAAACAAGACCAAACTACACTGAGAAAGCCCCCAGAATGAGAAGCAAAAGCAGCAAGCTGCAGTTGCTGTTGAAGAAGGAGGCTTTGACTGGAGCTTTCAAGTAGAAGATGCATCTCTAAACCAAGCACTCATGGCATACCACGATGAAGCCAAGGTATTGGAACATCTTTTTACTCTTGAATGCATTGCTAAAGTTAATAGATACAGGTCCTATAATTTAGAAATGAGATCTAACCTTGAGTCCTTAAATATTTTAAAAGCTGATTTTAAAAGAGCTGAAAATGATTATAAACTAAAGATAGAGGACTTAGAGAAAACCATTTCAACTCTTAAACATGAGCATACAAACTACAGGACTCGGATCAAAGATCTCATTACTAAATTAACTGAATGCCAGGCTGAGCTTGTGATCAGCAAAGCCAAGGCAGAAAAATGTTGCAGGATCGGTTTTGTCACTTAACACTTGGATTTCTCTCAAACTCACTTATATTACACTCAAATCAGATGAAGTAGAATCTCTTCTAAGAGTTGATAATAATATAAGAACTAGCAAAGAACACAAGGAAATAATTTCAAGGCACTTGTATATATTACTTCTCAACTCAAAGTATTACAAGACTCTTACAAGCATGAAACATGAGTTACAATGAGAAACTATATATACTAGATCCTACAGCCGGATATACTTTGATACCAGCTGGAAACCTAAGACTAAAGCATATACTACAATGCTAAAGTTAAGGTATCTTAGATAAAGTATTATCTAAGATATGGTAGTCATGACATGTCCATGACTTACCTTTTGTCACCAACTAAAGTTAGCAACTGTACTAACTTATAAAGGTAAACAGTGGAATAAAGTATGGTCAACTACATGGCTTTTGAGAAAACGCCAAGCTAAAGTTAAGGTATCTTAGATAAAGTATTATCTCAGAGGTCTGCAGCGGAGTGTCAGGGAGACCATACTTATGTCCACTGGATAATAGTAGTGTCTTCCGAAGGTAAGTTGGCTTCGGAAGAACAAGTTCTTCCAAAGCCACTTATACTTTGGAAGGGGCTTCTATACTTCCGAGGCTTGAGGACTTCTTTCATACTTCGGAAGTTGACTTCTGATCTTTCACTCTAAGTCTTGATCTTCGGAAGTGAATACTTTGTCTTCAGAAGTTGGAGTTTTCCTTCGGAAGTTGGTTTTACACTTTGTCTTCGGAAGAGCTCCTTTTTCTTTCGGAAGTTCCACACTTAGCTTCGGAAGTCCTTTATTTGTTGCACCAAAATAGTCTAAGTGATTTGGTTTTGGTTGCACCAGCCTTTCTAGATCCAACAAATGTGTTCTTGAAGAAGAGACCTTCAAGAACATAATATCCTCATCCTTTCATGCAAAAGTTTGTTATCAAAATAAGCAGGGACTAGGATCTTGTGAGATAGCTACTCTATTGATGCATGTATGTCCCTAGATCATGATATGAAATGTAATAGATCTTGTTTGTCTGATTATGATGTAATGTGTAATGATTAATGAAATGATATGGATTGTTTGTGATTTGTAATATCTAATATTTCATTAATGAGTCGATATTGAATTGGTTAATTAGGTTTGTGATTGTTTGAATAGTTACACATAATGTTATATTAATTAATACATTTAAACTTAACTTAATGAAGTTCTCATGCGAATGGCCCATGCGAATGGACCATACGCATGAATAACTTCATACGATTGACTCAGTCGCACGACTGAACCAGGAGACTGGATCAGTCGTATGATTGATACATAAGATTGGCTCAATCGCACGACTGAACCATACTTATGGTCCAGTCGCCCGAATGAACAACACTAATCTATAAATACAACCCAATTCGTGGAAAAACGTAAGCATTCATACCATTACGACTCCAGACGTACCCTAGCCGTCCAGAAGCCTCCCAAATCGTTCTTCAAGTTCACAGAACACATTAGATCGATTCCTAATCGATTTCTAACATTAGATTCAATTATTGATTGATTCTTCGTGTGTTCTCACTGATTGGATCGCCGATCAAATAGGATTCCGCACTATTTGATCTGGTTTACACGCTAATCACTAGGTATTTCGTTCAAATACCAGGTCCTAACAAGTGGTATCAGAGCTTTCGCTCTTGATTACGTGTGATTCAATCAAGATTGCATAAAAGTTTGTGTTTTGCACTAAAAACGCAATCTTTGGTGTCAAAAGTGATCTTGAACGTTCCCTGCTCATCAAAGTTTGGTTTCTACGGACTTAGAAGATTAGACCTTGCGAAAATTTGAATTTTTACGGCTAAAACAAGTTTAACCTAGAAATTTTCGCAAAACAGCAGCTTCAGTCGCACGAGTGACCCATTCGCACGACTGGACTTCATTCGCATAGCCCAGACGCACGATTGGACCTAGTCGCATCTTCATTCGTACGATTAAACCGTTTGTTCGTATTGCTCATACGCATCAGCTTCATTCGCACGACTGAACCAATCGCTTAGTTCAGCCGCACGATTGAACCAGTCGCAGAGTTCATACGCACGACTAGACCATTCGCATCCTTCAGTCGCACCAGTGACAGTTTGTTTTATTAGACTTAAAGTTATTCGCCATGGAAGATCAAATGTCAGCCTTTACTGCTGGGAAGGACTCTAGGATACAGAACCTGCTGTTGCTTGAGAGTGAGGTGGGTAATCATAATAAACCACCAAAGCTCTTAACGTTAGATGAGTTTCCCCACTGGAAACAACGTTTTGAGATCTACCTTAATGGAGTGGATCCGAATCTGTGGGAAGCCATCGAGATTGGATATAGTACACCGGTGGGAGCTGATGGAGTTAAGCTAACGTTAGGAGGGATGACGGACGCGCAGAAAGTTAAATACAATGCAGAGAAAAGAGTTTATGCATTGATTACACAGTCTATCCCAAAAGACATCTTCCACCAGTACTCAGAGAATAAGCAGTCCAAGAAACTATTGGATGAGCTAGAAAAGAGGTACGACGGGAATGCTTCGTTGAAGGCAATCAAGGCTAAGGAGTTAAAGAAGGAATTCGATAACTTCTCATCGATGGGAAACGAGAGTTTAGACGACGTTATAGATAGATTCTACCATCTGATGAGTGAACTGCATACACATGGGGTGGCTACTACCATGGAAGAGAAAGTTACTAACTTTGCAGACGGATTGCCTGAAAAGTGGGCTTCATTCGTGTCTAACCTAAGACAGAATGGAATGCTGGCAAAACTGGATATTAATAACTTCATTCTTAAGTTGCGAGAAGAGGCACTTAGGATGACGTACAGAGCTCAGAAGTCTTCGTACACTCAAAATCCAGCTTTGTACAACGCCACGCCTCAAGCTAAGACATCTGGAGCACCTCTCCAGACTGCATTTGTGTCTAACTCATCGGGTCCTTCACATGCGTCTCCTTCAGGATCAGACACGTCGGGATCTTCTTGTACCCACTATATTGGATCTGAAGCAAGTGCTACTAAACTGAAGACCGAGAACCTCGGTAATATGACTGTGGAAGTAGCTCGAGAACACATGGATCTGTTAGCTGCAGTGGTTCATTCTTATGATGGACTTGTTGCTGGAAAGATTGGAAACTGCCATCTGGCAGACGAGGACTACGAGCAGGTGGACAAAATGGAGCTTGAGAGGATGGACATAATGTGGGCCTTAGCTAGTGCTGTCCGAAGGGCGAAGAAGTTTGTTAAAAAAACCGGACAGAACTTGGTAGCTACTAAGGATACCATATTTGGCTTTGACAAGAGCAAAGTGACCTGCTTCAACTGTGGAGAGAAAGGGCACTTCAAAAGAGAATGTGTCAAGCCTAAGAAGACGGGTAACGGGAACCCGTTCTCGTCCTTCACTCGCCAAGACAAGCAAGCTACCAGTTCTACATCATCAAGCAAGGATCCAAAAGCCTTGACTGCTCATGATGATGAAGGACAGGATTGGAGCTTTAGGTTTGTCTCTCCAGGGGAATCAAACATTGCTAGTGTAGAAGATATTGACGATGATTCCGCGAGTGAAGGACATCTAGCAGTTGAGATAGCGATGTCAAATATTGAAGAGACAACTGCAACTGAGGTCAGTTACAAGCCTAAAAAGGAGACTACCACGTCAAAGACAGAAAAGACAGAATCACCAAAACCAAAGACATCTGATGCTGCGTTGATGGCTAACTCTACTGAACCAACTTAGGTAAGTACTACTGACCAAATGTTTGATAATCATGCTTGTTCTGATTGTGATACTTTTAGGAATAGCATAGATGAAAAATTTGCTAGGTTATTAGATCATAACGATAACTTAGTAAAAGATTTGCAACTGTGCACTGAGGCTAATAGAGTATTAAAACAAAATGAGCATAGTTATAAAGAAAAGATAGACCTTTTGACTAAGCAGCTTAGGGAAACCGAAGTAGTTGCATTTAACCATGTTAAAACAGTTAACTTTGTTAAACCAGAGAAAACAACAAAAGAACCAGAGTCAAAACCTAAAGTGAGTGATGTTACTAGAGTGTCACACAATTCTCCACAAAGAAAGTTTAATCATAAAGTTGATAGCAGGTCGTGCTACAACTGTGGAGAATGTGGACACATTGCTTCCTATTGTCCTTTCTATCAGACACCTAGGAAGAAAATTGAACTTCAGGACTCAAAACCTAGGTCTTCTAAGAGGAGTTCTTTAACTCCACCTAGAAGAACTAGTGAACCTAAATTTCAACCCGTTAGCCAGTCAACTGTTTATCACAAACAGGCATTGCACAAATCTGGCTTATGGAAAGAGAAGTCATCCTCTGTGTCTGATAATGATGACAAGAAGGAACCTGAGCTACCCTCACCCTCTTAGGGTCAACGGGTGGAATTTATGATGTGTGATGCCTCTGGGAAACCCAAGCCAGTAAAGGCTTGGGTTCCTAACCTAAACTAATCCTTTACTTTGTATGTGCAGGGTGTTTGATACAGTGCTGAAACTTACACGTGGATTGTAGACTGTGGAGCATCCAGGCACATGACAGGAAACAGGGCTCTTCTATCAAACGTCAAGCAAATAAAAGGAGGGCATGTTTCATTTGCTGGAAACAAGGGAGGCTATATCACAGCTCAGGGAGAAGTGGGGAATCAGAAAGTTAAGTTTGATAAGGTGAACTACGTTCAACAACTTCAAAATAACTTACTTTCTGTTTCCCAAAACTGTGATAAGGGATTTAAAGTCATCTTCGACAACAAGAAGTGTTACGTGCTCAAGAAAGACTACGTGATCCTAGAGGACCAAGTTCTGATGACAGCTTCGAGATATAAAGATCTTTATGTTTTGGATCTGTCAACAGCTTCTATAACGGATCATGAGGTTCAGTGCTTTCTATCTAAAGCTACTGAGAAGGATTCCATCTCCTGGCATAGGAGAATGGGACACATTAGTCAAAGGAAGATGAAGCATTTGATCCAGAAGGATCTAGTGAGAGGAGTTAATGTCAAGAACTTCCAGCTTCCTGACTTTTGTGTAGCTTGCAAGAAAGGCAAACAGACGAAGAAGTCTCATAAGGAAAAGAAAGTTCATTCAATAGAACTTCCTCTTGAACTTCTTCACATGGATCTGTTTGGTCCAGTCAGTACAAAGAGCATTACAGGCGACTTGTACTGTTTTGTGGCCACTGATGACTACTCAAGGTTCACTTGGGTAATGTTTCTGAATCCAAATCAGAAACATTTGAGTCATTCAAGGAGTTAGTAACCACACTGGAATCTCTCTACAAGCTGAAGATTAGACAAGTACGCTCAGAAACGGGACGGAATTCAAGAACCAGTGGATGGAGGCTTACTGCAAGGAAAAGGGAATTGTGCATCAATTCACTTCTGCCTACACGCCTCAGATGAATGGCGTTGCTGAGAGAAAGAACAGAAGCTTGATAGAGACAGCACAGACTATGCTGGCAGACTCGAAACTGCCTATCCAATTCTGGAATGAGGCAGTGACGAATGCATGTTATACACTGAATCGAGTTCTGATTGTCAAGCGCCACGGAAAGACATGTTACGAGCTACTACAAAGACGCAAACAGAATTTGGAGTATCTCGAACCATTTGGCGCGCCGTGCACACTTCTGAAGAAGACACAAGAAGATAAATTCAGCGAGAAGGCGGATGAAGGAATCTTTCTAGGATACAACATACCGAACAAGCGAGTTTACAACAACTCAACGGGTCTAGTAGAAGTGTGGTGTAATGTTGACGTTCAGAGATATACCACACCACCTACTGGCAAAGGACCCGCCTACTTCTTCGACTATGATGGATTCTTCAAGTCCTTCAACATCCCTCTCTCTCCCTCGGATGACGAGTTAGCTACTAGAATGATGTATGATATCTTGAATACACCATCTAGCTCACAGGGAGAATCATCTACTCAGTCAGGGGGAGTAGTCGATGACAGTGACTCCTCCTCTGAAGATGAAGCTGAAGAAGATGACCAGAATAGTCAGGAGGAACAGGTTCCAGTTCCTGAAAGTCCACAAGCATCTACTAGTGATGCACCTTCGACTTCGGAACCTCAAACTCCAACTACCTCAGATGCAAACCAAATGTTCATAGTCTTGGCTCTGAGGTAGCTGTTCCTACTACTCCAGGATCACGCCTAAATGTCTATCATCCCTTAGACAATGTCATTGGGATGTCAGATCAGGAGTAGAAACCCGAAATCAGCCATATTCAGCTGATTACGCCTCGGTTATGGAGAAGGGTTACATTCATGATGGTGCTTATCGGTGTTTTGTCTCGCAGTTTGAGCCAAAATATGTCAGTGATGCACTAAATGATGAGGCGTGGGTTAGTGCCATGCAAGAAGAACTTCTTCAGTTCAAGAAGTTAGGAGTGTGGACTCTGGTTGATAGACCTAAAGGTGCTAAAGTCATTGGCACCAAATGGGTCTTGAAATGCAAGAAGGATGACCAAGGGGTCATTATCAGGAACAAAGCTCGATTGTTGGTTCAGGGATTTCGCCAAGTCGAGGGAATTGACTACAATGAGGTGTTTGCACCCGTGGCAAGGATGGAAGCCATTCGTATCTTCCTTGCCTATGCATTGTACATGAAGATTAAAGTCTACCAATTAGATGTGAAGAGTGCATTCCTTCATGGGGAAATCAGAGAAACACTCTATGTCAGTCAACCCGAGGGATTTGAAGATCCTTATCATCGGGATAGAGTTTACAAGCTCGACAAGGCTTTATACGGGCTTCATCAAGCTCCAAGAGCTTGGTATGAGAAACTCTCGACTCATCTTGTGAAACACGGCTTTCGCAGGGGAGTCATTGACTGCACGCTGTTCATTAAAGAAAAAGATGGCGACCTACTGCTCGTACAGATCTATGTTGATGACATAATCTTCGGTTCAAAGAACGAAGAGTTATGCAAAGAGTTTGAAGCAGTTATGAAGAAAGGGTTTGAGATGAGTGCTATGGGGGAGATGAAGTTCTTTCTCGGGTTACAGGTGGATCAGACACCAAATGGGATCTTTCTACATCAGACCAAGTATGTAGGAGACATTCTAGTCGTTTTGACATGGAGAATGCTTCTGCTGCTGGGACTCCACTGGCTACGAATCATGATATAGCACCTGATGAAAATGGAGATCTAGTGGACGCCACAATGTATCGAGGAATGATTGGATCCCTCATGTATCTCACTGCCTCGAGACCTGATATCATGTATGCTACATGTTTGTGTTCTAGATATCAGGCTAAGCCTAAGGTCAACCATATGATTGAGGTCAAGAGGATATTTCGTTATCTAAAGGGTACACCCACACTTGGGTTGTGGTATCCTCATGATGATGACTTTGAGTTACCGCGTATAGTGACTCGGATTACGGGGGCTGCAAGATGAACTACAAGTCTACATCAGCAGGGTGTCAATTCTTTGGGAGAAGATTAGTTACCTGGCAGTGTAAGAAGCAGACATCAGTTGCATTGTCAACCTGTGAAGCCGAATATGTTGCTGCTGCAAGTTGCTGTTCACAAATCATCTGGATTCAACAGCAAATGCGGGATTACGGTTTAAAGTTCTCTTCTACTCCTATTTTTGTTGATAACTCTGCTGCAATTGCAGTAACTAAAAATCCGGTCCAACATCCTAAGACCAAACATATCGGTATTAAATACCATTTCATAAGAGACTGTTTTGAAAAGAACTTAATTGTTGTGGTAAAAATTAATACTGATTTTCAACGCGCTGACCTCTATACTAAAGCCTTTGATAAACCACGTTTTCAATATTTGCTAGAGGTCAACGGTGTTAAAAAGAAAAGTGAGGTTATTCCTGATGATGATAATGTGTAGTCCGATGGAGTTTAGTTAAAGTTTTCTTTTTTATTTTATTTTATTTGTTTATTTTAGTCTATTTAGTTTAAACTCATGTTATTTTGCTATTTATTAAAATCCTAAAATAATTAAACTAGTTATGATTTTAGTATTTTAGGCGGAGAATATGTCAGCAAGTAACATTAAAAAAAACGAGGGAGAAGGAGTGGATAGCTGATATAAGGTAGATCGTATCTGTGATACCGATTCAAACCCTTTGGAAAATGATAGTACACAGGAACAAATCAAGAGGGACTTTAAAATTTAAATTTATAAAAGATGCAAAATTCGAAGTATAAGTCTTTGTAGTCTAAGCAATATAAAAGGGAAGATGATAGAAAAACTGGTAACTCCTAAGGTAACACAAAGAAAGTAGACCTAGAGGTTGCTAGACCACAAATGATATGTCGGTAGATTCAACACAATAGATGATTAGACCTGACTGGTGATCTCAAGATCAAACTTAGTTGTTCAACTGACTGTGGGCTTCCACCTTATCACTGGTTAACACAATCAACAATATTCCAATAAGGGGCAATGAGCATGTAAACGTCACAAATGTGTGCGGATGACCATAAATAGAGCAAAGCTAGAAAAATTGAAAGACAAATGCTATAAATCTAATGACTTATGTTGTTGGTGCATTTTGTGCAAAATAAAATTAAGCTACTCTAACAAGGAGATAGGTTGTGTGCCTCTCTGCTGTGCGATGGCACTGACCTGAGGATAAGCACAACCTAGATATTCTTGAATTCATTGTTGTTTGTCGCCTCTCTGCTGTGCGATGGCACTGACCTGAGGACTGGCTTCTCTTTGAAAGCTCTAAGAATAGTCTCTTCTTGTAATCAATACCTGTAGACCGCTCAAAAGCTCCTGAGGAATGTTGATTACCATATAAGTGTGGGATCCACAAATGTTAGTTGAAATAATTAAACCTAAAACATTCACCAGTCTGTGTCAAAAGTCTGTGTATGGATTTAAGTGGACAAACATATTAACAATCATTGTGGCTGTAATTCTTGAAAGTTCAAATCAATGTGGTAATCTAAAAGTTCCAGTATGATTTCCTAAAGTTGCTAACGACTCTGGATGAAAACCAAGAATTGAGCATCAAAAGATTTTGATAACAAGTCCCAAATGATTTGACTTGCCTGTATGATTCCAAAATTAATTGGTCCAGGTGTGGTCAATCTAAGTTGAAGCTGTCTATTCCGGAACCAAATCCCATAGAATTCCATCTTAGGATTTATCTCTCACAAAAAGCCAAAAACAAGTCTTGTTTTGATTATTTAGTTTAATTTTCTAATTTAGTTAGTCGGATTAGTTTGTTTGTTTGTAGGACTACATCAGGAAAATCAGTAAGGGATCAACTCACTAAAAGGGTCATGTCTGAGATGACCACATGTGCTTTAAAAGTTTAAAACAGTCACGTCTGAGGTGACAAAGTGTTTAAAAGAGTCACGTCTGAGGTGACTAACTTGTTTAAAAGGATCACGTCTGAGGTGATCAAAGGTTTTCAAGTTAAAATGATCATGTCTGAGATGATCAAATGCTCATAACGTTAATTTCAACAATTAAAAAGGGGTTTAAATGTTAAATATTCAAATTGGCAGAAAATTTAATAAGTATGACCCATTCGCACGAATGGACCATACGTATGGACTAATCATACGAATGGGAGCCATTCGTACGAATGGATCATGAGTATGGACCATCCAACCGAATGGTCCATACGATTGGCCCAGTTGTTTGCTTAAGAGAGAACGAATGAGTCAGTCGCACGACTGAGATTCAGTTGGACGACTGAAGAAGAGCGACTGAACCAATCGCACGACTGCGCCCCACTCGCACGACTGAAAGGTGCGGATGAGCTCAGTCGCACGATTGAATCTAGGGTTAGTATAAATAGAGGGGGAGTCGGTCGCAGAGACTCACCACCCTCAAATTAACCCTAAATCGCACGACTTAAACTTACTCTGTCCAAATTTCATTTGATTGCCATAAACTCCTGTCTCTTGCTTATTGACCATTTACTTCGACTCTACAGGTAATTTGCGGTGAAGAGATACTCAAATAACCTTCAATTTGACACCAAATCGGGAAAATGGGTCTCGTTCAAACAACCAAGACTTAAGTGACTTAATAACCTTACTAAACGACTCAAACAAATGAAATTCAAGATGTTAGGTGTTATAAGATTGGATTGCGAGTCTAATGAACCAGAACACGAAGTCTAAAACTCAAAATTGGTGAAAAAGTGAATTTAAATTGAACAGTCAGTACATCATGCGAATGGACAGGTTGATGAACTTCAGTCGCACGACTGTAGGGTGCGAACTGCTTAACCGCACGACTGAACCATGCGTATGAAGTTCAGTCGCACGACTGGTGTAACCGCATGAGGTTATATACGTATGAGTCCAGTCGCACACTAAGTGGTACGCATGGGATCACTCGCACGACTGAATCCCATTCGCACTGTTCAATCGCACGACTAATCTCAGTCGCACAACCTCAATCGCATGACAGAAAGATTTTCTTCAAGTTTAAGTGTTTCATCACATTCTTAGCCAAAGGTACTAATGTTTATTTTGGATTGTGTTACAGATGACGAGTCGATGGACTATGAGCACGAAGCACAACATATGTGCTCATCTGGATTTCACATCCAGAAACGCTGCTGATTTCTCGGGCATTATCACATTTCTACTGAGGTCGAGGATTGCACATGCCATATCTACTCCTTGTACTCCGTATCGATCCATTTAGCAGGCCTTCTGGGAAGGCGCTACAGTTGATAGATTCTCTGAGCCTCACTGCATCAGAAGTACCATCTTTGGAGAGGCTATTGCTATCTCAGAGGAGGATCTAAGGATCGTATTACAGTTGGGGGATGACGCGGATTGTCCGACTCGATTACACCCCCTCACAGTCAGAGGATGGTTTCTTAGAGCCAAGTACTCTGGGGACATCAATGGTGGGGTACTCAACAAGAGTAACCTCTGTCCCCAGTTTAAGTATCATGCGCAGTGCTGCTTAAGTGCATAGCTTCCAGGAAGGGAGGTTTTGATGAGCTATCCGACCAGATACGAAACGCGTATGTTGCGTTGGTGCTGAACCACCCGTTCAGCTTCTCCAAGATGATCTTCACCTACCTGGTGGAGAACATTGAGGGGAAAGGGAAGGAGGGCTTCTGTATGTACCCGAGGTTTATGCAGATGATCATAGATCAGAAGCTTCCCTCCCTGCCGAAGGAGAAGGATGATGTGGTAGTCCTCGAGGTGATGGATGATACTACCTTGGGGAGGATGAAGGTATACAGGGGGAAGCATGTGAAACCCCGTGTCAGGAGGTTGTTTGGGCATCTGGCCTGGGAGGACTACGTGGTGCCAGCCAAGAGAAAGTGGCGCCACGATGATAGTGATTCTGATGTGGAGCAGATTGCTCTACCCACTCATGACTCGGATGATGATGACAGTGGGGATGCTGGAGACGATATGCCTATTCCACCGAGAGGCACAGTCTCTGATGTTGTACCTCCAGTGTCCGCCCCAGCTGGAGACGTTGCCGAGTCAGCTGGATTTCATCAGGATTTTGTTCCTGGTGCGGAGGAGGAGGAGGAGTCGGATGAGGAGCCCCTAACGCGAACTATGGGAAGCAAAGTTGTTCCCACAGAACATGGGCTAAGGGTGGTTGGTGAACGCCCGAGAGACTCCGGAGAGACTGATACTGACCCGAGTTATGCACCAGGGTCAGCTAGCAGGGTTGTAGGGGGAGCATCCACCTGAACGGGGACGAGGAGGGAGAGGATGGCTCAGCCCCATGGTCAGAAGAAGAAGAAGCGACGTTTGACTTTTGTTACTCCCACAGCCATATCTTCCACCACCACTACCACTTCCACAGCTATACCATCCACCACCACTGCCACCACATCCACCACAGCTACCACAGCCACCACCACACCTCCCACCACAGTACAAATTCCATATACCACCATACCTTTCACTCCCACATCACCTCCACCATTTCACAGACCCATCTTCACTACAGCCACCACCACCACCACTACCCACCAAGCTGGACCCTCAGCCATCCCTCTCATACTTATGGATCACCTCTACCTCCAATCGGGGTAGAGGAACAGCTGTCTGCGCTCAACAGGATGGTGATGCGCTTACTAGCTGCAGATGAGGAGAAGGCGGCCCAGATCCGCCAGCTTGCTGACCTGACTGCTGCACAATCTCACCAGATTGCAGAGCAGGCTCGAGTTATAGAGGAGCAGGCCCAACAGATGGCTACTCAGAGCACTGAGATAGCTCAACTCCAAGCACATAGCATCACATCTACCAAAAGGATAGAGGAGTTGGAGGAGGCAAAGAAGACTATCATGTTAAAGCTCAAGGGATCTAAGGAGGAGCCCTTGAAGATCAAGGAGGGGGATGGAGATGATGGTGATGACGATGATGAAGATGATGAGGATGATGAGGATGATACAGAGGAGGATAAGGAAACGGAAGGAGAAAGGACAGAGGAGAAGGAGGATGATGATGATGCAGAAGGAGGGGATGCAGCTGCATCGGCCTCTGTTTCAGGTCAAGAGAGAAGGTCAAAGAACAGACAAGACCAACAAGCTTCTACCTCTGCTCCTCCAAGTGATGAGCCGATGATACAAGACAAAAGTAAAGACTAGATGTTTATGTATTTATTTACTTTTGTAATTGAATCATGTATTGAAAACTATGTATTGAATGTTTATATTAAGTTAATGCATTTCTGTTTGATTAATTACTAATGATTTATGTGTTGAATGTTTAAATCAAACAGATCCAAATTACCAAAGGGATGAGTTTGATTTTGCTCCCTTCAGCAGGTCAAGACTCAGTTAACAATGATTCTTGATCTACAAGTGATCGTAAGAAGGTCAGTGAGTTATACCCCCGAAGAAGGGGAAATAATTCATGACCTATCAAACGAGCAACTCGCAGAGATTTTCAAGCTCAATCCAGATGAGATAGTGAAAGATGCTCCGACATGCGATTCGACTAGTGACGAAGAGCTCAACGATGTTGATGAAGTCGAGATTGAAGATGTCACTACCGAGGATTACCCTCAGTACGCTGACAATGAGGGAAATGTGGTCCCCAATCTGGGTGAATCCCTCGTCAGCGATACTTTTGAGGTGTTGAACAAGATGGAGCAAGAAACAGAGAAAGCAGAAGGAACAGCCCAAGCCTCAAATGATGATGTCGACATTCGAAAGGCTGAGTGGGCTGCATGTTTTGAAGAAGTTAGAGCCCAACATGCTGCACCGAAGAAGGATGCCTACACCAAACTCTATAGAGTCAAGAAACATCACAAGGTGTCAGGCAGGATCATAGCATGGGCGTATTTTGAGGATCTTAATGTTTATGCAGTTAAGAGGGAACAGGGCATAGAGTACTTCAGATTCCCACATGATCTGAAGACTCTACCAGGTTTTGAGCTCAACCAGCTGGCTAAGCTAAAGCTTTTGTATGCTGACCCGAGGAAGATGTCAGGCTGGTTTAAGGCTGCCCTAAAGAAGGAGTACCACACCAGATGGGTTAACTTCAGACCCCAACAGCCTACTAGGTATATAAGAAGGTCTGAGGTTGATGCCATTACTGGCAAGCCCAAGATAGTGTTGAAGTGGAGTCCTCCGCGCACAATGTCAAGAATCCCACTCAGGGAAATGCCACAGGACTTCACTCCACACATTTTGAGTGGTGGTACTATGATTGGAGAACAGCAGAAGCGGTCATAGTCCTAAGCAAAGAGGGCCAAATGGATACGATCAGGGTATTCGACCCTATGTGGCTTACTAACTTGTCGGCTAATGATGTCTATACACTATACAAGTGGCCACTGTTCTATGATACGCAAGATATTGTACAAGCCCTCCAGTTCCAGAACGTTATACGACTCTGCTTCGCGTTTGAGATTCACGCGGGAGTCACAAAAGAGGAGAAGTACAAGAAATACAAGGAGGTTATGCAGAAAACAAGAGATTAGAGAGATCTAGGTCCAAAGGGGAGTTTGTTGATGCATGTATGTCCCTAGATCATGATATGAAATATAATAGATCTTGTTTGTCTGATTATGATGTAATGTGTAATGATTAATGAAATGATATGGATTGTTTGTGATTTGTAATATCTAATATTTCATTAATGAGTCGATATTGAATTGGTTAATTAGGTTTGTGATTGTTTGAATGGTTACACATAATGTTATATTAATTAATACATTCAAACTTAACTTAATGAAGTTCTCATGCGAATGGCCCATGCGAATGGACCATACGCATGAATAACTTCATACGATTGACTCAGTCGCACGACTGAACCAGGAGACTGGATAAGTCGTATGATTGATACATAAGATTGGCTCAGTCGCACGACTGAACACTCAGTCGTGCGGATGAATCAACCGCATGGTTCAATCGCACGACTGAACCATACTTATGGTCCAGTCGCCCGAATGAACAACACTAATCTATAAATACAACCCAATTCGTGGAAAAACGTAAGCATTCATACCATTACGACTCCAGACGTACCCTAGCCGTCCAGAAGCCTCCCAAATTGTTCTCCAAGTTCACAGAACACGTTAGATCGATTCCTAATCGATTTCTAACGTTAGATTCAATTATTGATTGATTCTTCGTGCGTTCTCACTGATTGGATCGCCAATCAAATAGGATTCCGCACTATTTGATCTGGTTTACACGCTAATCACTAGGTATTTCGTTCAAATACCAGGTCCTAACATACTCCACACACAATCTTGTTTCTAAGATCTCCTAGGTGTGGAACTTGTGAAGATGAGCTTCCCCTCATAGATCCTGTGACTGAAGAGGATGAAGAGAAGATGGTGGAGAATGGCTATGAGAAGAGTGAAGAAGAGCATTCTAAGAAGGGTGACCATCCCTCCGAGGAGAGCGAAGCTGTTGGGATGACCAAGTCAAGAAGAAAGAACTTGATCAGGAAGGCCAAAAGAAAGTCCAAAAAGGCTCAAGAGATCAAGGCCACCTTCAATTCTGCTCAGAAACAAGTCTTCATCTCTACAAGATTTGAAGTGGTAAAGGCTGAAGACACAAACTTGAACTCCATCAACAAGAGTTCTAGTTCATGTCCAAATCATCCCATCATCAAGAAGAAGGCTGGTCAGTTGTGCATTGCTGCTGTACAACCTGAACCATCCAGCTCCAAAGGTAGTTCTAACCCCACAAGAATTCCCACAACATCTGCAAAGATAAAGATGGAGAAGGAAAGTGATCAAGTTTAGGCTTGTTCACAAGGAAGAACTCCTAGAAGGAAGAAAATGGACTGTGTTATGTTTGCGAGTACTTCTCATCTTGCTAAGGATTGTGTCTACAATCAAAGAAGTACTCTCCACATGACCAAGAAAGAAACTTCTAAGAGTTTGGAGAAGAAGAAGCGAGCTTCGGAAGGAAAATCTGTTTCCTTTGGAAGCTCCAAAATGAAGAAGAAAACAAGTGGAAACTTGCCTTCGGAAGAAAATTTGGTCTCGGAAGAAAGGAATACTTGCGAAGTACTGAAGCTTGCTGAAGTGAAAGCAAGATCTTCCGAAGGGCCAGTCATCAAAACTTCCGAAGTATTGAAGGTCAAGTCTAAGCTTCCAAAGGTGGTATTGAAGTCAAAGAAAGACCAAGTGGCTGAAAGTTCTTCATCAACAACAACAACTGATCCTTCTAGCATGACTATAGGATCAATTACTATTGTATTGTCTTCAACTTCTTTTGATGAGCCCAAGACCAATGAGGCTTGGGTTTCCAACTGTAACTAATCATCTCTTTTATGCAGGGACAGCTCAAGACAAACAGAAATGTATGGATCATTGATAGTGGTTGTTCCAGGCACATGATAGGCAATAGGTCACTACTCCAAAAGTTTGAAAAAATTGATGGAGACCATTTGCTTTTGGAGAAGATGCAGGAGGTTACATTACTGGAAGGGGCAAGGTCACAAATGGTAAGGTAAGCATTGAGAAGGTAAACTTTGTCAAAGAGCTTGGGTACAATCTTCTAAGTGTATCCCAATTTTGTGATCAGAGTCATAACATGCTCTTTACTAAGCATTAGTGAATTGTTCTCAGGCCCGGGGTGGTCATTCCTCATGAGCACATCTTGCTCAGAGCCCCCAGGAAAGGGAACATGTACAAGATGGACTTGCAAGAAACATCTCCCTCAGGAGAAGTTTCATGTTTTCTATCAAAAGCAAATAATGACGAATCTTTCCTCTGGCATAAAAGAATGTGCCATGTAAACTTTAAAAACATGAATAAATTAACTAAGAATGATTTGGTAACTAGAATACCAAAGAAAGAGTTTACAAGTGATGACCATTGTGTTGCATGCCTAAAAGGGAAGCAACACAAGGTATCTCACAAGCCAAAGGAAAGAAACTCCATCATTAATCCCCTACACTTATTACATATGGATCTCTTTGGCCCCACCAGTGTAATGAGTCTAGGAAGGACCTCTTATTGTTTGGTGATCACAAATGATTTTACAAGATTCACTTGGGTCTTCTTTCTTAGAACTAAGGATGAGACTCCTGAGATTCTGAAGAATTTCATATTAAAGATTGAGAATCAATGTGATCACAAGGTCAAAACCATAAGATGTGAGCAAGGAACTGAATTCAAGAATCAAATCCTTGATACATTTTTTGATGAAAAAGGTATTACAAGACAATATAGTGCTCCCAGGACTCCTCAGCAAAATAGTGTTGCTGAGAGGAGAAACAGGACACTAATTCAAGCTGCAAGAACTATGTTGTTTGACTCTAAACTGCCTATCACCTTCTGGGCAGAGGCAGTGAACACTGCTTGCTATGTGCAAAACAGAGTTTTAGTGGTTAAGACACATGGTAAGACTCCTTATGAACTTTGGCATAAGAGAAAACCTTTCAATGGTTTTCTCAGGTCATTTGGATGTCCTTGCAGCATCTTGAATACCAAGGATCAAATTGCCAAGTTTGCTGAGAAATCAGATGATGGACACTTTATTGGATACTCTTCTCAAGCTAAATAGAGTATACAATCTAAGAATTAGAGTAGTTGAGGAGTCAGCCAATGTGACTTTCAATGAGCACACTCCCAGTGTGAAAGGTTCTGGTCCGGGTTGGCTATTTGATCTTGATTTAGTTACCAACTGTTTGAACAAATCTTGTGAGAATGTTTCAGGATCTACAGATATATTACCAACAGGTGATCCTGACCCAAGATTTGGGCTCAGAAGACCGTCAAGTTACACATCTTCAACTCCAGTGGTAACTATTCCTGCAAATGAAGCTTCTACCAGCACATCAATGACAAATCCTGCTGATGCTTCTAGGGTGCCTTCAAATTCCAGCTTAGAGGCACAAAACTCAGAAGAAGTTGCTTCAAATGTTGGAGAGAATAGTGGTGGTGAAAGTGATCAAGAATTTCTTGATGCTGATAACCACTACATTGAAGACAACATCAATGATGTCATACACTCATTGGATCAAGTCAATCTTGATAAGTGTGTAGATGTGGAGGATGAATCTTCTTTGCCATATCAAAATTTTTCAAATCTAGATCTGTCTAAGAAACTTGCTGTGATCCCTCAGCTAAGGATCCACAAGTCTCATCCTACCACAAACATCATTAGAGATGTTGATTCAGGGGTGAGAACAAGAGGACAAACCCATGAAGCAAATGTTTGTCTTCACTCTTGTTTCTTGTCCCAGATAGAGCCAAAAAAATTTGATGAGGCTCTAAAGGATGGAAGTTGGGTTGAAGCTATGCAAGAGGAGCTGCTTCAATTCAAAAGGCAAAAGGTTTGGAACCTATGTCCTCTTCCTCAAGGAAAGACTACCATAGGCACCAAATGGGTTTTTACGAACAAGAAGGATGATAGAGAACTTGTCATCAAAAACAATGCAAGACTAGTTATTCAATGATATACTCAAGAAGAAGATATTGACTACACAGATGTTTTTGCTCCTGTGGCAAGACTTGAAGTTGTTAGAATATTCCTAGCTTTTGCTACATCCAAGAATTTCAAGGTCTACCAACTTGATGTCAAGTGTGCTTTTCTTTATGGGGTGATTGATGAAGAGGTTTATGTCAGACAACCACCTAGGTTTGCAGATCCTGGTCATCCTGATTATGTCTGCAGGCTTGATGAATCTCTATATGGGCTGCACCAAGCACCAAGAAAATGGTATGAGACTCTATCTCAGTATCTCTGTTAGGACCTGGTATTTGAACGAAATAACTAGTGATTAGCGTGTTAAACCAACTCAAATAGTGTGGAATCCTATTTGATTGGCAATCCAATCAGTGAGAACACACGATGAATCAATCAAGAATTGAAATCAATGTCAGAAATCGATTAGGAATCGATCTGATGTGTTCTGTGAACTTGGAGAACGATTTGGGAGGCTTCTGGACGGCTAGGGTACGTCTGGAATCGTAATGGGATGAATGCTTACGTTTTTCCACGAATTGGGTCTATTTATAGGTTAGTATTGTTCAATCGTGCGACTGGGCCATAAGTATGGTTCAGTCCTGTGATTGAACCATGCGGTTGATTCATCCGCACGACTGAGTGCTCAGTCGTGCAATTGAGTCAATCTTATGTGTCAATCATACGACTGATCCAGTCTCCTGGTTCAGTCGTGCTATTGAGTCAATCGTATGAAGTTATTCATGCGTGTGGTCCATTCGCATGGGCCATTCGCATGAGAACTTCATTAAGTTAAGTTTGAATGTTTTAATTTATATAACATAATGTGCAATCATTCAAACAATCATAAACCCAATCAATTCAATCACGACTCATTAATGAAATATTAAACATCACAAGTAACAAACACATTCATATCATCATTCATTAATCGATACTATTACATCATAATCAGACAGACAAGATTTATTACATTACAACTCATGATCTAGGGACATAAATGCATCAACAAACTCCCCCTTGGACCTAGATCTATCTAATCTCTTGTCTTCTGCATCACCTCCTTATACTTCTTGTACTTCTCCTCTTTAGTGACTCCTGCGTTTATCTCAAACGCAAAGCAAAGTCGTATAACGTTTTGGAACTGGAGGGCTTGTACAATGTCTTGTGTGTCATAGAACAGTGGCCACTTGTATAATGTATAGACATCATTAGCAGACAAGTTGGTTAGCCACATTGGGTCGAATACCCAGATAGTATCCATTTGGCCCTCTTTATTCAGAACTATGATAGCTTCAACGGTTCTCCAATCATAGTACCACCATTTGAAGTGTGGAGTGAAGTCCTGTGGCATTTCCCTGAGAGGGATTCTCGACATAGTGCGCGGGGGACTCCACTTCAGCACAATCTTGGGTTTGCCAGTAATGGCATCAACCTCAGACCTTCTTATATACCTCGTAGGCTGTTGTGGTATGAAGTTAACCCATCTGGTGTGGTACTCCTTCTTCAGGGCAGCCTCAAACCAGCCTGACATCTTTCTTGGGTCAGCATACAGCAGCTTTAGCTTAGCCAGCTGGTTGAGCTCAAAACCAGGTAGAGTCTTCAGATCATGTGGGAACCTGAAGTACTCTATGCCCTGTTCCCTCTTAACTGCATACGCGTTAAGGTCATCAAAATAAGCCCATGAGATAATCCTGCCTGACACCTTATGGTGTTTCTTGACTCTGTAGAGCTTGGTGTAGGCATCTTTCTTTGGTGCAGCACGCTGGGCTCTTACTTCTTCAAAACAGGCAGCCCACTCAGCCTTGCGAATGTCTACGTCATCATTGGAGGCTTGGGCTGTTCCTTCAGTCTTTTCCGTTTCCTGCTCCATCTTGTCTAGTACCTCAAACGTATCACTGACTAGGGATTCACCCAGATTGGGGACCACATTTCCCTCGGTGTCAGCATACTGAGGGTACTCTTCTGCAGTAATATCTTCAACCTCAACTTCATCAACGTCGTTTAGTTCTTCATCACTGGTTGAATCAACTGTTGGAGCGTCCTTGACTATTTCATCGGGATTGAGTCTAAACATCTCTGCCAGTTGCTCATCAGATAGGTCATGAATTATTTCCCCTTCTTCAGGGGTATAACTCACAGACCGTCTCACAATCCCTTGTAGGTCAAGAATCATGGTTAATTGAGTCTTGACCATTTGAAGGGGAGCAAAGTCAAACTCATCCCTTTGAAAGTTTGGATCTATTTGATATAGACATTCAACACATAAACCATTAGTAATTAATCAAACAGAATTATATCAACTTAATATATAAACATTCAACATACTTGTTTTTCATTACATGATTCAAATACAAAATAAATAAATACATAAGACATCTAATCTGTACTTTTGTCTTGAATCATGGGCGTGTCGCTCGGAGGAGCAGAAGTGGTGGATGACTGGTCCTGTCGATGCTTAGATCTTCGTTCTTGACCTGAAGCAGAGGCCGATGCAGCCGCATCCCCTCCTTCTGCCTCGTCATCATCATCTCTACCTTCTGTCCTGTCTTCCTCAGTCTCTTCCTCATCATCATCATCTTCTTCATCATCATCATCATCTTCATCATCACCATCTCCATCATCCCCGTCACCCTCCTTTAGCTTCAGGGGCTCATCCTTTGACCCCTTTAACCTCAGCATAATCGTCTTGTTGGTCGTCTCCAACTCCTCTATACGTTTGACGGACTGAGCCTGCTGGTCCTGGAGTTGGGACATCTCGACTCTCTGTGCATCGATTAGCTGGTTCTGCTGGTCTATCACCCGAGCCTGCTCTGCCATCTGCTGAGACTGGGCAGCAGTCAGGTCGGTCAGCTGGCGGATCTGCGCCGCCTTCTCCTCATCTGCAGCAAGCAGACGCATAACCATACGGTTAAGCGCTGAGAGCTGCTCCTCTACCCCGATGTGAGGTAGAGTAGATCCATAAACATGTGGTGGTTGGGCTGAGGGTCCAGCATGATATGTGGTGGTGGTGGAAGTGGCAGTGGTGAATATGGGTCGGTGGGCTGGTGCTGGTGAAGTAGGTGTGAATGATCTGGTGGTGGATGGGAAGGATACAGTGGTGGTAGGTAAGGTGGTGGATGTGGTAGTGGGAGTAGTGGATGTGGTGGCTGTGGTGATGGGTGGTATGTCAGTGGTGGTGGTAGTGGTAGCTGTGGTGGAGGAAGTAGTGGCAGCAGTGGTAACGAAGGTCAGGCGACGCTTCTTCTTCTTCAATCCATGGGGTTGAGCCATCCGCTTCCTCCTAGTCCCGGTGGAAGTGGATGCTCCCCCTGTAGCTCTGCCCACTGAGCCCGGAACATAGTTCGGGTCAGTCTCTCTCTCTGAGGAGTCCCGAGGGTGTTCACCAACCACCCTAAGCCCGTGGTCTGTGGGAACAACTTTACTTCCCACAGTCCTGGTGAGGGGCTCCTCATCTGACTCCTCCTCCTCTAGATCACCAGCCACAAACTCCTGATGGAAACCGGCCATCTCAGCGACCTCTCCGGCAGTGGCTGACCCCGGGGGAATAACGTCTGAATCAGTGCCTCTAGATGGAGCAGGCATATCATCCCCGACGTCGCCGCTATCATCATCATCAGAGTCAGTATCTGGTATAGCAATATGCTCAACATCCGAATCACTGTCATCGTGGCGCCACTTTCTCTTGGCTGGCGCCACATAATCAGCTCGGGCCAGATGCCCAAACAACCTCCTGACAGGGGGCTTCACCTGCTTCCCCCTGTATACCTTCATCCGGCCTAGCGTCGTGTCATCCATGACCTCAAGAACAACAGCATCATCCTTCTCCTTTGGCAGGGAGGGGAGCTTCTGGTCAATGATCATCTGCATAAATCTGGGGTACATACAGAAGCCCTCCTTCCCTTTCCCCTCGATGTTCTCCACCAGGTAGGTGAATATCATCTTGGAGAAGCTGAACGGGTGGTTCAGCACCAACGCAACATACGCGTTCTGGATCTGGTCGGAAAGCTCATCAAAACCTCCCTTCCTGGAAGCTATACACTTTAACAGCACGTGCGCAAGATACTTAAGCTGGGGACAGAGGTTACTCTTGTTGAGTACCCCAGCATTGATGTCCCCAGAGTACTTGGCTCTCATGAAACATCCTCTGACAGTGAGGGGGTGTAGACGAGTAGGACAATCAGCATCATCCCCAAACTGTAGAACAATCCTCAAATCCTCCTCTGATACAGTGATAGCCTCACCAAAAATCGTACTCCTGATGCAATGAGGCTCAGAGGATCTATCAACAGTCGCGCCTTCCCAGAAGGCCTGCTGCACTGATCTATACGGCGTGCATGGAGTAGATATAGCATGAGCGATCCTGGATCTCAACAGAAATGTAATGATGCCTGCGAAGTCAGCTGCGTTCCTGGATGTCAAATCCAGATGAGCACATATGTTGTGCTTGGTGCTCATGTTCCATCGACTCGCCATCTGTAACACATAACAATATAAAATTAGTTCCGTTGGCTAAGAGTATAATGAAACACTTAGACTTTGAATAAAATCTCTATGTCATGCGATTGAGGTTGTACGATTGAAGACAGTCGTGCGACTGAACAGTGCGATTGAGGTCTAGACATGCGAATGGCCTCATGCGTACGACTCTTATGCGGTTACACCAGTCGTGCGACTGAGTCTCATTCGCATGGTTCAGTCGTGCGGTTAAGTAAATCGTCCCCTTCAGTCGTGCGACTGAAGTTCATCCGGACGACCAGTCGCCTGTCTTAGTTGTTCAGTCGCCAATCGTTCGAAACTTCACAAACTAAGTCTTTTAACTCAATTAACCGGTTCATTAGAGTCGCATTCTCGTTACTAATAACCTATTTAACTTAATTTTAACATTTTGCTTGGTTTTAATAGGTTATTAGGGCTTTCTTGTCTCGGTTCACGTTTCACAGTCGAACAATCCCAATTAGGGTTCCAATCTTTCTGTTTTTGATGAAAGAAGACTTCAAACTACCTGTATGATAATGGCGAACGTCAGTAACTCAAAATCAACGGTAAAACTAGGGCAAAAAAAATTTTGGAGCGTAACGGTAGGGAGTGCGATTTAGGGGCGATTTGAGGGTGATGAGTCTCTGCGACCGACTCCACCTCTATTTATACCAACCCTAGATCCAATCGTGCGACTGAGTTCATACGCACCTTTCAGTCGTGCGAGTGGGACTCAGTCGTGCGATTGGGTCAGTCGCCCTTCTCCAGTCGTCCGACTGAAGTTCAGTCGTGCGACTGACTCACTCGTTCGCACTTAAGCCTCCGACTGGACTAATCGTATGGGCCATTCGGTTGGATGGTCCATACTCATAGTTCATTCGTGCGAATGGACTTCATTCGTATGGTTAGTCCATACGTATGGTCCATTCGTGCGAATGGGTCATACTTAGTTAATTTTCTGCCATTTTTACCAATTTACTTTTAAACTCTTTTAAATTAATTAAATTAACGTTATGAGCTTTTGATCATCTCAGACATGATCCTTTTATCTTGAAAACACTTTGATCACCTCAGACGTGATCCTTTTAACCACTTTGGTCACCTCAGACGTGACCCTTTTAAAAAACACTTTGTCACCTCAGACGTGACTATTTTAACCTTTCAAAGCACATATGGTCATCTCAGACATGACCCTTTTAGTGAGTTGATTCCTTCTGATTTTCCTGATGTAGCCCGACACTTGACTAAAATTAAAATTAAAACGACTAACTAATTTAAGACTTTAAACTAATTACATAAACAGACATATTTTTGGCTTTTTGTGAGAGATAAATCCAGAGATTGATATCTACGGGATTTGGTTCGGGAGTAGATAGCTTCAACTTAGATTGATCATATCTGGACCAATTCAATTTTGGAATCATACAGGTAAGTCAAATCATTTGGGACTAGTTATTAAAACTTTTGATGCTCAATTTCTCGGTGTTCATCCAGAGTCGTTAGCAACTTAAGGAAATCATACTGAAACTCTTAGATTTTCACATTGATTTTAACCTTTGAGAATGTAGCCACAATGATTGTCAGTATGTTTGTCCACTTAAATCCATACACAGACTTTTGACACAGACTGGTGACTTATTTAGGTTTAATTATTTCAACTAACATTTGTGGATCCCACACTTATATGGTAATCAACATTCCTCAGGAGCTTTTGAGCGGTCTACGGGTATTATTACAAGAAGAGACTATTCTTAGAGCTTTCAAAGAGAAGCCTGTCCTCAGGTCAGTGCCATCGCACAGCAGAGAGGCGGCAAACAACAATGAATTCTAGAATATCTAGGTTATGCTTATCCTCAGGTCAGTGCCATCGCACAGCAGAGAGGCACACAACCTATCTCCTTGTTAGAGCAGCTTATTTTATTTTACACAAAATGCACCAACAACATAAGTCATTAGCTTTATTGCATTTGTCTTTCATTTTTTTCTTGCTTTGCTCTAATTATGGTCATCCGCACACATTTGTGGCGTTTAATTGCTCATTACCCCTTATTGGAATATGTTGATTGTGTTAACCAGTGATAAGATGGAAGCCCACAGTCAGTTGAACAACTTAGTTTGATCTTGAGATCACCAATCAGGTCTATTGTCTATTGTGTTGAATCTACAACATATCATATATGGTCTAGCAGCCTCTAAGTCTACTTTCTTTGTGTCACCTTAGGAGTTGCCAGTTTTCTATCATCTTCCCTTTTGTATTGCTTAGACTACACAGATTTATACTTTGAACTTTTGCATCTTTCAAAAACTTAAATTTTAAAGTCCCTCTTGATATGTTCCTGTGTACTATCATTTTCCAAAGGTATTGAATCGGTATCACAGACACAATCTACCTTATTTCAACTAGTTACTCCTTCTCCCTCATTTTTTTTTTTTAATGTTAACTTGCTGACTTATTCTCCCCCTAAAATACTAAAATCATTTCTGGTTTAATTATTTTAGGATTTTCATAAACAGCAAAATAACATGAGTTTAAATAAAATAAAATCAAATAGACAAATAAAATAAAATAAAATAAACTTTAACTAAACTACATCGGACTACACATTATCATCATCAGGAATTACCTCACTTTTCTTTTTAACGCCGTTGACCTCTAGCAAATATTGAAAACGTGGTTTATCAAAGGCTTTAGTATAGAGGTCAGCGCGTTGAAAATCAGTATTAATTTTAACCACATCAATTAAGTTCTTTTCAAAGCAATCTCTTATGAAATGGTATTTAATACCGATGTGTTTGGTCTTAGGATGTTGGACCGGATTTTTAGTTACTGCAATTGCAGCAGAGTTATCAACAAAAATAGGAGTAGATGAGAATTTTAAACCGTAATCCCGCATTTGCTGTTGAATCCAGATGATTTGTGAACAGCAACTTGCAGCAGCAAATATTCGGCTTCACAGGTTGACAATGCAACCGATGTCTGCTTCTTACACTGCCAGGTAACTAATCTTCTCCCAAAGAATTGACACCCTGCTGATGTAGACTTGTAGTTCATCTTGCAGCCCCCGTAATCCGAGTCACTATACGCGGTAAGCTCAAAGTCATCATCATGAGGATACCACAATCCAAGTGTGGGTGTACCCTTCAGATAACGAAAAATCCTCTTGACCCCGATCAGATGGTTGACCTTTGGTTTAGCCTGATATCTAGAACATAGACATGTAGCATACATAATATCAGGTCTTGAGGCAGTGAGATACATGAGGGATCCAATCATTCCTCGGTACATAGTGGCATCTACTAGATCTCCATTCTCATCAGGTGCTATATCATGATTTGTAGCAAGTGGAGTCCCAGCAGCAGAAGCATTCTCCATGTCAAAGCGACTGAGAATGTCTCCTACATACTTGGTCTGATGTAGAAAGATTCCATTAGGTGTTTGATCCACCTGTAACCCGAGAAAGAACTTCATCTCCCCCATAGCACTCATCTCAAACTCTTTCTTCATCACTGCTTCAAACTCTTTACATAACTCTTCGTTCTTTGACCCGAAGATTATGTCATCAACATATATCTGTACAAGCAGTAGGTCGCCATCCTTTTCTTTAATAAACAGTGTACAGTCAATGACTCCCCTGCGAAAGCCGTGTTTCACAAGATGAGTCGAGAGTTTCTCATACCAAGCTCGAGGAGCTTGATGAAGCCCATATAAAGCTTTGTCGAGCTTGTAACTCTATCCCGATGATAAGGATCTTCAAATCCCTCGGGTTGACTTACATAGACTGTTTCCCTGATTTCCCCATGAAGGAATGCACTCTTACATCTAATTGGTAGACTTTGATCTTCATGTACGATGCATAGGCAAGGAAGATACGAATAGCTTCCATCCTTGCCACGGGTGCAAACACCTCATTATAGTCAATTCCCTCGACTTGGCGAAAACCTTGAACCACCAGTCGAGCTTTGTTCCTGATAATGACTCTTGGTCATCCTTCTTGCATTTTAGTACCCATTTGGTGCCAATGACTTTAGCACCTTTAGGTCTATCAACCAGAGTCCATACACCTAACTTCTTAAACTGCAGAAGTTCTTCTTGCATGGCACTCACCCACGCCTCATCATTTAGTGCCTCACTGACATATTTTGGCTCAACCTGCGAGACAAAACATCGATAAGCACCATCATGAATGTAACCTTCTCCATAACCGAGGCGTAATCAGCTGAGTATAGCTGATTTCGGTTTGTACTCCTGATCTGACATCCCCAATAACATTGTCAAGGGGATGATAGACGTTTAGTCGTGATCCTGGAGTAGTAGGAACAGCCACCTCAGAACCGGATTATGAACATTTTGTTCTGCATCTGAGGTAGTTGGAGTTTGAGGTTCCGAAGTCGAAGGAGCATCACTCGTAGATGCTTGTGGACTTTCAGGAACTGGAACCTGTTCCTCCTGACTGTTCTGGTCATCTGCTTCAGTTTCATCTTCAGAGGAGGAGTCACTGTCATCGACTACTCCCCTGACTGAGTAGATGATTCTCCCTGTGTGCTAGATGGTGTATTCAGAATATCATACATCATCCTAGTAGCTAACTCATCATCCGGGGAGAGAGAGGAATGTTGAAGGACTTGAAGAATCCATCATAATCGAAGAAGTATGCAGGTCCTTTGCCTGTAGGTGGTGTGGTATATCTCTGAACGTCGACATTACACCACACTTCTACAAGACCCGTTGAGTTATTGTAACTCGCTTGTTCGGTATGTTGTATCCTAGAAAAATTCCTTCATCTGCCTTCTCGCTGAATTTTCCTCTTGTGTCTTCTTCAGAAGTGTACACGGCGCGCCAAAAGGTTCAAGATACTCCAAATTGGTTTGCGTCTTTGTAGTAGCTCATACATGTCTTTCCGTGGCGCTTGACTATTAGGACTCGATTCAGTGTATAACATGCATTTGCTACATGCCTCATTCCAGAATTGGATAGGCAGTTTCGAGTCAGCCAGCATAGTCGTGCCAGTCTCTATCAAGCTTCGGTTCTTTCTCTCAGCAACACCATTCATTTGAGGCGTGTAGGCAGAAGTGAATTGATGAACAATTCCCTTGTCCTTGCAGTATGCCTCCATCCATGATTCTTTGAATTCTGTCCCGTCGTCTGAGCGTACTTGTCTAACTTTTAGCTTGTAGAGAGATTCCAGTGTGGTTACTAATTCCTTGAATGACTCAAATGTTTCTGATTTGGATTTCAGAAACATTACCCAAGTGAACCTTGAGTAGTCATCAGTGACCACAAAACAGTACAAGTCGCCTGCAATGCTCTTTGTACTGACTGGACCAAACAGATCCATGTGAAGAAGTTCAAGAGGAAGTTCTATTGAATGAACTTTCTTTTCCTTATGAGACTTCTTTGTCTGTTTGCCTTTCTTGCAAGCTACACAAAAGTCAGGAAGTTGGAAGTTCTTGACATTAACTCCTCTCACAAATCCTTCTGAATCAAATGATTCATCTTCCTTTGACTAATGTGTCCCATTCTCCTATGCCAGGAGATGGAATCCTTCTCAGTAGCTTTAGATAGAAAGCACTGAACCTCATGATCCGTTGTAGCAGCTGTTGACAGATCCAAGACATAAAGGTCTTTATATCTTGAAGCAGTCATCAGAACTTGGTCCTCTGGGATCATGTAGTCTTTCTTCAGCACGTAACACTTCTTGTTGTCGAAGATGACTTTAAATCCTTTATCACAGATTTGGGAAACAGAAAGTAAGTTATTCTGAAGTTGTTGAACGTAGTTCACCTTATCAAACTTAACTTTCTGATTTCCCACTTCTCCCTGAGCTGTGATATAGCCTCCCTTGTTTCCTGCAAAGGAAACATGCCCTCCTTTTATTTGTTTGACGTTTGATAAAAGGGCTCTATTTCCTGTCATGTGCCTGGATGCTCCGCTGTCTACAATCCACGTGTTAGTCTCAGCACTGTATCGAACACCCTGCACATACAAAGTAAATGAATAGTTTAGGTTAGGAACCCAAGCCTTTACTGTCTTGGGTTTCCCAGAGGCATCACACATCATAAACTCCACCCATTGACCCTTAGAGGGTGAGGGTAGCTCAGGTTCCTTCTTGTCATCAGTATCAGACACGTAGGATGACTTTCTTTCCATAAGCCAGATTTGTGCAAGGCCTGTTTATGATAAACAGTCGTCTGGCTTACAGGTTGGACTTTAGGTTCACTAGATCTTCTAGGTGGAGTCAGAGAACTCCTCTTAGAAGACCTAGGTCTAGAGTCCTGAAGATCAATCTTCTTCCTAGGTGTCTGATAGAAAGGACAATAGGAAGCAATGTGTCCACATTCTCCACAGTTGTAGCATGACCGGCTATCAACTTTATGAGTAGACTTTCTTTGTGGAGAAGTGCGTGACACTCTAGTAACATCAATCACTTTAGGTTTTGACTCTGTGCGTTTGATGTTTTCTCTGGTTTAACAAAATTAACTGTTTTAACCTGTTTAACATCTTTCTCTTTTTGGTTAACTGGTTTTTGACTTGAAGCATGTGAAAAATTAACATTTGAAGTCCTTTTAGGTTCTGATTTGACTCTGTTTGACCCTGACTTTAAGTTAACTTTTTCAAATTCATTTTCCAGATTAACACAAGGCAATTTACCCTTTGCCTTTGAAGTGGCCTCCTTTTGTTTCTGTCCAGATTCAGTAGATGAACATGAGGTGTCTGGATCAGTAACAAGAGGAGTAGTCACCACATGATCCTTGATGGGGTTATTATTTACTGGTCTAGACTTAGTGTTCATCAAGGTCTCAGGTGGTGGTGGAACCACTTTGTAACCTAATCCCTCCCCGTTATTCCTTTCTCTCACTAAGTGTTGAACTATGTGTGAAGAACTAGTCCAACTATGCAGTTTCTGTTTTAATGAATTTACTTCTACTTCTAGAACTGCCTTTTGCTTCTTAGTGTCTTCTAGGGAGTTTAGATAGTACCTAATGTCATTTGCTTGGTTAAAGGCAACTACTTCGGTTTCCCTAAGTGTTTAGTCAATAGGTCTATCTTTTCTTTATAACTATGCTCATTTTGTTTTAGTACTCTATTAGCCTCAGTGCACAGTTGTAAATCTTTTACTAAGTTATCATTATGATCTAATAACCTAGCAAATTTATCATCTATGCTATTCCTAAAAGTATCACAATCAGAACAAGCATGATTATTAAACATTTGGTCAGTAGTACTTACCTGAGTTGGTTCAGAGAGTTAGCCATCAACGCAGCATCAGATGTCTCTGGTTCTGGTGATTCTGACTTTTCTGTCTCTGACGTGGAAGTCTCCTCCTTTGGCTTGTAACTGACCTCGACTGCAGTTGTTTCTTCACTATGTGACATTGCTATCTCAACTGCTAGATCACCTTCACTCGCAGAATCATCATCAATATCCTCTACACTGGCAATGTTAGATTCCCCTGGTGAGACAAACCTAAAGCTCCAATCCTGTCCTTCATCATCATGAGCAGTCAAGGCTTTTGGATCCTTGTTTGATGAAGTAGAACTGGAAGCTTGCTTGTCTTGGCGAGTAAAGGACGAGAACGGGTTCCCATTACCCGTCTTCTTTGGCTTGACACATTCTCTCTTGAAGTGCCCCTTCTCTCCACAGTTGAAGCAGGTCACTTTGCTCTTGTCAAAGCCAAATGTGGTATCCTTAGTAGCTACCAAATTCTGTCCAGTCTTTTTAACAAACTTCTTCGCCCTTCGGACAGCACTAGCTAAGGCCCACATTATATCCATCCTCTCAAGCTCCATTTCGTCCACCTGCTCGTAGTCCTCATCTGCCAGATGGCAGTTTCCAATCTTCCCGGCAACAAGTCCATCATATGAATGAACCAGCAGCTAAAAGATCCATATGCTCTCGAGCTACTTCTACGGTCACATTACCGAGGTTCTCGGTCTTCAGTTTGGTAGCACTTGCTTCTGATCCAATATAGTGGGTACATGACGACCCTGACGTGTCTGATCCAGAAGGAGAAGCATGTGAAGGACCTGACGAGCTAGACACAAAAGCAGTCTGGAGAGGTGCTCCAGATGTCTTAGCTTGAGGCGTGGCGTTGTATAAAGCTGGATTTTGTGTGTACGAGGACTTCTGAGCTCTATACTTCATCCTTAGTGCTTCTTCTCGCAACTTAAGAATGAAGTCATTAATATCCAGCTTTATAAGCATTCATTCTGTCTTAGGTTAGACACGAATGAAGCCCACTTATCAGGCAATCCGTCTGCGAAGTTGCTCACTTTCTCTTCCATGGTCGTTTCCACTCCATGTGTATGCAGTCGCTCATCAAGTGGTAGAATCTGTCTATGACTTCGTCTAAACTCTCGTTACCAATCGATGAGAAGTTATCGAATTCCTTCTTTAACTCCTTTGCCTTGATTGCCTTCAATGAAGCATTCCCATCATACCTCTTCTCTAGCTCATCCCACAGTTTCTTGGACTGCTTATTCTCTGAATACTGGTGGAATATGTCTTTGGGGATAGACTGAGTGATCAATGCATAAACCCTTTTCTCTGCATTGTACTTGACTTTCTGTGCGTCTGTCATCCCACTTAACGTTAGCTTAACTCCATCAGCTCCCACCGGTGTACTATAACCAATCTCAATGGCTTCCCACAGATTAGGATCTACTCCATTGAGGTAGATCTCAAAACGTTGTTTCCAGTGGGGAAACTCATCTAAAGTCAAGAGCTTTGGTGGTTTATTGTGATTACCCACCTCACTCTCAAGCAACAGCAGGTTCTGAATCCTCGAGTCCTTCCCAGCAGTAAAGGCTGACATCTGATCTTCCATGGCGAATAACTTAGAATCTAATCAAACAAACTTTCACTGATGACTGAAGGATGCGAATGGTCTAATCGTGCGTATGAATCGTTATGAACTATGCTGCGACTGGTCAACGTGCGGCTGAACTGGGCGATGGTTCAGTCGTGCGAATGAATCTGGTGCGTATGAGCTATGCGAACGAACGGTTCAGTCGGCCGAATGAGGGTGCGACTAGGTCCAATCGTGCGAATGAGCAATGCG